>JAYKAV010000811.1:740086-774618 GCA_035582835.1 Phoebastria nigripes | reverse complement strand
CGCCCCGCCGCTTTGTCCGCCGCTGCCGGCGGGAGCCGCTCGTCCCGGCGCGCCGTGAGTGGGGCCGGGGAGCGGGGCGCTGCGGGAGGGCGGGGGTCGGTGGGGCTGGGGCAGGCAGGTGGGGCAGGCGTCGGTACCCGGGGAGGGCGGCGGGAGCCCCGGGCGTGGGGCTGCGGTCAGGGAGGCTGGGGGCCGCAGGCAGGGGGGATCGAGGGGGGAGCTGGGGATCTCGGGCAGGCTGGGGTCAGCAGGGCTGGAGGTCCCCGGTGGGCTGGCGTCGGTGGGGCTGGGGACCCCGGGAAGGCTGGGGCTGGGGGGCTGGGTCCCCAGGCTGGCAGGGGTCAGTGGGTCCCAGCGTGGGCTGGCCGGGGTCAGTGGGACAGCGGTCTCTGGGCAGGCAGGGGCTGGCGAGCTCCAGGGTGGGCTGCCCGGTGCTGGGGCTCAGGGGGCCCTGATCTGATGTGGGTTGGGGAGATGGGGTCCCTGGGCAGGGCAGGCTGGGGCAGAGGGGCCTGGGGGCCCCAGGCAGGGGAACCTGGGGTCAGTAGGGCTGGGGGTGTACGTGTAGGGCCTGGCCAAGGCACGTGGTGCTGGTCCTGACTCACAGCGTGGCCGGGAGGCATTGGGTGGCTTGGCCCCCTCAGCAGAGAGCTGGGCTCTGGCTACCTGCCCTGGGGGGGCCCTGCCCCGGCYGGGGGGAAGGGGTGCGGGGAGCTCTGTTCTGCCCTGGCCATGCCCACTGCAGCTCCTGACCCATGCTGCAGTCCGTCCCTGTGTCACCTCTCCTTGGCCACCACGGCAGTGCCCACATGTGTGCTTGTGCTTTTCCTGGGCTTACAAGCTCCTGGGGCTGCACTCCTGCCTGGTCACCAGGTCTTGTCCCCTGCCCCAGCCCCTCACCCTGGGGCCAGGGGGATGTGCTGCTGCCAGGCAAGGGCTAAACGCAGACACAAAGCATCCTCCTTCCAGTGGGGTCCTGGAGGAGAGAGCCTCGCGCCGGGGAGACGGGGCTGCAGCGAGACCTTGCAGGGTGCTTGACCACAGGAGGATGGTGGCCCTGATGGGCTGGGTTTGGGTCCCTGGTGCCAGCTCGTGCCACCTCCCACAGCTCAGCAGGCTGTGCCAAGCACCAGGCCATCAGCAGGAGTGTGTCCTGGGTGCGGCTGCTTGTGCTGGAGGGGCTTTTCTGTTTAGACGAGGTTGCTCAGGAGGCAGGCTGAGCTAAGCCAAAAAGATCCTCTTATTCTGGACAATAGTGGCGTGAGTGCAGCAGGAGCYATCATCCGCAGGGACGTGCCCTAGCCGGAGGCGATGGGACGGGTCTGGCCAGAGGGCAGGCGAGGCGTGGGGGAGGCTGGGGGCTCCATGGGGACACATCCTTTCTGCTCGTCCCGGGCAGCCCTGCCACCTGCTGCCCTTGCATCAGCTTGTGCGCAAGCTGCCGAAACTGGGGGTGGCGGTGGGGTGTCTCCTCTTGCGTCTTCTCCTTTGGCCGGGAGCTGCGGCRCGGTCCTCGTAATTTCCTCCCTGACCTCTGATGTCAGCTGCTTCACCGGGACTTTGTGCAATTCCTTGACCGCCCCATGCTGCCCCTCACCATCGCTCTGCCTCCTGCTCCGCTTCCCCTGCCAGCCCTTGCTGTTGGGCTGTGGGCTGCTCTGAGCACTGGCCACCGCGGGCTTTGGGGGCTCGTAAGGATTGGGGGTTGGGGGTCCCACAGGAGGGTGGGCACAGCACGGAGGTTTGGTGGGGCAGAGTGATGCTGCATCTCTGCCGACCCTTGAGGGAGAGCTCTGCGGGGTGCAGAGGACCTGGCTTGTGGGCATGTGGTGGGGGATGCTGCTCAGGGCCGCCGCCTTGGCCAGGGCTTGGGGCTGGCAGCTGCAGCAGGCCAGAGGGGCTGCTGGCACCCTGCCATGCTGCCTGCATGTTGCCTTCCTCCAGGGGCCCATGGACCCCTGTGGGAGGGTGTGGGTGCTAGTGCAGGATGCGGTGCTGATTGGGGACCTGCCCAGGACCAGGTGGCAGATGGGTGCCGTGGCACCGGGGGTGGAGGAGGCGGTTCTGTCCCCTGCCTGTCCCCTCGCCCTCCCCAGCTGGTGCTGCCTCGTGCTGCCGTGTTTACCCTGGCTGTGGCTGTGCTGACTCTTCCCCCAGATGTGTCCTGCAGGGGACGGGGACATCCCAGCCTTTCACCTGCTCCCCGGGTCCCCTCCACCCACCTGGCTGCCAGCGGGGCGGGAGCAGGATGCGGATGGGAGCGCGGGGAGGCGGCGCTGGGCAGGGGACACGGTTTGGGGGAGATGGTTGCCTGCGCAGGGCTGTGTTTGTGGACCTGTGGGTAAGGGAAGGGACATCAGTGCTGGGAGAGGGAGAGGGGCAGAGCTGGGGTGGCGGCTGGTGGTTTGGGGGGGCCCGGTGAGGTGCATGCGGATTTGCTCAGTGCCTGTTTGCCTGCCTGTTCCCTGCAGGGTTTGAGCCAACTGCCTGGCCAGGATGAGCTGGAGTTTCCTGACGCGGCTCCTGGAGGAGATCAACAACCACTCAACCTTCGTGGGCAAGATCTGGCTGACTGTCCTCATCGTCTTCCGCATCGTGCTGACGGCCGTGGGGGGCGAGTCCATCTACTACGACGAGCAGAGCAAGTTCGTCTGCAACACGCAGCAGCCGGGCTGCGAGAATGTCTGCTATGATGCCTTCGCCCCGCTCTCCCATGTGCGCTTCTGGATCTTCCAGATCATCATGGTGGCCACGCCATCAGTGCTCTACCTGGGCTTCGCCATGCACCGCATTGCCCGCATGCCTGAGTCCTCGCGGCGCCGGGCACCGGCAGCCCGACGGGCTCGCATGCCGGTGGTGCGCCGTGGAGCCGGGCGGGACTACGAGGAGGCAGAGGACGATAATGAAGAAGACCCCATGATCTTTGAGGAGATCGAGGTGGAGAAGGAGAAGAGCCCAGAGGGCGGAGAGAAGCATGACGGCCGGCGCCGCATCAAGCAGGATGGGCTGATGCGTGTCTATGTCCTGCACTTGCTGTGCCGCTCGCTGCTGGAGACGGCTTTCCTCTTCGGGCAGTACCTGCTGTACCGCTTCGAGGTGAGCCCTTCCTACGTCTGCAGCCGCAGCCCCTGCCCGCACACCGTYGACTGCTTTGTCTCCCGCCCCACCGAGAAGACCATATTCCTCCTCGTCATGTACGCCGTCAGCGGGCTCTGCCTCTTCCTCAACCTCTGCGAGCTCGTGCATCTCGGCGTGGGGCGCATCCGGGATGCCCTGAGCCAGCCCGATGGCCCCCCGCTCCCAGCTGGCGGCAGCCCCACGCCGCAGTACCCCAGGAAAGCCCCCGGCGCACCCCCCACCTACCACTCGCTGAAGAAGGAGCCGCCGCGAGCCCCGCTGCCCGACGGCAAGCTGGACTACCGGGAGAGCCTGGCCCAGGCGGCAGGGCGCTTCGCCCTGACCGGGGCTCCCCCAGCGCATGAGCTGGACCGGCTGCGCGAGCACCTGCGCCTGGCCCAGGAGCACCTGGAGGTGGCCTTCCACCTCCAGCCCCCCCTGCGGCCCCCCAGCCCTGCACGCAGCAGCAGCCCCGAGGCCAACGGCATCGCCGCCGAGCAGAACCGCCTCAACCTCGCCCACGAGAAGGGGACTGCCACCTGCGAGAGGACCACGGGTGAGCCGGGGAGGGGGACGGATCCAGCCGACTGGGGTGGGGGTATGGAGGGCTGCCCCAGGCTCCCCCGGGGAGGAGATGCCATTCCCCCTGCGGCGGGTGCTAACCTGCCTCTTGCTCCCCGCAGGGCTGTGAGTGCCACCAGGGACGACGGCGGTGTCTGCCGGAGCAGCTGCTGCCGCCACCGCGGGACGGGCAGCCTGCCAGGAGCGCGGGGCGGAGGGTGATGCGTGCCTGTCTGGCGGGGCTAGCCGGGCAGCCCTGTCCCGATGGGCAGCAGCAGGAATGGGGGCCTTGGGGGACGTTCCTACTTAATTTTCAAAAAGGCAATATCTTATTTTTGTACGTTTTTATAAACTCGTCAGTGTGTGCACCCTGGCATTTTTATACTCCGCTCCCGATCTCTGCTCTGGGCCTGTGCCCGTTTCACCCCCTTTTCCTCCTCCCGCACCTGTTTCCCACAGCATCTTCACCTCCCCGTGCCCTGCCGTGCCCGCTGCCACCTGCTGCTGTGCTGGCTGGCGCTGTGCGTATGCAGGCCATGCTGGCGATGCCGATATTGCCCCCATGGCACCAGGGTTAGGGGAGCCGAGCCTGGGGGTCTGGCTGGCTGGGACGAACCATGGGGCAAGCTGGCATTGCACTTGAAGCGGAGGGAACGGAAGGGGTCCTGGTGGCGCCGCTGCCGGAAAGTGCTGGTGCGGACAAGGGGGCCGTGCTGCACAGCGTCCTGGCACAGGGGTGCGAGCYGCAGGGCTGGCCTGCTGGAAAATGTCTGTGCAGAGGGCAGGGGCTGTCCTTCCTGCCGCCTCTGCCGTGCTGCCGGCCAGCCGCCCTTGGACCAAAGCCCATCCCCTCCTGCTCTGGCCGTGAGGCCAGGACCCCCTGCGCGAGGCTGGACCCTGGTCCCATGATGGGGGGACGCGGTGCCCAAGCTGGGCTCGGCCAGCAGCCAGCAGGGCATTTCTCATCATCTCAGCCTGGGTCACACGGGGATTTTTGTAGCGTTGTTTTTTACTCAGAAATGATTGTCACTCTGTTTTTTCTTCTTTTTTTTTTTTTTTTTTAACTATCTATATTAGTAAAGGCTGGAGACGTTTTGTACTGAGCTGCTGCATCCGGTCCTTCGGGAGGAAGGGGTGGGAAGGGAACCCTGTGCAGCTGGGCCGGGGCGGGCAGCGCCGCCCGCCTGCCCTGGGACCTCCCCACTCGCCTGGGGTGACTCAGTCGTTCCTGCCGTGCAGAGGCGGCTGCAGCCGGGGCAGCCTCCGTCGGCCTGGCGGAGCGGGGTTGCTCCAGCCGCGTTCCTGTGTGGTCCTGTCCCTGGCGAGGGGCCCAGTGAGGGGCTTCCCTGTGCCTCCCCATCCCGCTGTAGCTGGGAGCAGGAAGGATACTGCCCTGCCCTGCACTCTCCTGCCCTGGGGCCGGATCAAACCCAGCCATGCCATGCCGATTTTGGCTGGCACACCCGTCCCCTCTCTGGGACCCCGGGTCAGAGCTGGACGCCTCTTGCAGCGCTTGCTCGTCCCCTCTCTCCTCCAGCCAAAAGCCCCTGGGGAGCTCGCATCCCACTGCGCAACTGCGTGCCGCCTCTGTGGCTGCCTCTGATAGAAGCTGGCATTTCCAGGCTGTTTTGGTAAAGGGAACAGGTTTATTTCACTCATCCTGTTAAGCTTTCCAACAGGCTGTGCCGCCGGGAGAGGGCTCGCTTGCAGCGCCGCATGTGCTGCTGGCCCCATCACCAGTGCGAGGTCCCGGCTGGGCTCGCCCTGGCACATCCCGATCCCTGCYGTGGCAGCCTGGCCCTGCCTGGGAGCACGGGGAGGCTGTTGCACTCTGCAGCAGGAGCGGGACCCCAGTCTTTTTTAGGGGGGGAAATTGGGGGAGGGGAGCAGGTGGGGAGAAATGGGGGCTGAGCTGGTTGCAGACAGCAGGCTGGCTTCGGCAGGGGGTTGGTGCCTCTGCCAGAGGCTGTGCCTGTGCCTGTGCCTGTCCCTGCCCTGCCATGCCCCGGCTTGCTCCGGGGCAGGTCCCGGGGCAGGTCTGGCAGTGTGACCGTACCCGGGGCAGCCCGAAACTCTGGCTTGTGCAGGGGAGGGTGGCACAGCTCAAACCCCCCGCCAGGTCCTTCTGGTCCCTGCAGCGCAGGGCCGGCGGTCCCCTGGGCAAGTGACTCCTCCTGGGCAGGATCACGGTCCGGGGCCAGGCCGCGGGATGCCCTAGACGCAGGTGCAGTCCTGGGCCAGGATGTTGGGCACCGTCTCATACTTGAAGGAGTACCCGCCATCGGAGGTGGTGCGGACGCGCAGGGAGCGCATGGTGCCGGGCAGGGCGGCACAGCAGAGCTGCACGCCCAGGCGGTGGTTCAGCCCGTGGCCCTCGGTGCAGCTCCCGTGGCAGTAGTGGAAAACGAAGCTGCTGGGATGCACGATCCACTTGTCCCAGCCCAGCTCCTCGAAGGAGATGTTGAGGGAAGCCCGGCGGCAGTTGGTGTAGGCAGCCAGGTCCTTGGACGGGCGCTGCAGTAGGCTCAGGGCTGCGGGGGACCAGGGCACGGCAGAGCGACGAGCCCTCTCGCCACCCTTGGCCTGGGTGGTGGCCACCAAGAAGGGCATCTTGTCCCCCTCAGCCAGGCAGGGGCAGCCGGGGCAGCGCACCAGGAGCACGAAGAGCGGCTGTGAGAGCTGAGGCAGCAGCTCCGGGGCGAAGTGGAACACCGTCCAGTGCTCGGGTGTCCGCACCGCAGTGGCCACCACCGGCACGCGGCCCTGTGGTGACAGGGTCAGCACATCGGGGGCCGAGTGGTTGGGGGCAGCTGAGGGGCCGGTGTAAAACCAGAGCTGGGCAGAGGTCACCGCGCGGCTCAGGGTGTGCGCCGAGGGCTGGAAGAGGTAGGTGAAGAACCCTTCTTCCTCCAGCAGCTTGTCCGGCTGCGTGGGCTCGCAGGGCATGTCTGTGGGGGGAGAAGGATGCAGGGCATGTGCACAAACCCGGGGAGGGTCCCTGGTGCTGGGTGGGAGGTGGGATGTTACAGAGATTCCCCAGGGTGCTGGCAGGGTGCCCTGCTGCTGGCGCGGGCTGTGGCAGGGTGCAGGGGAGCTGGTGTCTAGTGCATGCAGCAGCCACTGCACTGCACCCCGCAGCTGAGCCCTGCCGTGCCTTAGGCTGGTCCGTTACTGCTGCCCCCATCCCCCAGTGTCCTGCCCCACAGGTGGTCATCCTGCCCCATCCCACAGCATCCTGCCCTGTCCCTTAGTATCCCATCCCATCCTATTTCCCAGCATCCCGCCCCATTCCCTAGCATCCCACCCTATCTCACCCTGCCTGCTCCTCAGCCGCCCCATCTCCCTGCATCCCACCTGGCCCAGCTGTTCCCCAGCCTCTTGGCACCTTCTTGTGCCGCCTGCCCCTCTCCCTGCCTGTGTCCTGGGCTGCTCTGCCTGTCCCTGCCTGCCATCCCTTTCCACCTCCTGGCTCTCCACAACACCTTGCCCATGCCCGCACCCCAGCCTGGCGTACCCTCTTTCTCTTCTCCCACAGACCCCCACAGCAGCACCTCCGTCCTGCTGCATCCATGTTGCCCCAAGCCCCCAGCCAGCTTCACCCCTCTGCCCTCTCCATCCCACCAGGGCATTCTCACCTGTGGAAGGGAAGAGGATCACCTGGGAGGTGTCCTCCAGCTCCTCGGGCTCGACTTCAGCATTTTCAAGGACGTCTCTCCGGTGCACCCTCCTTGCTTCCTTCTGGGGCTCCTCCTGGAGAAGCGGGGGGCTCAAATGCTCCAGCACCCGTGCCCGCACCTTGGCCAGGATGAGCTGCCGGTCGGCACCAGCCCCGGTGCAGCCGGCCAGGGTGGCAGTGGGCAGCATGGCAGGCAGCAGGTGCAGGAGGAGCAGCATGATTGTGGGGCGCACGGCGGGCCGGCAGCTCGGGGGGCTCTGCTGCGGGCTCCTGCCTGCCTGCCCAGCCTGTCTGCCTGCTGTGCTCCCCCCGGGGCAGGGTGGCATTGAGACCTATCTGACACTGACGCAAACGTCTGCTCGCTGTGAATATTATCTCTGGGCAGCGAAAGCACTGAGACGTCTGGAATGCGAGGACTGCAAGGACAGTGTGGTCTGGGGGGGACGGCGCCTGGGCAGGGGGGTGCGGGGGGGGGGGATGCTGCCGGGGCCGGTGGGTGTCTGGGGCTGGGGAGGCCAGGCTGTGGGCAGGGTGCTGCCGGGAAGGTTTTCCTGTGCTGGCGGGGAGGGAGGGGGCACCCTGGGCGAGCTTTGCAGCTGTTGGTACTGGGTGCCCCCCATGGTGGAGGAGCTGCAGGTCTGGGGCTTCTGGGGGGACAGTGGGAGGTGGCAGCGGCTGTGCACAGCAGGGACATCTGGGCAGGGCCCTGACAAGGTCCAGAGCCCTGTGAGGCCCCAGGGTGGGGGGACACGTTGAGGGTGACAGGCTGGGCACCCTCATGCAGGGGATGGCTGGGATGCCCCAAGTTCACGGGGGAGCCGGGCCGTGAGGAGGGGGATCTGGGGAGGGCAGGCTGGGGTGGCAGGACTGTGGCATCTCCAGGGCAACCTGGAGGCTGGCGAGGTCCTGGGGAGGTGAAGCAGGGATGGCAAGAGGTCCCTGTGCTGCCTGGGGCTGGAGAAGGCTGGGCCAGCTTCAGGAGAGGAGGGGGAGAAATAAGAGGTGAGGCAGAGCCAGGCCAGCTGGAGAGCCCAGAGCAGCGCTGGGAGAAGGATCCCACGGTGCCATTTGGACTGGCTGGCCATGGGCTGGCTCCTGGGGCAGGAGCTGCAGCAGGGGCACAGGCTGTGAGGGGACCCAGCGCGTCCTGCCCTTCCTCCGGCTGCTGCCTGTGGGGACAGTGCCAGGCATCCCCCATCCAGCAGCCCTGCCTGCGGGATGGTGGGCAGCCTCCACACCGCCACCGCTCCACCTGCAGCCCGGCATCCCACACAGTGTGGCCCATGCGACACATCCCATCCCCTGCAGCCTGGCATCTCATGCAGCATCCAGTGCGGCACATCCCACCCCATGCAGCATGTCCTGCATGGCATGTCCTGTCCCACTGCAGCCTGGTGTCCCATGCCATGCACTCCCTGCCGTGCATGCCAAACCGTGCACCCCACACCATGCACCCCATGCCGTGCACCCCATGCTGTGCACCCCACGTGGCTCGTCGCCTCCTGCCGCAGGCTGACCCGGCACCAAGGCACGGCTGAGTTTGTGGCACCCCAGATCTCCGGAGGTGGAACGCTGCCTGCCGGCTCCGGGCCGGGTGGCTCCCGCCGGGCTGCTATACATAGGCCAGCCCTGCCCCAGCGAGGCGCTGAATGGAGCAGGCTCAGTCTTATCAACATAGCGTGTCATCAGAGGGTATTTTTGGGGACAGCAGCTGCAGGCATTTGTAACGTTTGGTCCCTGCGTGCTGACACCCAGGAGCGGAGCTGGGGGAAGCGACAGGAGCTGGTGCTGGCACTGGGAGACACGGGACAGAAGCGGCGGAGCGAGGTGAGTACATGGGGCAGGGGACTGGGCTGTGGGGCCATGTGGGGCAGGGCAATCGGAGAAGGAGGTGGCTGAAGGGGGCAGCAGGGCGACTGAGCCATCAGGGCTGTGCATATTTGCGGGACCTGCCATGGGGTGGCCCGTGGGTCAGGGGAGCATGCGGCCAGGGAGGTGGCTCTGAATGGATGCACAGTCCCGGAGGTAGTGGTCTGGGAGGAGAAGCTGGCCCTGGTCCCTGCTGCTCCTCGGGGACTGGCCCTCTCCCACCATCCCCTCTGGCTCATTCAGGGAGTAGTTTGGTTTCTCTTCCCCCTGCCCTGTGCGAAGGAGGCAGAGACGCCTCTGCCCCAGCCCCGGCCATGGTGTGGGCAGAAGCTGGGGTGCGCTAACCCAGGGGAGGCAAGGAGCACCCTGCCCCGCTCCTGCCCATGATGATGGGCACGGTTACCCACAGCGCTGGGGATGGAGGCAGTGCCCTCCCAAAGCGGGACCCCTCTCCCCAGCCTTCCCTCTGCCCCCTGGGGTTTGAGCAACTGATTATTTCCAGCCGTGGCTTTGAGTACCCAAGGGCTGGATCCTGCCTGTGGGACCACACTCTGGAGGGGGACCTGCTCCCAGGGGAGCCCCGCTGTGCCCCACGGCATGGCCCTGCGGGGTGACCGCCAGGCGCAAAGGGGTCCCTTGCCCCTCCAAGCCCGGGAGGAAGCGCCCGGATCCAGCYGGGTGCCTTCTGCCCGCGACAGCCCCGTATCAGCACCTGCCTGCTGAGCCAGCCCAGATGCTGCAGGAATGCGGCTCTGCCACCACCCGATACTGCAGGAATGCCCCGCGGGTGGGGAAGGGGCAGGCTGGGGCCATCCTGCCTCCACTGTCCCGGTCCCCAGCACCCAGCCAGCAGCTGCCTGCGCTCCCTGTCTAGGCAGGGTTCCCCCGCCCCCGGAGCTGGGGTCCCGCCTGCGACCCTGGGGCAGGCAGCCTGGGCTGTGGGCACCCCGGCCCCTTGGGGTGCAAAGAGCTGCCTTTTGTCACCTCTTCTATTGCTGCTGGGCTGGGAAATGGGTGATTCAGGCTGAGACAGGAGCATATCCAGTGGGGTGGGGGTGCTCAGAGCGAGGGTGATGCTCCTGCAGTATGGGCTCGGTGCTGGGAGCTTCTCTCCAGGCCGGGGTCCCTCCTGGCAGTGCTCCATGCCACTCCCTTGTCAAAGCCTGAGCCCCTGCCCTGGTCGGTCTGTGCATCCCCCCAGGCTGATGATCCCTGCTGCTGCCCTGGCCAGTCGCCCGCTGTGACCCTGGGGAGCTGACGATGGATGGGTTCGGAGGAGCCCCCAGGTTCCTGGCCTACCCACGTGCCTTCACGGTGCAAAGCGGCGCCGATGCGGTCCTGAGCTGCCAGATCACGGGTGACCCCCGGCCGAGCATCGTCTGGGAGAAGGACAAGACCCCGATCAAGCCCTCAGGCCGTTTCCACATGGAGGCCAAGGGGGACCTGTACAGCCTGCTGGTGTCCCGTGCCACCCCCCAGGACAGCGGGCTCTACATCTGCAAGGCCAGGAACAGCGTTGGTGAGACCTATGCTGCTGCCACACTCAAGGTGGAGGCAGGAGAACCCCGAGAGGAGGCATGCTCGGGCGGTGAGGCGCCCACCTTCCTCGTCGCCCCCTCGTCCACACGGGTGTGCCGTGGGGAGGACGTGATGTTTGCCTGCAGGGTGTCTGGGCAGCCCTGCCCAGTGCTGGAGTGGGAGAAGGATGGGCACAAGCTCTCCGACCTCTTTGAAAGCAGCCACTTCGCAGTGGGGCAGGAGCCAGAGGACTGGCACTTCCTGAAGCTGTTCGGTGCCCGGCCCCCAGATGGGGGGGTGTACGTGTGCCGGGCACGCAGCGGCTCCCGGGAGGCCCTGGCTGCTGCCGTGCTCCTGGTTGAACCCCGGGCGCCGCCAGATGGGCTCCCCAATGGTTCTCCTCCTGGTGGCCCTGAGCCGCTGGCGGAGCAGCAGCAGCGGTGGCGGCGGCACACAGTGGGACGGCGCGCGGGACYGGAGACCTGGGTGCCCAACGGGGCAGTGCCGGCTGGGGTGCCAGGGGCCAAGGCGTTCGCCGTGAGTGCAGGGAAGCATGCCAAGTTTCGCTGCTACGTCACCGGCAAGCCCAAGCCGGAGATCATCTGGCAGAAGGATGGGGAGCCCCTCACCCCTGGCCGCAGACACCTCGTCTATGAGGACCGGGAGGGCTACTTCATCCTCAAAGTGCTGTACTGCAAACCCCAGGACCAGGGGCTGTACATCTGCACCGCGTCCAACGCTGCCGGCCAGACCCTCAGCGCGGTGCAGCTCCAGGTGAAAGGTAGGAGCGTGCCCAAACGCTGTTGGGGACAGCCAGGCGCTGGGAGGGTCCAGGGCTTTTCATCTGGCAGGGATGGGTCTGTGTGTGAGCCCAGCATCCCTGGGCTCCCTCCTGCCCTGTGCAGCCAGGGGTTACCCCAAGCTCCTCTGGATGGAGCTGCAGGCTGGAAGCTGGGTATGCTGGGCTCCCCCGGGGAGCTGTGTCCCCGCCTGTGCCCGTCTCTCCTTGCAAGCAGAGAGGTGGCGTCTCTGGAGGGCTGCGGGTGTCCAGCCGCGAGCAGGGAGGGGGGACAGTGCCTTGGTGACAAATTCCCCTGGAAGTGCCGAGTGGTTTTGGCAGGCAGCCCTGCAGGGCACGGCTCCAAGCGTCTGCGCTGGCAGCAGCCCCGTCCCCCAGCGCCACCCTGCCAGCTGGGAACAGCCCGCTGCTGGGGTGACCCGGCACCTGGTGCATCCCCCACATGCACCCCGCTGCTCCCCTCCGCTGAGACACCTGCCACGGCGTGCTGGCATGCACACTCCTGCGTCCCCCAAAACTTGCTGAGAGATGCTGGGGGCATCGCTGGGTCTCCCCAGCCCATGCCCTGGTTCCCCCCCGCTCTGGAGGATGTGCTTCCCAGGGGCAGTGCCCATCCCACGCGGGCCGAAGAGGAGAGGGGCAGAGAAGGGCCAAGGGCTCGGAGCTGTTTGGGAGCTGGGAGAGCCCCGAGCAAAGGGCTGCCAGCAGGTCCTGTGCCCCGCGYGCCCTCAGCGCCCATCTCTCCCGTCAGCAGAGCACCGGCTGCGGTTCCAGGTGCAGCTAGCAGACGTGGAGGTGGCGGAGCGGGAAGACGCCGTGCTAGAGTGCCAGGTGCCGCTGGAGACCATCCCCACTGCCTGGTACCTGGAGGACAGGGAGCTGCAGCCCAGCCACAAGTACGTGATGGAGGAGCGAGGCGTGCTGCGGCGCCTGACCATCCGCGACGCCCGTGCCGACGATGACGGCATCTACCTCTGCCAGATGAAGGACAAGGGGCGCAGCATCGCTGAGGTGTCCGTCCGAGGTGGGGGCAGGTCTCCGGCGGCATGGCTTTGCCCCACTATCCCCCTCCTTGCCAGGCTCTCCACTGCCTGTTGCATCTGCTTCCCCACCATTTGGCCATGGCACCTGCTGCTGCCCCTCCTCGACCTCGTCCTCCTCCTCTCTCACACCCCAGGTAGCCCACCCTGCTCCCCAGCATCCCTCCCCGGCCCTCATGCATCTCTTCCCATAGGGGTGATAGTGAAGCGGCTGCCACGGAAGCTGGACGTGATGGAGGGGGAGAACGCGGTTTTCTGCGTGGAGACGCGGGAGGCAGCGGAGGGGATCTGCTGGAGCCGGGATGGGCTGCAGCTGCGGGAATCACCCCGCACTGTGCTGAAGAGCTTTGGCAGGACACAACTCCTGGTGCTGGTGCATGTCACCCGCGAGGACGCGGGCATCATCTCCTTTGCTGTCGGGGAGTCGCAGACGTCCTCCCAGCTCCGGGTCAAGTGTAAGCCCCAGGCTCAGAGGGGCCCCATGTCCTCCATCCTGCCCATTCATGGGGGGTGACACAGGGAAGAGATGGGGTGGGCACCCACAACACTGGGGACATGATGCTGCGATGGGTTTTTGGGGAAGGGGGCTTTTAGCAGGGCTCCAGGGCCCCAGCCTTGCTGGTACTCACAAACCCCTGTAACCAGCACCATGCTACATGGGAGCAAGACCATTCTCTCCATCAGAGAGAGGATCCCCAGAGAAACAGGCTGTGTAGCCCCACTCAGCCCTTCTGCCACCCCGCCGGGAGCCTCRCTGCCGTCCCCAAGCAGGCAACACAGGCTGCAACTTGCAGGTGTGAAGCGTGACCCCCCGAGCACGCCGGTGGCAGCTGAGATGAGCGTGGCAGAGAGCAACGCGGCCCTGCTGACATGGTGCCCCGCGCCCGATGCCCACCTCCACCCCCCCAGCCGCTACCTACTGGAGCGGCGGGAGGCGGCGGGGAGTGAGTGGGTGCAGTGCCTCACCACCGACCTGCCTGGCCGCGTGCGGGTGCTGGGCGACAGCGTGCCCCGCGAGGCTGACTACTGCTTCCGCGTCTGCGCCGCCAACGAGCATGGCCGGAGTTGCCCCGTGGAGTTCCCTGGCTCCGTGCATCTCGGTGAGGGTGCCAAGCTGGGGACCCCCCCACTGAGGACCTGGCTCTCCCCAGCACCCTGCTGGCTGGTGCTGCCGGGGCTGACTCTGGCTGTGCTCCAGCCCCGGCAGCTCGCCTGGAGAGGGGTCTGCAGGATGCGCGGGTGCAAGATGGCGAGGATGCGCGGTTCTCCCTGGAGCTGTCGGCTGCGGTGCACGGCAGCTGGTTCCTCAACGGTGCCAGGCTGGGCGAGGAGGAGGAGGAGGCGGGCAGCCAGTGCAGCGTGTGGCGCCGCGGGACAGAGCACTCGCTGCTGATCCGGGGAGCACGGCTGGCCGACAGCGGGGCCCAGGTCACCTTCGTGTCTGGTGGCTTGCGGGACTCGGCCACGTTGCATGTGCAAGGTGAGCGGGGCGCTCGCCCTGGTGTCCTGCCAGGAGAAGAGCAGCAGGGGCTCTCATGCTGGAGGATGCTTCTCACCCCTCCACAATGTCTCTCAGCCCCGCAGGTCCGCATCGCACCAGTGCCCGAGGCTGAGCAGCTCCGGGAGGTGCCAGCAGGGCTGCCCGTGCTGCTGGAGTGCCAGGTGTCCCCCCCAGGTGCCCCTGTCCACTGGCTGAAGGACGGCAAGGCCGTGCCCCTGGACGACGTTATTGCAGTGCAGGCAGAGGGCTGTGTGCGGAGGCTGCTCCTCCGCTCAGCAGGTCCCTCGGACACCGGCATGTACACCTGTGACGCCGGGGATGATGCCGTGAGCTTTGTGGTGACTGTGACTGGTGAGCTGGGCACCGCGTGCGGGAGCCTGGACCCCACCTCCTGACAGTGCTCCTGCCCCTCTTCTTGCCCCCATGATGGGGCTGAAAGCTGCCATCAGTCGGGTGCCTGTGCTGAGCCCTGCGTTATCCCCTGGTAGAGGCGCCGGTGAGGATCATCAGCTCCAACGAGGAGGCCCCCCACGCCTACGTGGCCGGGCAGCGCGTGGAGCTGTGGTGCCAGCTGTCTCGCCCGGCAGCCCCGGTGCRCTGGTACAAGGAYGGGGAGGAGGTGGAGGCGGGCGAAAGCCTGGTGCTGGAGCAGGAGGGGCCACGGCACCGGCTGGTGCTGCCCTGCGCCCGGCTGCAGGACGCGGGGGAGTTCGTCTGCGACACCGGCAGGGACTCTGTCTTCTACACCGTCACTGTGGCAGGTGGGTGAGATGCAGACGGCCTGACAGAGTCACATCTTGGGGGGCTTTCTTTGGTGGTGCAGGGTGCCACAGCACGTGTCGCTGTCGGTGTCGCTTGCTGCTCTGGAGTTGGGGATGCTCATCAGAGATGCTCTTGCTGGGTCCCCACCAGCAGGTCGGGCGGGCAGGGTCTTTGTGGCAGCTCTGGTGCATAAAACCACCCAGACTGACTGGCAAAGGGGACAGCTTGCTCTGCTGGTCTGAAACGCTTGGGAGCCTGAGGGCTGGCACCCAGCACCCCCATGCTGGGGTGTTTGCTGGACCTCTCCCACAGCCAGTAAACAAGCCCTCCTCTGAGTTCCTAAAAATAGTGGGTACGAGCGCCCGGCACCTGGTGCGGGGTGACTCACGGTCGGACATCGCTCTGACGGATGGTGTTAATTGCTGACCTGAAAATTAGCGRTTGCCTGGATACCAACGATTGGGTGGTGTTTGCTGGGTGCGAGCAGGGGACGGTGTCCCGCCGGGGCTGCCCCGGCCGTGGAGCTGCTGCTGGCGTTGCCGGCTGGCAGAGGATAATGAAAGCTGAAAGCGAGTGAAAGACTTCCCCTTGCTGGCCCCGAAACTCACAATCCTGCAACCACAGGAAGGCGACTGGGGGCAGAGCTAAAGCCCTGTTAAAAGGCTCCGTGATGGCAGCAGTAAAACCTCTCCACGGTGTTAATACGTGGCAAAGTGCTGAAGCTGATGGCAGAGGATGTAGGAGTGAAGATGGGATGAGTAATGAGAGATGCTGGAAGAGTCAGTGAAGTGGTGACCGCCGTGAGGGTGAAGAAAGGAGGGGTTTAGTGTGATAAAGGCAAAATTGCCAGAGGAAGGACAGGCAGCGTGTGCTCTGGACAGGGGCTGGAGGCATCTTCTGCCACGCGGGGGTGCAGGGCACGGAGAGCTCGGCTTCCCTAGGGTGGGAGGGGGAAACACCATCTGCTGAAGCTCAGCCTTTCCGCTCAGTGGCTTTGCATATCTTAGATGGAAGGGTCTTAGAGAGGCTGGCTCAGTTCGATCGGGATTTGGCCATCGGTGTCACCAGCGGGGCTGGGAGTGGGTGCCAGGAGGCTCAGGCTGGAACCTCTCTGGCACGAGTGCTGGGCTGGCTGCTGCAAGCAGCGCTGCTGTGGCACACTTGGGTTTCCCTGAGGCATCCCAGCTGTCCCCCGGGGCCTGCTGTGGCACGGAGCCTGCCTGCCTCAAGCCCGGCCATCCCCACATGTCTCTGKGTTTTCTGGCAGCTGCTGAGTGCTGGGGCTCCCTCGGAGCTGGCAGCGGGGCTGGACCCAGAGCAGTGCTGTGCACCGAGGGCTGGTACATCACCCCCTCCTCGCTTCAGTGCCGTTCAACATCTCCAGCTGCACTTCAGCGATGTGATTGCTTTTAGCAGGCCCAGGGAGACAGGCAGCCGCCTCGCGTTTGATCAGGGAGCCGGGCGGATGCAGGCTCAGTGTGGTGCAGGTTGAATGCTGCAAACTGGCGCTGCACCGCTCTCACGCGCTGCGGGGCTGCGGTGCGCTGCTGAGCCTGGCATCGCGGCTGGAAACTGTCTGGGAAGTTTGCAGCCCGGACACCCAGCACGGGGCAGCTGCGGGCCGTGAGAAGGGCAGGTTGCTGCTTGGCTGCCAGCGTGTTCTGGTGCCGGTTGTGCCCTGTGCCTGCCTGGAGCCACGGGCTGGCTGAGCACCCACGGCAGAGTCCAGACCAGCTATGGCCTGCTGCAATACGCGTGGCCGGGCAGGTGCTGTTGGCTGCTGCAGGCAGGGGCCGCATCCTGACCTTCTCCCAGGAGAGAGGAGGGYTGGTCACCTAAAGCTTGTACTGGGAGCCCCTCTGCCTTTAGAGATCCGACTCAAGTCAGCGGGGAGATGTGAGCAGTGGCACATATTTGTGTGTAACCCATTAATGGTGGCATTTAGCGAGCACTGCAATCTGGCATGGGGTCCYGGGCCCCGGTGAGCCGGAGGGATGGGGCTGCTGGCCAAAAGTGAGCCACACGCCTGTGCCGCAGTGTCAGCAAATGCCAAGGCTGAGCCAAGACAGAAGCACCAGCCAGGACCCRGCAGCCTCCAAAACGGGGAGACAGGCAGAGGGGTGGGCACCTCCTGGTAGGGCAGCCACAGGGGCTGGTGCTGGCACCACAGACAGCAATTAGCAGTGCTGGGGCTCGCTAATGAGGCACTTGCCTACCCGCATCCTCCCTCCACATCCCTCAGCTCTGTCCTGGGGCAGAGCAGGGCAGGTACCGTGGGACTGAGGGCACGGCAGCAATTTACAGCCAGCTGGAAGCTGGGTGCTCCTCTTGGGTGCGATGGGTGAGGAGAAAAGGGAGCCCTGGGCAGGGCAGCCCAGACAMTTCTGCTATGCGGGATGCGGATGAGGTGGTGCCTTTCAGCCTTAAAGCCAATGAGCCGGTGAAGTCATCCCTCCATGCAGGGCTGTGACTGCCATCATCACCCGCTCTGGTCTTTACATCCTGGCTGAGCCCTGCGTTATCCCCGGCAGAGGCACCGGTGAGGATCGTCGGCTCCAACGAGGAGGCCCCCCACGCCTACATGGCCGGGCAGCGCGTGGAGCTGTGGTGCCAGCTGTCTCGCCCGGCAGCCCCGGTGCGCTGGTACAARGACGGGGAGGAGGTGGAGGCGGGCGAGAGCCTGGTGCTGGAGCAGGATGGGCCACRGCGCCGGCTGGTGCTGCCCTGCGCCCGGCTGCAGGACGCAGGGGAGTTCGTCTGCRATGCCGGCGGGGACTCCGTCTTCTACACTGTCACTGTGGCAGGTGGGTGCAACACACAGCTACAACCCTCTCCCCCTTCTCCCTCTGCCCCGGCTCCCTGCTCACGCTGCCATCACACCGGCGGATGCAGCATCTCAGCTGCTCCTCACCTCCTCATGAGCGGCTCCTTGCCCGTGCCCCTGGGCTGGAGGAGGATGCGGACAGGGGCAGGTCAGCTGCTCTGTCTCCTCCCAGAGCCCGGTGCCACACTGCCCTTCTGCACCCCAGGGCACAGCCACACTGCCTGCCCATGGGTTATGCCACCTCGCACCCCAGCCCTGGTGCTCCCTTGCCTTTCAGCTGCCAGCGCTGCAGGGCTGGGATGAATCTGGCCACTGGCCCCAGGGCAGCTAGGATGTAGGCCAAATGACACAGGGTCTTGGTCCTCCCAGCCCCGCAGGTCCGCATTGTGCCGGTACCTRAGGCACAGCAGCTCCTGGAGGTGCTGGCAGGACTGCCCGTGCTGCTGGAGTGCCAGGTGTCCCCCCCAGATGCCCCTGTCCGCTGGCTGAAGGATGGTGAGGCCATGGTCCCGACCGAGGTCCTGGCCATCTGCTCAGAGGGATGCTCACAGAGGCTGCACATCCCCGCAGCCACGCCGTCTGACTCAGGGATGTACACCTGCGATGCCGGGGACAATGCCACCAGCTTCAGGGTGACCGTGAGCGGTGAGCTGCCCGGGGGGTGCCCATCCTCACGTGGGGCTCACGCAGCACTGTGGCTGAACTCCCCATGTGTCCCCCAGCAGAGGCACCGGTGAGGATCGTCAGCTCCAACGAGGAGGCCCCCCACACCTATGTGGCTGGGCAGCGCGTGGAGCTGTGGTGCCAGCTGTCCTGCCCAGCAGCCCTGGTGCGCTGGTACAAGGATGGGGAGGAGGTGGAGGCAGGCGAGAGCCTGGTGCTGGAGCAGGAGGGGACACGGTGCCGGCTGGTGCTGCCCTGCGCCCGGCYGCAGGACGCGGGGGAGTTTGTCTGCGACGCCGGGGATGCGTCTGTCTCCTACCACGTCTCAGTGGCAGGTTGGTGGCACAGCAGGGATGTCCTGGGAAGGGCAGCGCTGCCCCGGCTCTGTGCCATGGGGTCCCCAGCCCTGCTCCCTGCCCTCAGCACCACAGAGGAGGGGGTGCGGCTGCATCACCCAGGGCCTGGTGGGTGCCCASCTCCAGCCATGCTGGGCTGGCACCATGTGCCCGCTGCCCCTGCCCTCGAGCAGCTCCTGCCTCTTTGCAGTGGGGTGAGAGGCTGTAGCATCCGTGCAGCCCCACGGGGACAGGGACGCAGGTGACAGTAAGTAGGGACAGCAGGGCCAGGAGCAGTGCAGAGAGYGGGTCTCACACCCTTTCTCCGTGTCCCCGGCAGAGCCGCCAGTGAGGATCCTGCACCCTCCTCAGCGCTCGCTGGAGCTGCTGGTGCAGGCACCAGGGCACRTGGAGCTGCGGTGCGAGCTCTCCGTGCCGGATGCTCCCGTGAGCTGGTTCAAGGATGGGCTGGAGGTGGATGAGACCGACAACCTGCTGCTGCTGGTGGAGGGGGCCTGGCGCTGCCTCCTCATCCCCAGGAGCAGCGCGGAAGACGCGGGCGAGTACATCTGCGAGAGCAAGGATGAGGCCGTCTCCTTCGACGTTAAGGTGTCAGGTCAGCAGGGACCCGGGAGCAGGGAGGCRCTGATGGGGCTCCAGCCCACAGGGTCTTTCCCAGCCTGGGTGAGGGGGACCAGCTCCTCTGTAGTGATGGAGGCAGTGGATGCCCACCCCCCGGGTGCTGGGCCACCCAGCGTGGGTGCTCACCTGGGGCTGGCAGCAGAGGCATCCCCGGGGCCGTGTTGTCCCCGCACTGCTTTGCTTCATGGCCATGCCATCCTTGCAGAGCCACCAGTGAGGATCCTGCAGCCCTGCAGACCTCCCCCTGTCGTGATGGTGTCCCCGGGGGAGACGGTGATGCTGGGCTGTGAGCTGTCCCGCGCAGATGCGCCTGTACGCTGGGCCAAGGAGGGCGTCAGGCTGGAGGCTGGGGGCAGCCTGGTCCTGGAGGAGGAGGGTGCCCACCGCCGCCTGCTCATCCCCGCGGCCGGAGCTGAGCACTCCGGAAAATATGTCTGCGATGCCGCCGATGACACGGTGACCTTCACTGTCCAAGTGTCAGGTGAGCAAAAGGCTGGGGGAGAGCCTGGTGGGGGTGCTGGGTGCACGGACCCCGGAGACCCCAGCTCTGTTGGTGTTGGGTGCTCCAGACCCGCTGGTCAGGATCCTGGAGAGGGACATCCTGCCGACCCGCCGGCACTGCCGGGCCATGGAGGACCTGGTGCTGGAGGTGCACCTCTCGCACGCCCACGGGGAGGTGAAGTGGTACAAGGACGGGGAGAAGTTGCAGGACACGGGACATGTGCRGCTGGAGGAGGACGGGGCACGCCGCTCGCTCGTCATCCTGGGTGCCACAGGCAGGGACGCTGGGGAGTATCTCTGCGACACTGGTGACGACAGCATCGTTTTCTTCGTCACTGTGGAAGGTGAGCGGGAGGTCCCAGGGGGGACGCCAGTGGGGCGAGGACTGAGGTGGGTCCCTGGCTGCTGCCAGGCTGGCATGGGGCTGGGCTGGGTGGCAGCGAGTGTGGGGAGGCTGGTGAGGGGGACACAGGGAGCGGGCTGCACCCACGCGGGGGCTCTGTGGAAACCCCTGCACTGCCCAGCTGCAGCCAGAGGAGGTCCGGACAGGATCCAGCCATTGCAGCACCTGGCACAGGCTGCTGCTCCCATGGTGACAACCCGTCTCTCCAGTCCCAGAGCCACCAGTGACCATCGTGAGCAGCACGGGCGCCACGGAGCATCGCTGCCTGGTGGCCGGGGAGGACCTGGTGCTGGCTTGTGAGCTCTCCCGGCCCGACGCCACTGTGCGCTGGCTCCGGGACGGCCAGGAGGTGCAGCTGGGTGAGCGGGTGCAGGCTGAGGCCTGTGGGGTGCTGCGGCAGCTCACCATCCATGGGGCGCAGCCCGGAGACTCAGGGTGCTACATCTGTGATGCCGCCAGYGACTGTGCGGTGATGAGCGTGGAGGTGTCGGGTGAGCCACAGCCCTGGGCAAGGGGAGGGGACGCCTCTGTGACCCCGCTGATGGCAGAGGCCAGGGCAGCAGCGTGGCAGGGGAGGGCAGGAGCCCTGTCCCCAACACCGCAGGAGCTGTTGGTCAGAAAGGGACATGTCAGGGTCATGGCAAGACATGTCCCTCCCGTCTCCCCCAGCCAGGGGCTGGTTAAATTTAGCCTTGGCCGGCTCCCAGGCGCCACTCCTCCTGCTTCAGCTGCCAAGGGCTGAGCTCAGCCCGGACCCTTATCAGCTGGGGATGGAGGGCTGGGCAGGGTGGGAGAGGGCCTGGTGCAGGCAGGTGTCCTGGCTCCCCAGCAAGGCACTCGGGATGGGGGGGACACCGAAATTAATGGCCCCAACCTGGCAGCTGAGCTGCCTGTGCAGGGAGGGATGCAGGAGCGATGGGCTTTTCCGCCGTCCCTGCCTGGGGCCCCTTCCCTGAGRGGACCTTGAGCTGCCAGACCCCGCCAGCCTGCACGCCTGCCTCACCGAGACCCCAGGCTGGTCTCACTGTGACCCCCAGCCAGCCCCACAGCAACCCCCAGCCACTCACAGCATCCCACAGCTGGATGCACCATGACCCCCATCAGCCCCACAGCCCTCCTGCCCCACGGTGACTCACTGTGGGCATCACCGCCTCTCCGCTCGCAGCGGTCCCGTCCCTGCGCTGCCCCACGCCTTGGGGACACCCCTGAGCCCTGCCTTGTCCCCCACGCCCCCCAGCCCGGCCCGTGCGCATTGTCAACAAGGAGGAGGCGCAGAGCCCGCTGGAGGTGCTGGAGGGGGACAGTGTGACGCTGGTGGCCCGGCTGTCCCCGGAGACGGCRGCGGCGCAGTGGCAGAAGGACGGACAGACACTGTGCTCGGGCGGGCGGCTGCTGGTGTGCAGCGAGGGCCTCGCACGCAGCCTCACCATCAAGCAAGCAGAGCTGGGCGACAGTGGCATCTTCCTCTGCGATGCTGGTGATGACGAGGTGCATTTCACACTGCACGTGAAAGGTGAGCCTGGAGGTGTCCCTCACCCATGCCGGGGGCAGGAGCGGTCCCCTGCCCCACGCCGGGATGCTTCGTGCCCCAATCCCATGCCAGTGCTGCCGTCGGGGGCACGGCTAAGCCCGGTGCTCCCCTGGCACAGAGGCACCCGTGCTGTTCGTGAACAAGCAGGAAGAGCGGGAGAAGCTGCTGGTGCTGGAGGGTGGCAGCGCCGTGCTCTCCGCCATCGCCTCCACGGAGCGAGCTGATGTCACCTGGCTGGGCCCACGGCAGGCAATGGTGGCCGGCGAGCGCTGTGAGCTGCGGCGGGACGGCCGTGTGCACAGCCTAGTCCTCCACAACGTGGCCAAGGAGGATGCTGGTGTCTACACCTGCATCTCCCCCCACGACCAGATGCAGTTTGACGTGAGCGTCCGAGGTGGGTGGTGGGGGGGTGGTGGGGGTGCCCGGGGACCCCCCCGCAGCGGCGGTGGGTGCTGACACGGGGGGTTTGGCTGTGCAGAGCTGCAGGTGAAGTTCCTGCGCGGGCTGTCGGACGTGCGTGTGCGGCAGGGTGAGCAGGTGGTGCTGTGGTGCGAGCTCTGCAAGGCGCGGGGCGACGTGGTGTGGCRGAAGGATGGGCAGGTGCTGGTGCCCGGCCCCCGCCGGCAGATGATGGCAGAGGGGCGAGAGCGCTCGCTGGTGCTGAGCCGTGTGGAGCCTGAGGATGCCGGCGAGTACTGCTGCGAGTCCAATGATGACCGGACGCTGGCGATGCTGACGGTGCAGGGTGAGCTGTGCCCGAGGCTTGGCCACGACCACGGGGACCCCTGTGCCATGGGGGCGGTGGGGAAGCTGGGCACAGTGACGGCAGGGGGGTGTGGGGATGCTCAGCGGCTCTGCAGGCCGGGGGGTCCCCAGTGCCATGCCCTGATGCCCTGGCTGTAGTCCCCAGGGTGGTGGAGATCATCACAGAGCTGCAGAGCCTGACAGTGCTGGAGGGGGAGGACGCCACATTCAAGTGCCTGGTGTCCCCCGAGGACGTGGCTGTGACCTGGCAGCTGAACGGCCAGCCTGTGGTCCCCAGCGAGCGGCTGCTGGTGACGAGGAGCGGGCTGTGCCACAGCCTCACCCTCCGGCAGTGCCAGCCGGGCGATGCAACCACCGTGATGGCCAATGCCGAGGGGCTGGTGAGCACAGCCCGGCTGAGCGTGCAAGGTGAGGGGGAAGGAGCCAGCTGGGGCACAGCACAGGGCACAGCCCTGGGGCCAGATGCTGACCCGGTGCACGGGCCGTGCAGAGGCGCAGGTGCTGTTCGTGCAGAAGCTGCGGGATGTGGTGGCAGAGGAGCAGGGGGACGCATGCCTGGAGGTGGAGGTGAGCCACGAGGCTGCTGAGGTGCAGTGGCTGAAGCAGGGCATCCTCCTCCAGCCGGGCAGCAAGTACCAGCTGCAGGAGTTGGGGCGCCGGCGCACCCTCACCATCCGCTGCCTCGGCCCCGCCGACCGCGGCACCTACCGCTGCGAGAGCCTGCACGACCGCACACAGGCCAGGCTCTGCGTGGAGCGTGAGTACTGCACTGGGGATGGGGACAGGGATGGAGACGGGGACGGGGATGGGGAGAGCACCAGCCTGCTGGAAAGATGCTGCAGGCTGGAGGAGGGAGTGTGGGCAGAGCTGGTACTTGGCTGGAAGGGGTGGTCAAGCAGAGCATGGGGGTCAGGGATGGGCAGGAGTGGGTGCCTGGTAAAAAGGGCTGGATTTAGGGGATCAGTCCAGCAAGCACACACTGGGGAGCTGGGGTCTCTGGGGTGGAGCAGGCACCTGCTCATGGACACAGGTCCCTTGCAGCCCCGAAGGTGTCAATCCGGACACCGCTGGCAGATGTGGAGACCTTTGAGAAGGAGACGGCCACCTTCCACCTGGAGCTGTCTCACCCCGGCGTGCCCGGGGTCTGGACGCGGGATGGCATCCGGGTGAAGCCCAGTGGCACGTGCCGGATCAGCGCCATGGGCTGCGGGCACAGCCTGACRCTGGAGGGGCTGGCGCTGGAGGACTCGGGCACCGTCACCTTCACCACTGACACACTGCGTTGCAGCGCCCGCCTGCTTGTGCGGGGTACAGTCACTGGGGTGGGCACGGGGGGGCACGTGACACTAGCGCTGCCCATCCTGCAGCCGTTCGGTCCCRGGAGAGATGCCAGGGCTGAGCTGGGCCACTCCGGGCACATGCTGGCAGGTGTTCCCCTGTCCCCAGGGAGAAGTGAGTTCAGCAGTGAGGACACCCCGGCCAGGGTCTGGGTCCAGAGCCAGCTGAGACACCAGTGATGAGTGCTCGCCCATGCCCCGGGAAGTGCCCCGGGAAGTGCCACCCTCGCCCCATGCTGACATGCCCCAGGCACAGCTCCCCATCCCTGCAGCCCCAAACTCATGTCTTTCCCCTACCAAACCTTCCTGCCCTGTGTCCTCAGAGCCTCCAGTCACAATGGTGAGGGTCCCACGGGACCTGGGGGTCCCAGAGACGGGCGTCGCCAGCTTCGAGTGTGAGCTGTCTCGCCCCAGTGCRGAGGTGAAGTGGTTCAAGGTAAGGGTTCACCCCAATCCCCTCCAGCAGCACCCAGCTGTGTCCTCCTCTGTGCTTTGCCCCCTGGCCGCTGCTGGCAGGGGAGGGAGGGGCAGAGGGGCAGGGTGCTGCCTGCTTGCACCCCTGAGTGTGCACTCCCCGGGCAGGACGGGCAGGAGCTGCGGCCGGGGCCCAACTGCCGCATCTACTCGGCGGGTCGGCGCCGCGTCTTGCAGCTGAGCCACTGCGAGCTGGCTGATGCCGGCATCTACACCTGCGATGCGGGTGACTGCCGGGCCTCTGCCACACTGCACGTCCAGGGTACAGCCACCCCCGTCCTGGGGGCACGCGCACCCCCAAACTCTGCGCCGCCTGCACCCCCTTGCCCTTGGCCGCCCTGGCACCCTGCCCCTTGCCCGCAGAGCGCCAGGTCTGCATCGTGCAGGACCTGCAGGACGCCCGGGTGCAGGAGGGTGACAACGCCGTCTTCACCTGCGAGGCGTCGCACGGGGACGTGAAGGGCGAGTGGTTCCGGGATGGGGAGAAAATCAAGGTCTCCGGCACGGTGAAGATACGGCAAGAAGGTGGGAGTGCAGGTGGCCCCACACCTAGTTTGGGGCTGGGAGGGAGTGAATTCAAGCAAGGGGAGTTTGTGTGGACAAAGGGGGAATCCATGCCTCCCGCCTGCCGTGGGTGCCCATCACTGTCCCCTTGAGCCGGCCTCTCCCTCCCCAGGGACCCGGCATTTCCTGCTGCTCTGCGGCGTGCGCCCTGAGGACGCGGGACTCATCCGCTTCGCAGCCGGGATGGTCGTCTCGGAGGCCAGCCTGCAGGTGGAAGGTACTGGCACGGGGTGCAAGGGCTGGCTGGGCTCCAGCACCAGGGCTGGGGATGCACCAGGGTCGACTCGTGGGGTCCCCACGGGAGCCCACTCGCCCCACAATGCCGACGGCTCCCCCCTGCCTGCCAGCGCTGCCCATCCGGATTGTGAAGCCACTGCGGGACAAGACGGTGCTGGCGCGGCACAAGGCGACGCTGGAGTGCACCGTGTCCCACGCCCGGGGCCGGGTGCGCTGGCTCCGCGGGGACACCGAGATCTTTGCTGGTGACAAGTACGAGATCTGCAACCTAGACTGCTACCGCACGCTCATCATCCACCGCGTCGGCCCTGAGGACGAGGACTCGTACACCTGCGACGCCTTCGACGACCGCTCCACCGCCCGGCTCCTCGTGGAGGGTGAGGGGGCACCCAAGGGGGCACCCAAGGGGGCTGGTGGTGCTGCCGTGCCTCGCAGYGGAGGGACACTGGGGGCCCTGTCCTCATGCCCCACTGCTTGCAAGGGTCTGAGCGCTGGGGTGGGGGGAGCAGGCTGGATATGGGACCAGGGGTCTGTGCCCCCCTTGGCTGGGACAACCGTTTTGGGCACCCCACCAGCTCCGGGGACGCTGCAGCTCTCCCTGACTCCCATTGTCCCCGCAGGGAGCTAGGAGCCAGGATGCAGCACTCGGACGCCGCTGCTGGGAGATGGGGTCATGCTTCCCCTAGGATGTACGAACGCACAGACACCATCCCCAGCCTGCTCTGGCCTCAGGGCTCTGCATTAAACAGCGTTTTTTTCTGACATGGCTTCTTCCACCCCAGCGAGCCGGGGTCCCATTACGAGAAGGAGCAGTGGCACCACTCTGCCTCCCACCCAGCATCCCCGGGAAGCCCGGCCCTCGGGGCCCCCCCTTGCCCCTGCCCCCCAGCGCAGCCCCTGGCCCCACACACCGGGCTCCGAAAGGCTCTTTACTGTGCGGCCGTGGCCTCAGCAGCGTTTGGCACATTTACAAAAGAGACTGAAAAGGGGGATGGTGGCACGGCACTGCAGGGACGGGGGCGCCTGGCAGAAACATGCAGTTCCTGGGGCAGCGGGGCCAGCTGGGCTGGGCTGAGGGGGGCTCCCAAAGCAGGGGGGCACCCCAGTCCAGTCTCGCCGCCATCCTGCCAGCCTGGCCATGGGGAAGTCCTGGCTCACTCCGTAATAAATTAATACAAATCACAGCAAGAGAAATATATACAAGGCGGGAGCCTCTGCCTGCAGCAGTGCTCTGGGCAGGGGCTCCTGCCCTGCCCTGCCCCAGACAGAGGCTCAGCCCAACCCCAGGGCCCCCCCCGGCCACTATAAAATCCAGTCGCCAGCAAAACAGCGACGGCCTCTGACACCATGGGGGTCCCCGCGTCCCTGAGGCAGCCCAGCCTCTGCCCGAAGGCTGGATCCAATGTCCTGTCTCCCGTCAAAACATTCTGGGGAGGTGCACGCGGCATCACCCCAGGGCAGCATCCTCACAGGAACCACCTGGCCCTGGCAGCCTCTGCCCCAGGACCACCCCGGTCCAGCTCAGGAAAAGGGGGGGAGGCGAGCTGCTCTGGGGGGCAGCAGGTATGTCTAGGGCAGGGGGACCTTCTGCAGAGGCAGGTTTTGGGAAGCACTGCCTGGGAGCTGCTCTTGGGGCCAGGGTGGGATGGGGCGCACATGCTCAGGGGAGTCCCTGGGGGGGGGGCAAGGGCTGGGGGACCTGCTCTTTGAGGAAGGGATGTGGGGCACAGGCACTTGGGGAGTTGCTGGGGGGGCACGATGGGGTGGGGGTAGGCATGGGGAGCTGCTCTCGGGGAAGGGGGGGCTCAAACATGGGGAGGGAGATGTTGGGATGCAGGATGAGCGTGCCCGAGCTGTGGGGAAACACGCAGCAGCAGGGGCTTAGGGACCCCCCGCCCCAGCAGAGCCGCTCGCACCACACGTCCATGGGTGCTGGTGTCCCCGGTCCTTGGGCTGAGTCCCTGCCGGMGGGTTCCCTCAGCACCTCTGGGCCCCACGGGCAGCTGGGGCTTGCTCAGCCATGTCCCACGTGTCCCCGGGAAGGGTCTCCATCCGCAGTCCCGAGGCACATGTGGCTGCCCGGGGCCGAGGGCACAGCCCCGCCTGTCCCAGGGGGTCTGTCAGAGCAGGCTGGGGTGCTGGTGTCGCTTGAGGTCACTGGGTTGGCTTATACCCGCATGGCGGGGCCGGAGCCCGTGGTGAGGGGCACGGTGGAGCTGCAGTCATAGTCCAGGTCCACCACGGCATGGGAGCTGGCAATGAGGCTGTTCAGGGATGGCCCCGTCTGCCGCTCTCGGAAACTCTGGATGTAGCTCTGCTTGAGAGAGGGGGGACAGAAAGTGAGGGGGGGCTCTGCTCCTGGCCCACTCCATCCCACCCCAACCCCACCCTAAGCTCTGCAGCAGCCCCCCAGAACCTGCCCTGTGCAATCCCACCCACCCCAGCACTCGGGCCCTCCAGGGGCTGGTCGCAGCAGGGTGCACAGCCCTGTCCCTTCCCTGAGCGCATGCTTCACACCTTGCCCACCGCCTGTTTCTACTGCAGCTGCAGTGCTTTTGGCCACCAGTTTACATTTTCTTGCAAAGACTGAAGTGCTCTGTGGTGGGCACGTCCCAGCTCAGCCCCTCCTAAGCTGCCTGGTCCCCGGGATGCCCTGGCCTCATCCCTCGAGGAGCCTGGATGCTGGCTGGTGCCTGGACACCTCTCTCCACTCCGTGCCCCAGCCCACCCACATGGAGAAGGAAGAGCCGTGGAGGCCGGGGGAGATCTCTACCCTGGGCGCGGGACTCACGGGGGAGAGCACGTCCCCATCGAAGCGGCGCACAGGGTTGGGTTTGCGGCGGTAGGCGGGCTCAGGTGGGTGGGCTTTGTGCTGGTGGGGCGGTGGGTGGTGGGGTCTCCGCTTCTTCTTCTTCTCCTTTCGGTCCTCCCGCTGCTTGATACGCATCAGCTGCACGCGGCGCTGCTGCCGGCTGATGATCACTGTGGGGCAGAAGGGCCTGTGAGCGCCGGGGAGCACCCCGAAATCCTCCCCGCACCCAAACCAGCCCGAGCTTTGCACACCCAGGCCTCCCCTTGCCATGCCATGTCCCCACAGAGTCCCGAACCCCTTATCTGTGCATGCAAACCAGGCCTGGGAACCCCCACCCCGGCCCCCCCAGCTCCTGCACCCACCCCATGCCACATCCATCTCCTCCAGCCCCCACACACCTTCGGTGTGGGAGTAGCCCTCGGCCGTGACCTTCCACTGGACCAGGACACCCAGTGTGGTGAGAAGCGGCCAGACGCCCAGGATGACCCAGCTGTACCAGCACACGGGGCGAGCAGGGGCCACCTTGATGCGCTCATAAATGTACTGCACCAAGAGGAAGAGCTCGATGAAGTAGTCGACGGTGACGGTCATGATGGCGCTGCCGAAGACGGCGGTGGAGAGGGTGGTGAAGAAGCGCTGCCACTGCAGGGTGAGGACGGCGAAGAGCATCCCCACACCCAGGAGCAGCGCGATGGGGATCCACACCGTCGGCGGGTGGTAGAACTGCTCCATCACCACCAGCGTGGCCACCGCCAGCAGCAGCCCCAGGAGCAGCCCTACCATGAAGAGGCCGACGCTGCGCACCAGCATGGTGACCAGCCCGCACAGGACCCCAATGCCCAGACCGATGCCCACCGAGGCCTCCACGCTCAGCTGCGTGTCCAGCACCCGCTCCTTGTAGCACAGCATGAAGATGATGATGGAGCCGAACATCAGCCCCGTCAGGAACATGACGGCCTTGAAGCAGCGGTAGCCTGCGGAGAGACCACCGCAGTCAGGGGGTGGACGGCCAGCACCCCCCCGGCTCCCCACTGCCCTTCTCCCCGCTTGCCCCGCCAGCCGCCAGGCTGGCCTGGCTCACCGAAGAAGCAGTAGATGATGCCAAAGAGGCAGCACATGGCACACACCACCGAGGGCACCACCTGGTAGCGACGCTCGATTTCCTGCTGGCAGCTGTGCCCCCACTCCTGGCCCGGCTCATGCGGCAGCAGCTTGAACCGCAGCGTCTGCACAGTTGCAGTCATGGCTCTGGGGACTCCCGGGAGAGGCATCAAAATCTCCGCTCCTGCCCCATGGCTCGCCGCCAAAGCTGCACCCCAGCACCTGCCCCAGCTAGTGAGAGAGAGAGAAGGGGGATGTTGGCACCACCGACAYGCACCTGACGGCGATCCCCACCACTTGGCACCCAGCCACCAGAAAACCCACTCCGGCCCCTTGCTACCCAGGTGGGAAGGAAGGGAACGGGGGAACAGCCTCATCCATGCGGGCTGCAGACCATCACCCAGAGAGTGGCTGCAGGGACGCGCCGCCCCCGGGGAGYCCATTCGCGCCCCCGGGGAGCTTTGCTGCTGGGACGCGGTGCTTTATAATTTGTCTGCAGCTTCAATTTCCTGCCCCTGGCTCTCCAGCGCCCTTTCCCTGCTCGATTAAAGGGAGACTTCCACTACCTGGTATTTTCTGCCTGTGAAGTAATTATGCTCGGTAATTAAGTCACCCCTCAGTCTTCTATTTTTATAGGCTAAACAGATTGAGCTCTTAAAGCTTGTACTCCAAGGCATTTTCTCCAATCCTCTAATCATATTTCTGGCTATTTTTCATCCCTGCTCCAGCTCCTAGTGTCCTTGTAAAAACAAAGCAGGCCCCTGTGCTGGATCCAGCCCTCCCACGCCGACCCATGGGGCTGGAGGGGGACTGGCGCTGACCCCTACCCGAGGGCTCACCCACAATGCCGTGGCCACACCAGGACGCCGAGCAGGCAGTTGCCGGGCCCCCCGCAGCGCCTATGCAGACGGAGGGGCCATAATCCCCCGCAAAGACTGATCCAGTTCCAGCTTAAACCTAATTACAGCGGCCGTCTGCCTGCTCCCACCTGGAGCTGGTTCCAGCATCCCTTTGCTCCCCTGGCGCCTTTCCGGGCTCAGTTGGTTTAGGATGGGTTTATTGCCACCGGTTGTCCCCGCGCCAGCGCCGGTCCTTCCAAGTGCAGCCAGCTCTTGGATTAAAGCAGCCAGCTCCGGATGGCTCACAAAACCAGAGCACCGGGAAGGGGCAGGGAAGAGGGCAGAGGCTGCAGTCACGCCTCTCTATTGCCCAGCACCTCGCTGCTGCCCGCGCCGGGCTCCACCGGCACCTCTTGCCCCGCCGCCGGCCTCCTCCCTCCCTCCCTCCCTCCCTCCGGCTGGGGAAGGAAACACCAGCCGGGGCAAATCCCCCCGAGGAAGCCGACCGCGGCGCCTAATCCCGGGGAAGCAGGCGGGCAGGGAGCGGGCAGCGCTGGGCCCCTGCCCGCCCTGCCTGAGCCCCCGGGGGGGACGCTAAGCAGGATTGGACTTTAACCGCGGAGCCCGGGACTGACGCSCCGGCCCCGGCGGGGGCGGGCGATGCCGTGCGGGGTGAAAGCAGGGCTCTGCCGGCCGGCTGTGCCCAGGGGGCCGGGGATGGGCCACGGCAGAGCCGGCCGGCGTGGGCACGGCACGGCACGGCTGGCGGAGCAGAGGGAGGGCAGCGAGGTGCTGCTCCCCGCCCCTCAACCCACGCCAGGCCGGGGCCAGGCCAGCGGGGAAGGGTCGCCTGGGAAAACCCGTCTCGGCAGGGTTGCAGGCAGCGTTGCCGGCAGCTCCCGGCGCCCATTGGCGCGGGCACTGTTGCTAGGGGAGCCCAGCGCCTGCTCATTGGCGCCGGGGCTTACCCACCTGCTGCCGCCCTCCCCGCAGCCCCGGGCTCCCCGCCGCCGCCGCCGCCGCCGCCTGCCCCGGGCCCCCCGCCCTCCCCTCCCTGCGCTCCCGGGCACAGCGTGGCGGGGGCCCGGGGACAGCGCTCGGGGCCCGGCCCCGCCACGGCGCGCCCCCCCCCCGCCCCGCGGCGGCCCCCAGCCGCCCCCGCTGCCCCCCGCCGGGCTGCCGGGCCCCGGGCCGGCGGGGCGGGCGCGGCGTTGCTAAGCGACGGCCGCAAGGGCCGCCGGGGCGCGGGGCTGCTCCGCCCCTCTCTTTGTTCGGGGCGGGGGTCCCGCGGGCGCCCCGCCGGGGCCCGCACGCCCATCCCGGGCTCCGCGCTCCCTCCCGCGGGCGGGGGGCCGGGAGCCCGGTGCCCGAGCCCTTCCCCCGAGGGGCCCGGCGCGCCCCCGGCCTGCCGGACCCCCACGTGCTGCCCCCACCCCCTGCAGCCCCGCCCCGCCGCGCCCCGCCCGCTCCCACCTGCGCTCCCGGCCCGGCAGCGGCCCCGCGGCGCCCGGCGCTCCCGGCCCCGGCCCCCGTGCATGCTGGCGGCGCGGCCCGCCGCGCGGTGCTGAGCGGACAGCTCCGCCTGACGTCACCGCGCTGCGTCACCGCGCCGGCCGGGGGGCGGGGCCTCTCCGGGAGAGGGGGCGGGGCTTCTCCGGGGGCGGGGCCTGTACCGGCGTGCGGTGGGGTGTGCACCGGCACGTGCGCTGTGGGGCGCACCGGCGCGGGCACGAGGCCGCGCACCGGCGCGTGCATTGGGGTGCGCACCGGGCCGTGCCCGGGCGCGCGCACTGAGGCGTGCACCAGGGCGGCGTGGCACCGTGCACCGGAGAGTCTGAGCGAGGCCGCGTGTGCAGCGTGGCAGCACAGCGTGCGCCGGGCCCTGCTACGTGCGAGGTGCACTCGGCGCGCAGCAGCTGCGAGGGCTGCAGGCCCCGAGGCACGGTGCGTAGGGGACCCTGCGGGGTGCAGAGGGGGCGGGCGGGGGCGTGAAAACCGCAGGAGAGCCTTGTGTCGGGTGTGCACAGGGTTGTGCTGCTGGTGTACGCCTGGCAGAGCGTGCGGAGGGCCATGGACTCTGCAAGGGGCCTGTGCCAGGGCCAGGGGGACTGCGGCGTCTGCGTTCCGAGGGGCAGACACGCACGTGGGGGGCAGCTGTAGAGGCTGCCCACCCGTCCCCCTGCGAGCGGCCGGGAGATGCAGGCGCGGCAGGTAGGTGGGAGGGCATGGCGCCCTGCAGAGCTCCCTGGAGCTGGCACCTCCTGGCTGCGGCGCCCAGAGACCCCCGGGAAATCCTGGCAGGGAGAAGTCTCTTGGCAGCAGCGGCCGTTCCCCTGGCAGCCCCTTCCCAGCCCCACGCCAATGCTGGGGAGACAAAGGCAGGAGCTGCAGCTGGCGGGGGGCTGCGAAGGGGCTGCCGGAGGAACGGCGCTGTGCCTGCCGGCTGCTTCCCCATGGGATCTCCTGGGGCCGGGCACGGGGGCCCTGGGCTCGGCCACTGCCCAGGCGAGCCCTGGGGAGGTGTTTGCTATGCCCACAGCTTCATCTCCGTGCAGTTTTCCTGAGCTCAGAGTCTTATTTCTGAAAACTTCAGTACTTTCTCCGATATGCACCTCTATCTAAATACAAGCTCAGATCAACAGGGTCATTTCAGAATGAAACCTCTCTTAGCACTTGTGTAAAATAGTCTGGGTTTGTTTAAGGTGACAAATATTAAATATTCCAACCTGTAAAGGAGACCAAATACATCTATTTCTAACATGTTTCTCTGCGTAGAGAAAACAGGCGACTTTGGTTGTCTATGATCACGCCTGCTTTTTGGCCTTTGTCCATGGAAAATCTCTGCTCATTTCTTAATTCTGCATCTTTTCCCTTCTGGCATCTCCTTGTCCCATCGCGTTCCCTCTGTTTCTAGTTTTTATATGTTCTTCATTAAACTGCCGTCCACGTGACCGCCTTTGCCTATTGCTTGTCTTGGCCTATTCAGGAGAAAAAGGCCTATGAAAGTGAGCCGAGCTTGGATGATGGTCCCGTATCTCTGGGGGGGGGTGCTGCCAACCACTTCCTGATGAAAACAGGCTGCTTTGTACCAGAAAATGAAAGAGACCCTGGAGCGGAGCAGGCTCCCGCCTGCCCTCRGTGCCCTGCCGTGCTCTGCGGCTGCCGGCGCTCCCCGGGGCAGGTGGGATGTGTTTCATGGGGAGGGTGGGATGGGGTCCCCACCAGCCAGAGTAAATCCAGGGGCACTTGAGAGCCCCGATGGCTGCGAGGCTGCTGGAAGCAGAGCCACGGGCTGGGAACAGGCGGAAAGGCCAGGTCCTCCTCCTTGTCCTTATTCAGTAATGCCTGGCGCTGAGCGGCCACRTAGGGCTGCTGGCCTTGCAGCTCCTGGGTTGGATCATTCCCGCGCCAGAGGCTCCATGTGTGCGGCAAACTCTGCCCCGAGGCGGTTCCTCCAGCTCTGTCTGCCTGGGGGTCTCTCCGGCAGCTGGCGGGACGGTGGCTCTGTGTGCACACAGCTCATAGTGTCACGGAGGCCTGGCCCCAGCTGGAGGAGCCCACCTCTTTGGTCCCGTTTTGACTCGCAGCCACTAAGGGGTCCCTGGTGCTGCCGCTGGGATCTCCTGCTGCTCTGCCCGCCCTCCTCCTGCCCCGGGATGGTTTGCTGCTCTGCGTCCAAAGGTCTTCCAGCCGCCACTTGCCCTCCTGCACGCCTGCTCCCCAGGCACCCGGCGTGCCCAGCTGCCTTCTGCAGCCTGTGGTCCGTGCTTTGCTCCTCCTGGCMTCAGACCCATCCACCCCACCCACCCCTGACCACCGGTCACCTCCTGGGGATGCCCAGGTAGAGTCCAGCGCCGCTGCCCACGCTTTCTGGAAGACCCCCGGGCTGCGATTTGAGACGGGGAACATGGCGCTTCAAGACCACCGCGAATTCACCAGCGTCGTGGCTTGGGCTGTCCCGGGGAGGGGACGCAGCGGCTGTGCCCCGGCCCCGCGGCGTCCCCCCAGTCCCGGGAACGCAGGGCCGGCTGTGCCCCGGCCCCGCGGCACCCGCCCGGGGAAAGCGGCCCTTAGGCGGCTCAGGCGCCATGTGCCGGCGCCAGCCACGCCGCGGCCCGGGCAAATGTGCTTTCTGCGCGGGCAGGCGGGGCCGGGGGCGCTGCCCTGCCGCCCCACGGCGCCGGGGGCGAACACCGTAGCCCGGCCGGTGCCAGGTACCGGGCCCTGCCTGGCCCCGCGCCCCCCGGCCCCACAGGGGAGGGTCGGGGGGGGGGGGGGGGGGCCGCCCGCGCGGTCTCCTAGCAACCCCGCCCCGCCCCCACGCCGCCCCCTGCTCCCCCCCGCTCCTCCCCGCACCGCCCCGTGACGCGGCGGAGAGAGCGCGGCCCATTGGCCGGGTCGGGCCGCCCGCGGTGACGCGCAGCGGGGCGGGGCCAGGGGGTGACACGTCGGACGGCGGCGCCGCTAGCGGGAGCGGCAGCCAGAGCCGCCCCCGGCCCCGGCCCCGGCCCCGGTCCCGTCCCCGGTCCCGTCCCGTCCCGGCCATGCGGCTGTCGCTGGTGCTGTCGGTGCTGCGGCCCGCCGGGCCGGTGGCCATCGGCGTCTCGCTGGGCTTCACCCTCAGCCTGCTCAGCGTCACCTGGGTGGAGGAGCCCTGCGGG
>JAYKAV010000811.1:699241-733242 GCA_035582835.1 Phoebastria nigripes | reverse complement strand
TGCCAGCGTACCTACGAGCAAATGACAGTCCCTGGGGCGCTCCCAGCACAGTTATGGCTCCCTTTTAAAAGGAAGCTGGCAGTGTTTGAAGCCGCTTTCGTGTTTGCCAAGTTATTCGCAGCATTGCAACATGCTGAAACCCCGCTCTTGCCTGCACAGGGCTGGCAGGTGCAGGCAGGGCGCTGGACCGGGACGGTGACACCCTTGAAAGAGGCAGGGAGGAGCGGCCCCGGGTGCTGACGTGGGCGGCTGAGCAGACAGGGACTTTCTGCAATCCCTGTTCAGRTTTGACTGGTACTTCCACACAACGTGCTCATTTTTGCACAGACGTGGTTGTAGAGGCAGAGCGGTGAAAGGGCAATTTTCCCAACGGGGCAGGAGAAAACATGTGTCTGCTGCCCGTAGACTTCTGCTTCCCGCGAGAAAATTTTCTGAAAGTGTTACTGGCTCACCGCGACCTTCGAGAAGAGCAGCGCAAGTTCCTTTTGGGGAGTTTTTTGGAAGAGGGTGTGAAGGGCCGGTTCAGAGCAAAGCACTCTGAAGCCCGAGAGGGGCCGGCTGGGCACAGCGGGCTGGGCGGGCGCCTGCCTCCCCTCTCCCTCCTGCACCATGGCAAGGAGAGGGACTTAAACAGGGGAAACCCCAAGCTGCTGCTCTGCTGTTCTGCCCCTGCCAGATTTGTTCCCCTGGTGTGGTCATGCGGGCGCCTCTCTGCAAGTGCAGCAGCGAGTCTGCAAGCGGGGAAGGCAAAACCTGCTTCTCCAGCCCTGCTTGGGTCACTTCTGGCTGTGCGAAACCCCGCAGCAGAGTTACTTCAGCCCCGTCAATGTTCATCAGCTCGATAGCTGAGCTTTGGGAGGATGTAGGAAGCCAGGCCGTGCCAGGAGAGGGCTGGAGGGCAAGGGGAAGCGCGGGCCCTTTCGTCCCTGTGCTTTCGTTGGGAAGCGGCCAGCGGTGCCTCGCTGTCTGTCCCACAAGAGCCGCTCCGCCAGCTGCAGAGCAGGACTCAACCCCGGGAAACATTTCCTCCCAGCCGCAAGTGAAGGCAGGAGAAGCTGCGCTGCTTAAGGAGGAGCAGGCAGGGAGATGCCGGGCTTTGCCTGAGCCCAATGCCTGTGGTCACAGCCCAGCGCGCTGCCGAGCCCCTCTGGAAGGTGCGGGGGGCTTTGGCCAGAGGCTTTTCTGGCCAAGCTCGGGGAAATCAGAGCCTTTCGATGAAGAGGGAAACAGCCGCTACCTGTAAGCGCAGGCAGGGCTGCTGCTGGCGTGTGCCTGCCCACAGGGGTTTCCCTGCACAGGGGTGTCGGCGCACCCAGCTATGCCTGGGGACATCCTCTCTGGGGACACACAGCCCCAGCACAGGCAGACTGCAGGAGCCTGAAGCTCTGGGGCTGGGGGGAGAGGCAGGCAGCTCAGTTGGATTTTGATTTTAATTGCCTCCTTGGTTTTCCCATCCTGCTTGCCCGCTGTCAGGGGCTGAGCGCTGGAAAGCGAGGGCTGTGTGTCCCCTGCCTGGCCCCACCGACAGGCACCACCAGTCCATTTTCCCAGCAAGGGGGTCGTGGGGAAACACCCAGAAGCAAAGCAGTAAGCTTGGCACGCTCAGGTCATCAGGAGATGCTGAGGGTCACTCCTTTCTCCAGGTGTTGCCTGTAACCAGCAGCATCTCCGGGCAGGAGGTGATGCGGAGGAGGTAACAGCAGCAAGGCCACATGTCCCGTTGCAGTCCGGGGCTCATTTCCAGCCCCTCTGCTCCCAAGCCAGATGGTTTGTTTTCTTTGAAACGTGGCTTTTCCCTGGGAACAGCAGTAATTGTGGTGTGGCGGTGGAGGCACGGTGGGAAGTGCCTGAGGAGATGCCCGTCCCATGGGCAGAAGGGATCCTCGCTGGCTGCTCCATCCTGGTGCCCCCTCCCCAGGACAGGAGCTGAGTCTGCCRGGGTTGTCACCTCCACAGTGACAGGACCTGTCACCAGTGCAGCCAGTCCTGCCATGGTCGGGTGCCTGGCGTTTGTCCAGAGGGCTGCGCTCGTTAAAATTAAGGGCCTGTTTCACTATAGTGGATCCCCTTCTAATTATGCCCCAGCTATTTCATGTGGCTCATTACAGGCGATTCAAGCAGCGCTGGGCTGGGCTGATGTTGCTTTGCAGCCTGGCRAGCCCCAGGTGGCAGCGGCCCCGTCCCTGGGGAGGACTGGAGCCCCGGTGGCCCTTGGACGGGTGCAGCGTGGGAGGGGGCACCTGGGGGCCACAGCGCTGGGGTTTGGGGCTGGCCCTGGGGTGCTAAATCTGGGTCGTCCCGCTGGTCCTCCTCAGCGCAGCGCCATCTGCACCGGGACATCAGGCACAGCGCAGGCAGGGGGGATATGGGAGTCACCTCACCTGCCCGTCCTGCTTGGAGGCGGTGGGAGACCCTACAGGAGGTGTCACCTCCAGGTGCCACCTGGAAGTTGCCAAATTAAAGAACAGAGGCACTGACAGCAACAAATAAAAATAACTTTACGTCAAATCTTCGCTAGGTCACCACTATAGGGCTCCYGGGACCTGTCCTGAGGACGCTTTGCCGGCAGCCTCAGGGAGCTGGGACAGGCCAACCACAAGGCTCAGCCTTTTCTTCGGCCATGCTTCACTCCTGCTCCTCCAAAATCACCTTTATTTTCTTGTAGGTGTAGGATCTGGCTTTGCGGGGAGGGTTCCAGAAAGCCGCTTGCCTGAGCTGGGAGATGAGGCGCCAGAGCAGCATCTCGGTGAGCATGGCGCAGCGCTGCACCCAGTCCTCACCCTCCTGCCCTCCCCAGCCAGCACCACCACATCCTTCAGGTTTTTTATCAGGACCTGGTCCTTCCTCAGCGTGTCCTCCAGCACTTCCAGCGCCATGTGCTGGGCTCGCTGTGCAATCCTGTTCTCCTCCTTACTCAGCTCCTCCAACACATCTTTGCTGCGGGGCAGGAGGCAGCAGGAGCTCCTGGTCACAGCCTTGGTGTGGTGAGGTGGCTTCGTGGCAGGGCATCGTGGAGGGGCAGATGGGTCAGGACCCGGTGGCAGGGACAGCCTCATCCCAAGGGACCCCAAAGGGACCTGATCCTCTTACCAGGTGATGAAAAGATGTGGCGGACGTAGCTATTTCCCCACTTTTCACTTCAGGACCCCAGCCTAGTGCTCCCCTCACAGGGCATGGTGTGAGCTGTGGGATGGGGTCCTGTGTCCCAGCTGCACTCAGTTAACCTGGGAATCTTCAGCCCTCACTGGTTGAGAGGGAAACCTGCTGTGCCCAGTGCTGGCAGCCTCCACCGTGAGGCCAGTCCCTGCCTCCCGCTTTGTCYGCAGGGTGGCCGGGGCGGATGGAGCAGGGTCCAGTGGAGGCAAGAGCTGGAGGAGCACGTCTGCTGGTGAAAGCCCCAGGGCCTTGCCCCAGCGGGGCCCGCCTTTGCCCCCACCCATCCTCCGCCTCCCCCATTTTGGTTTCACCCCGCACCCCTTGCCCACGGCACCCATAGTGGTCCTGCTGGAGGTCCCACCGTGGGACAGCTGATGGTGCCCCTGGCACCTCACCTGTGCTGTGCCCCCCCGCCGGGTGGATGGGGCCCATGGCCCGCAGTGGGTGCTGGAGGAGCAGGCAGCTGCTGGTACCGTGCTGGTGATCCTGTGTGAGGGCAGTGCCAGCGTAAGCACCAGCCTTTAACTGATAGGGGCTGTGCCTGGCGCTGGTAACAGAGCGAAGGGGCCGCGGGTACCGCGGAGGGGCACCCCACGGGCAAGTGGGTCCTGCATGGGGTCCTGGGTGTTGGCAGGGGTGCGGGGTGCTGCTCAGGCACAGGGCATCCATGGAGCAACCCCCCAAAGCACCCCCAGCCCATGTTTCTGCCCTCCCATCTGCCCCCCACCCTGCAACAGCCCCCAGGGGCACAGGAGCCCATCCTCTCCACCACGCTGCCTGCCCAGAACCCAGTGGGACGCGGGTGGGGTGCCGGCCCTGCCCCGGGGAGCCATTCGAGGGCTGGGGTATGGCTCTGGCAGTTCCTGCTGCTGGTGCCCAGCTGGCAACCGCCGCGCCTCTGCCACAAGCCAGGGCTCAAAGAGCTGGGCAGCAGGCAAGGCTTTCTGCGGGCAGCAATGCAGAGATGCTTGCCTTCGGGCGACCCAGCATGCTGGCTCTCACAGTGCCCAGCACGTGGGCGCAGGGCTGTACAGTGCTCCCTGGGTCCCACCACCACCTCCCCCCGGGGTAGGACCCGCTCCCCCACCTCTCTGCCCCCCCCAGCCCTGCCTGCTGCCCCCAGCCCTCACAGATGGCTCTGGACATACTTGTGCCTCTTTATTAGGGAGCGTTTGTACATTTATAAAACAGTGACACACATCTCTCATGTTCACCAGCACGAGGGCGTTCACACCGTCCCTCCCGCCATGGTGCCTGTGCCCACCCTGCTCGGGGCTCGCTGCTCCTGCTGGCAGGGAGGGAGCGACATCCTGCACCCCCCCCCGCCCACCGCAGGAGACCTTGGTGTAGGGCTGGCATGGCCGTGGCATGTCCCCGGGCTAACGCGTGGCACCCCTCCAGGGACACTCCTGCTTGCAGGTGGGTGTGGGGGGACCTCATGGGGAGCTGGCATGGGGTGCTCTGGAGGGGCTCCCCGGGAGCACTGCTGTGCCTGCCCTGCCGGGAGGCTTGCTGCATGTCCCCCCACGCACCAGGACATGGGACACCATGCAGCCAGGTGCTGGCACTGACAGGGAACATGTTTCCACGTGGGTGCATATTTTGGGGGGCCGTTGGGCAGCACATACCCAGAGCCAGGGCCGCCAGGCACATCACCAGGCTGGTGCTCCGGACCCTGCCCTGTGTCTCCCACCTGTGGGGCCTCGGGGGCCGCAAGGATGATGGCTCCTCCTGCATCTATGGCTTTGGCCACGGCACACCATGGCCGTGTTCCGTCTGCAGGCACCGGGGATGGGGACCAAACCAGCAGGGCCAGGGGTTGCCTGGCTCAACCCCAGCCTCCCTCAGAGGTCCCAAATTCCTGCCCTGGGGTCCCCCTCTCTGCCGCGTGTGTGTCGAGGGGGGCTTTGCCAGCCTGCCCCCCCTCCTGAGATATTTTGGGGCGGTTTGCCCTGCGCTGGTGTCTGCTACAGTGGAGGGGGAGGAGGCAATGTCCGCCAGGACAGGGGGAGCGCTGTGGGTCCTGCCGTGGGTCCTGCCATGGGTCCTGCCATCTCAGGGCAGGCAGGAGGGCTGTGGGTGCCGGTCCTGGCCGAGGCTCCAGCCGGCGGTCAGGCTGTGGCTGTCTGGGCAGTGCTGGGCACAGGGCACCCTCCTAACCGTGTACAGTCTGGGGGAGGCACAGCGGGTGCTCAGCACCCGGGGGGTGGGAGCATGGCAAGGGGTACGTGCACGGTGCAAAAGAGCAGCGACAGGCAGGGCAGCGAGGGCAGGACCGCCCTGCGCCGCCTGGGCTGTGCCGGGCGGCTGCACCAAGGGACGAGCCGCTCTGGGCAATACCTGGGCAAGGAGAGGACGGGGAGGGCTGGGGGGGCACGGTGGACTGCGGGCAGGAGATGGGGGAGGCAGTAGGTTTGCAGTAGGTTTGCAGTGCTGCAATGACTGGGGGCTATCGGGGGCCAACAGTGGAGTGGAGGGGGGGTCACAGTGCAGGGGTCTGGCTGGGAACAGCGATGGGGTGCTGCAGCCCTGGCAGGCTGCATGAGGCTGGGGAAGGGCGGGCAGGTGTTTGGGGGGGTGTCACAGTGGTGGTGGTGCCAGGGGTCAGGGTGGTGCCATGCAGGTGTGGCCGCAGGTGGGGTGTCCCTGGGCTGGCCGGGGGGCCGTGCTGCTCAGAGGGGTGCCCTGCAATGATGCCCTGCCCTGCAGCAGGAAGGTGTGGGGGTGGTGGTCCCTGGGATTGGGGGAAGCTGTTCCAGGCACATCTCTCTCCTGGGGGGSACCATGCAAGGCAGAGACCCCCACCCAGGAGTAGTCAACAGGGGAGGGCTTGGAGGGGCTTGCAGGAACCCCAGCTTACCCCCTGCATGCTCTGCATTGCCAGGGCCCTTCTGCCCTGCACCCCATTGCTCCCCCAAGCCCCCCCAGCGTGCCCGTCCCCCTCCACGCCGTGTGCTTGAGACAGGGCTGAGCCCATGTGCTGGGGGCAAGCAGAGGGGACGGGCAAAAGGGCTGGGGGGCTGCTCCGGTGCCAGTGCCGAGGCAGCTCTGGTGGCATCACCGGGGTGAACGGCGTGGCTGGTCCTGGTGGTGGGATGGGGGAGGCGGGGCCCTGYGCCCGCCGTGCCCGGTGCCGCGGTCCCTCTCCATGCGGACAGCGGGGAGGGGGGTGGCGGGGGGCTTCCCCCCCAGTCCCGAGCTGGCCTAGCAGGCGAAGTCTTCGAAGACGCCCTGGTGAGGGTAGTGGTGGCGGTGGTGGTGGTTGGGCAGGATGCCCGTGTTGTAGGCGCCCTCCACGTGCCGGCCCAGCGTCTCGCAGGGGCTCTGCGGGGATGGCAGTCAGTGGGGTGGGCGCAGACCCCATACACCCTGCCTCCCCCCTGCAGCACAGCCTGTCCCCAGGAGGCCCCCTGGGGGCACCCAGCTCCCTGCCACCCCGGGGCTGCCCCAGCTCTGCAGCCTGACATCACCAAACGCAGAGCTGTGCTGTCCCTTGCTCTTGGGACCGTGTCCCTTCCTCCTGGGGCAGGGGTGGATGCTGCCCAGGCCCTGTCCTCGCAGCCCCCCGGGCAGCCCCCCACCCACCCCCACGGGGGTACCTGGTCCTTGAGCTCCTCCAGTCCCAGCGTGGCAATGCTGCCCGAGGGCTTCTTCAGGGGCGGTTTGGAGCGGCGCAGGACCCGGCTCACCCTGTCCCGGATCACCTGGGTGCAGATGGGGGGTCAGCCCTGGACCCACATGCAGGCAGCACCCCGTGTGTGGGCACCCCTGTCTACACGGACCTGCCTCCCGCTCCCCTGTTTGCCCAGGGGACACAGGGCCTGACAGTGGGGACAGCACCTCTGCCTGCTGCCCTCCCCGTCCTCAGGTCACTGAAGGATGCTGGGGGACCTGTCCTCCTCCCACTGCCTCCTGCTGGGAGTTCCCCTATTTGGGGGCTGTAGGTAGCCCTCTGGGGTGGCCACGCACAGCACCCCCTCCCCAGGGAGCCTGGCCCCCACTCTGCACCTCGCCCGCATGCAACGGTCCCGCTCCCACCAACAAGCCACAGCCCTGAGGGCTCACCACACCTCATAGACATAGTCCAGGATCTCCAGGATGGTGAGAATGCTGGCGCCGATGAACAGGCCCATCTGTCCCCCAATGTCCCCTGGGGAGGAGGAGGGGGAGATGGTCACCGGGAGCTGCTATGCAGCCCGCTGGGAGCCCAGGGTGGGCCAGCGGGGCTGCGGGCAGTGCCAGGGCTGCTGGACAGAGGGGGACAGCACGGTCATGGGGGCAGGGGCGGCAGGACGGAGGGAGCAGGGGACACGTGGGACAGGGGATGGCCAGCAGCATGCCACCCTTCAGCCAGGCTGCGACCGGCTCCCGCCCCGTGTGGTCCCTCCCCAACCAGCCCTATACCCTCCTGGGCTGGGACCCAGAGCTCCACGCCTCAGGGTCCCAGGGGAAGGTGGGGGGAGTCACCGAGAAGCCCGGCAAGGTCGTAGGCTTTCTTCTGCTCAATGGCCTCGTAGTTGAGCGCCTCAAAGAAGATGTCCAGCACCAGGAAGTTCTCCCTGTGGGGACACCATAGTGCTCGGCAAGGAGGGCTGGTCACCGACCCTCCCACCCCCACTGCCCCCAAACCTCGTGACCCTGTCCCCCAGCTCCCCAGCTCCCAGGTGCTCCTAGGTGCTCGCAGGGCCCTGGCGAGTTATTCAGGCTGGTGCGGTGGGGACATGGAAGGGGCATGTCCCAGGTCAGGAGGGACCGTGAGGTGGGGAGATGCCAGCAGGAGGGCTGGGAGGACATGGATGGGTTGGGAAGATGCTCTAGTCACAGCCACCCCTGGGCAGAGGATGATGCAGGGACCGCACATGCCAGGACCTGCTCCCCACACACTGCCGGGAGTGGGGTGGGGGTCCCCCAGGTCCCCAGTGTCCCCAGCCCCCTGCCCACCCTCCCCAGCACACCCCGGCACCAGCAGCTCACCGGATGTAGGTCTCGTTCTTGTTGTACTTGCGGGCGAGGTAGCGCGCTGAGCCCTTGTTGGGGATGCGCACCATGGAGATTTCCTTGCCGTAGCGCGTCAGGTTGCACGGCGTGGGGCAGCTGCAGCGCTCCTGGCTGTCCTCCACCGCTGCATCTGGGGGCATGCACCCATTGGCGTGGCTGCACCCCCCTGGCCCCCAGCCACCCGCCCACCGCCGCACCTACCCAGCGTGTGGTCAGCACACTCGATGTACACGTTGGGGGAGCAGATGGACTCGTTGCCTGCGGAGAAGCAGCTGGTTGGTGGGGGTGGGAGTCTGGCCCGCTTCTGCCACCCGCCCTCGACTCGTTCTCCTAAAGGCAGGGGTGGCCCCTGGGTGCGGAGGGGATGGGGATGGGTGGCCCTTGGGTGCAGGTTGGCTGGGGCAGGGGTGGCCACTGGGTACAAGGCAGACAGGGAAGGGGCTGACCTGGGGTGTAAGTAGGGTAGGACAGGGGCTGACCCAGCATGCGGAGAGGATGAGGTGGTCCCTGGGTGCAGAGGGATGGGGCAGGGTGGACTCTTGAGTGCAGAAGGATGGGGTGGGAGGGACACTTGGGTGCAGAGGGATGGGGCAGGGGTGGTCCCTGAGTGCAGAGGGATGGGGCAGGGGTGATCGTTGGGTGCAGGCTGTAGGGGGCCAGGGCAGCCCAGGACGGGACCATTGAGGCTGCAGGGTGCCCCCACGCCGTCATGCACACCCCTCACCTGGCATGTGGACCATGCGGCAGTGGCAGCTCCGCACCACAGCCTCCTTCTCGCACTGCAGGCGGCAGGCAGCGATGCTGTAGGTGTCGTAGCCGGGCAGTGTCTGCTCCCCCTGCACGCTGGCCCGGCAGTTCCCCCATGGCTGCGGCAGGTAGGTGAGCTGCCGGGGCGAGAGGGGCATTGCTGAAGGGCTGCGCTGGGCTGATGCCTGCGGGCACCTCCCCAGGGGCTGTGGGGCATCCTGCCTTACCCGCTGCTCCTGGCAGGACACGAAGGTCTGGAAGCCAGGCGAGACACCAAAGCCCAGCTGATGGATGTAGGGCGGCTCATCCTGGCTGTGGATCTGGACCCGGATGCCAGCTTCGAATGACGTCTCGTCTGCGGGAGAAGGACAGAGGGGCTGCATGCCTGTACCCACCCAGCACCCACACCCGGGGGCCCAGCACTCCTCTGGTGCCCCGCTTGCCCCATAGCCCCCCCCCCCGGGGTGCCCTGCTTGCCCAGCAGCCCTCCCTCCCAGCACCGCTTGCCTGTGTCCTGCCCACGCCGCAGCCCCACTCACTGGTCTCTCTCCAGATGGGCAGGTACTCTTCCTGCTGGATGTCCAGCATGATCTCCAGCCCGTTGCCCATGCCACCCTGGCGGGTCACTCGCGGGTTCCTCCGGTCCCCATTGAAAGTGTAGCACTTACCGTAGCGTGTGTAGACCTGGGGATGGAGAAACAGGGGGGTGAGGGAGCAGGCAGGGATCTGGCAGGGTGTTCTGCAAGCAGGATGAGGTCCAGAGACCCCTTTCCAATCCCATGGAGGTGCTGGAAGAGAGGAACAGTCTTGCATGGTCCTTGGAAAGGCTCATCTAAGCCTCCCCACCCCACGCTGCCGCCCCTCCACCCTTGCTGGAGGGGGTGAAGCATCACTCCCAGCTCCCATGGGGCAGCCCAGCCCTCCTGCCCCTGCCAGGAGGGGACTCACAGGGACAAAGTGCTGGGGGCCGCAGCGCTCTCCCTGAAAGCGGCACTCCACCAGCATGTCCTCAATCTGGTGGCCCAGGCGGTGGAAGAAGCTCTGCATGGTGCGCTCGGAGCGGCGGGGCGGCAAGAAGCGCGAGTAGTTGGCAAGACGCATCAGCCACGCACGCCGGTCCTCCCCCAGCACGGTCAGCATCTCGGGCACCAGCGAGCGGTTCTCCTGGGCCAGCCCCAGCCACTGCCCCACCAAGTAGAGGTCGGGCTTGGTGAGGTGCAGGAAGCGTGCCCGGTTGGGGTTGCAGAGGGTGACGGCTGGGAAGCGGAGCTGGGGGGCCCAGGTGAGGCGTGCCCGGGTGTGCACAGGGTGCGAGAGCAGGTGGTACAGGCGGTCRGCGGCGCCGGTGGCCAGCAGCCCGGTAGAGGCCAGGAAGGCCAGGCTCCAGAGCAGGCGGCGCAGGCGGGACTGCGGCCGGGTGCACATGTAGTGCAGCCCGGGGATCCTGGTGGCTCGTAGGATGCCGACGGTGAGCTGGGCAGCGCCGCCGTCCCGAGCTGCTGCCAGGGCTTTCCTGTCCTGGCAGCAGGCAAGGGGCAGCGGCATGGCTGCAGGCAAGGTGGCTCCTCTGTAAAGTGGGGTGCAGGCTGCTCCCGAGGCTGCACGGGGTCCCTGTCCCCTCCAGGGAGCTCTCCCTCCTGGGAGGCTTTTGCTCCGCACCTTCCTGGAGACGAACGTGGCAGGCGCCTTCCCGAGCTGCTCCGGTGACGGGCGAGGGGAGGGAGAGGAGGGGGCTGCTGCAAACACACGCCTTCCCCCAACCTCCATTCGAGAATGGAAAATTCCTCCCCGAGCCGGGCTGGGACGAAGGGGGGTGTTGCGTTACCCCAGGCAGGGTGAACTGGCAGCACCCAGTGCCCCAGCATGGTGGGCACCTGTCTCTGGACGGTGATGCCCTGTCCCAGCCACGCTGTGTGAGCCCTGTGCCTAGGGATGCTGTGCCCCGGCTCATCCCCATTGTCCCCTGCCCTGGCACTGCAGCCCCCCTAGATCCCTGCCTGGACCCCCAGGGTCCCCAGCCGCAGCTGCCCTGGGGCGGGGGGCCCTGCCCCACAGAGGCAGGACAGTACCAGGCGTGGGTGGCCATCACCTCCTCTCACTGCTGCTCGGGACCACATGTGTACCTTGGTCCCCAATGCTGTACCTTGCCCTGGAGCTGGGGACCCCAGTGGATCTGGGCCCTGTGGGGCGGGAGAAGCAGGCCATGGGGCAGGAGGAGCGGAGCCGTGGGGCGGGAGGCTGCGTGGGAGCCCACCTGAGCCCGGCGGGTGCTTTGAAGTGACGGTGAGGCTGTGATCAGAGTGTGGCGGCAGCGGGGGGGTGTCTCTGCACCAGGCTGTCAGTGCGGCTGGCAGAGCCCCGACAGCCTGTCAGGGTGCCTTCAAAGCTCAGCACCGCGCTCCCCGGCAGCTCTCATCTCCCGCTGCCGCCGCTCCCCAGCACCCGCCTTTGGCACCAGCCCTGCAGAGGCGCGGGCTGGCCCTGGGGGGGTCCCGCAGCCTCCGCAGCCCCAGGACGAGCCAGGGCTGCCATGCCCACCGTGAAGGGCAGCATCCCTGCTGCTTCATGGCACCTGGGCAGGAGGAGGGCAGCAGTGAAAGGGGGACTGGAAAGAGGGGAGCTCCTGCTCTCCTCAGCAGTGACTCCCAGCACCATCCATGCTGCCGGCCTTGCTGCTTGAGCAAGGTGTGACTGTAGCCATCCCAGGGACCCAGCCAGGATCCAAGCTGGCAGGTTGGTGACAGGCACAGGAGGACACCAGGCAGGTCAGGAACGGGGTTTGGCCTCAGGGAATGGGAAGGGTGCCAAGGGAGGTGAGCGGAGGCAGTGGGCAGCATCTCCGGTGCCCCGGGGTGGCAGGGCACTTCCCTCCCACCCCACCTCCATTGCACGCCCTGCCCCGCAGCGCCCAGCACAAAGGCACCCAGGGCGCCGGCGCTGGCCCTTGCTGGCTCTGGCCGGGGCCAGGCCCTGGCAGCCCGGCAGCCCGGCTGCCCGGCAGCCGCAGGCCGGGCGGTGGGTGCGCGGCCCGGAGGGTCCGGGCTCCGGCAGGGGGCAGCAGGGCCCCACGTTCCGGCCGCAGAGGGCGCGCAGCGCCGGCCCCGCCGGGCACCCTCCCTCCCCAGCAGCCCTTCGCCCGGCCGGCCCGGCCCGGCCCCGCCATCCCCAGGGCAGAGCCGGGCCAGGCAGGATTGGGCCCCCCAGCTGCGCTCCCTGGCTCCCACCGTAATCCCGGCTTCGGGTCCTGCCGCGGCTCCGCGCAGGGCAGGTGAGGGCAGCATCCCAGCCCCGCCGAAGGCAGCGTTGGCCAGGCAGCAGGGGGGAGCAGCCAGCCCCACGGCACGGCGTGCCCTGGGGAAGGACGGTCCCCATCCCGCCCGCCACGGGATGCCAGCGCTGCTGCTTGCTTTGCTGGAGGAGCAAAYGCTCTTGTGGGGCCGCAGCGCTTCCCTGGGACAGAACTCAGATCCCCGGGGGCACAAGGCCAAGGCTGTGGAGCAGCCCTCGCCGCCCACATGGCCCCACGCCCCAGAGCTTTCACTGGTCCTGGCACCATCCCTGCCACGGCACAATGCTGGTGTGAGCAGGAGCACTGCCGTGGGCTCCCTGCTCTCTGCACCCTTGGGACCAGCCCAGTGGGTCACCCCACCCCACACTGAGCTGTCCCCTCCAGCCTGTGTGTCCCTGCACCATCCCCGGGACACGGCTCAGCCCCCCCCTCCCCAACCGTGCCGGCGCATCTGCATGGGGCTGCTCGAGCTGGCTCGGCTCCTTGCTGAGATTTATTGTGGCTCCGAGAGCCGGAGGCTGCCAGCCTGATACCATCAGCCCCTTGCACACCAGGGCAGCTTTTATATTAGTTTTCTTTAAACGGAGGATGAGCTTCCCAGGCTGGAGGAAATGTCATTTCTCTGAACACTTCCATCTCGTGTCTGTTCAGACATCTCTGGGCAGCATCGCAATCACCCTGGAGCGGGGTGAGGGATGGGGACAGGATGCAGAGGCTGGGCACGTGGGGACAGACAGCTCGGGGACAGGGACCAGTGTTGGGCAGGGCTGGAGGAGGAGGTCCAGCGGTGGTGGTGGCCTTGTCCCCTGTCCCCTGCAGCCCCAGGCAGGTGGGCATAGCTGCAGGGGCGCGTGGGGAGGGCAGGGGTGCCCGTGGCGCCCAGCTGAGTTACTCACTTGTTGGCTGCCAGGGTGCCAAGGCCAGCTGTGAAATTGCACTGGCGAGAGCACAGCACAGTCCTGAAGGGCTCTGCCTTTCCAGCATGACAAACCCAATTAGATAACAGGGAGCGCGTGAGGAGGAGGAGGAGGAGGAAGGGCAGAGGAGAGCCTGCCTGCACCAGGAACATGATTTCCTCCCCGCAGCTGACACAGAAAAGCACCTTGCAGGGCTGGAGCACACATGTCCAGCCGGGGACGGTGCCTGGGGCATGGGCCCCCGGGCACCCTGCTCCGCTCACCATGGGTGCCACAGCCTCAGGGCCAGGGTGCAGGATTCCCACACCGCATGCCGGTCTCCCCACTCAGCCACCGCATGCTGGCATCCCTGTGCCACGCTTACATGCAGGGGAGACCCCATTAGGGACGTAATTTCTCAACACGATTCCTCATTTCCCTGCTCTCTGCTGTGGAGACACGCTGACCTTGACAGAAATAGCTGCTTGCGCCTTGGCAGGCGGATCCCAGCCAGAGATCGCCATGGGCCCTGGCATCCTCCTCCCCATGCCACACAGCTCTGGGGCCCCCCAAGTCTCCTCCACCCCCCTGGGGCTCGCTGTCCTGTCCCGCTGTTGCACGGACCCCCATGGGAGCAAGGTGCTGGCCCCCAGCATCCTCACCGCGGCTCATGCCAGCCCACCCGTGAGCACTGGGGGTGCGAGGACCAGCCCCATGCACTCCCGGTCCCCCATCCCCGCTGCTGCCAGCCCATTGTGCCAGCCTCCAGCTGATCCCAGCTCATGCAGGTATTTCCGCAGCTTACACGGCTCCCCACGGTATTTAGCCTCTGGAAGACAACGTTAAACATTGCAAGCAGCAACAAATCCTGATTGCTCCAAGGAGACAAGAGGCCATGCTAAGCTTCCAGCCAAATGTTTGCATGCGAGGGAAACGAGCTGTGGCAYGTGCGGTGCTGGCGGGTCCTGCTCCTGCACACCCAGGGCACCCGGCTCTGCTTCCACGTCCCTGCTGGGACACCCAGCCCTGCTCCCATGTCCCCGCTGGGACACGCAGCTGGCAGGCAGGCCCTGGGCMTGGGCACACCATGCAGGAGCGAGCATCCCAGCATAGAGACACCCCCGAGAACAGTCACCACTGGGGCACGATGGGGATGGGGACAGGGATGGGAAGACAYTGGAGTGCTGCCCACCCTGGGCTTGGCGGGGATGCCAGTCCAGGGGTAACCTTGAGGGTGATCTCCAGGTACCCCAGCCCAGAGAGCAAATCAGCATGGGCAGCACTATGGTATAAAGGAAAGCAGCCTCCAAAATTGGAAATGCTGCTTCCTGAGTGAGCACAGGCAGCTGGAGGCACAGGGATGCCCCTGGCCAGGAGACACGGCGCAGGAGCTGGGGCCAAACTGGGACGACACTGGCAGAGCTGGGACAACAACATGCCCATGCACGCTGCCCCCAGCTCTGCTCCTGCCCCCCGCCATGGCCGTTGTGGCCCTGGAGCCTGGTTCTGCTGGAGCCCCCCGCCGCATCCCCAGCAGCCCGCTCCCCCCACGCGGCGCAGCCAGGCCCCTCCTGGGTGCCCCGGGAGGGAAGCCGCAGCGCTGACGCCAGCATTGCAACTGCCCGGGATATGAGATCTGCTTGGATTCAGCAATTTCAACTCATTTCAAGCCCGATTCTGCAGCAATTTTCTGAGCCAGTGGGATGTTTTCGCCTCCGCAAACGTCCCCTCTCACGCACGGTCGCACCATTTCCCTTCCCCGCTCCCAGGAGGGGTTGGGGAACGGCGCCAGTTTGGCTCGACCCCAGCTCCAGCGGCAGCACAACCATCCCCCACACCGGCAGCCCCTCAGCACAGCCCCCTGCCCCACGCAGAGCTGCTGGGACGGCTCCTGAAGGATGCAGTCCTGCTCGTGGGGGCTGGGGCTCCTGCCTCCACGGGGTGCAGGGCTTTGCAGCCTCAGTCCCAGCAGAGCAGTGCTGCAAAGGGCCAAGCTCTGGAGCACCCTCTGCAGTGCCCTGACCCACTTCCCCAGGAGCAGGGAGAGCAGTGGGGCAGCAGCGGGGCTGGGGGATGCTGCAGGCACATCCCGGAGGGGCCGGGACCCCTCCTGCCACCACAGATGTGCCTCTCTCTGTGCCACAGGCCAGCCCGTGCCAGCTGAGCCCCCTTGGCCAGGCCTGAGCCAGCAGCGGACATGTGGGCGCATGGGGCTGGCAGAGCCTCTCTCGTGCCAAGCAGGCTCGCTGCTGGAATACCAAGTGCTCAGCTGTGCCACGGGCCGTGCCGCCAGCCGGGCAGAGCGGCAGGAGGCACCCGAGCCCCGGCACCAGGCATGGTGAGCCGGTCACCGCCAGGCTGCTGCACTGGGGCCAGTGTGCAGTGCAGTGGCCCCTGGGAGCGGGCAGGATCCGGACCAGGGCTCCCTGCTCCTGGCAGGTCAGGAGCACAGGGATGCGATGCATGGCAGAGGGATGCACTGCGCACGCAGGCCAGGACACCTTCCCAGCGCATCTGCCCCAGCGCTGTCAGTGACGCCAGTAAGGCAGGGGGACATTGGCACCATCCTGCTTTCAGGAGCAGCATCTGTGACAGCACACACAAATTTGTGTGCCAGGGAAGGAGCTCTCCCTGCAAGCCATCACCCCAGGAGTTCTGCGCTGGCCAACCCGGGAGCTGGAGGGGGCTGTACCACCGGTGCCACACAGAGCTGGGGTGGCTGTGACACGGAGGCGAGGGGCTGGGGACCCCAGGTCCTCACCTCTCAGCCCTGCTGTGCAGGCACAGCAGCACGCAGCTGCCTCCGACAGCAAAGCAAGTGCCATCGCAAAGTTGTGCTTTCCCCTCCCACTGCTCCTGGGGGGAATTCGTCCCAGAATCTCACTCAGCTCCTCATTTCCAACCTAAATTTATTCATGGCCAGTTTGTACCATTTGTTCTCGTGCCAGCATTGTCCCTTAGCTTAAATAGCTCTCTTCCCTCCCTTGTGTTTACTCCCTTGATGTATTTATAAACAGCAATCCCATCCCCTTGCAGCCTCCAGCCTGCCAGCCCGCACGTGCCAATCGCTCCTGATTTCCTCTCTTGATTCAGGCTTTGCTTGCCTGCGCAGCCCGGCTGCCTGGCACGGCATCTGCTCCAGCTCCCCGTCAGCTTCCTCAGCCCCAGCTGCCCAGGGCTTGTACACTGCTCGGGAGGGAGATGGGGAAAGCTGTGGGGCAGAGCCAGGAGGCGCTCAGGGTCCCTCATGGGAAAGGTGCACCAAAGCTGCATCCCCAAATACGCCAGAGCGAGCTCGCCCAGCTGCTAACATGCTCCCTGGCCCAGGTTGGACTGTGCCGAGTAGCAATCCTGCCGTTGCTCTGCGCACCCCTCTGGCGCTCTCTGGCCGGCTTCCCGTCCTCAGACACCCCCCCCCCACCGGGCACGTTGCCTCTGGGCACACAGCACAGCATGCTATGGATAAGCGCTGGGATGGGCTGCATCCCAGCCTCGCTGCTGCAAACCCAACAAAACACACGCACACACAGGGAACAATAATTATGGTTTTGGGTAGCGGGCTCCTCTTGGCAGCCGGAGGAGACCCAGCGCCATGTGCGGTGCTGTGCAGACACAGCCGCTCTGTGCCGCTTGGCCCCAGGACCAGGGAAGGATCCCCAGCCCTGTGGTTTCACGCAGAGATGTAGCGCTGAACCCATCCATCCCGCAGGCTGAAGAAAGCAGGGAACATCAAGGATACCTGAAAGTGGGGTACACAGTATGCCCGGGGCTCCTTTGTGGAGCTCAGGGATCCTCTGCTCTCTGGCTGCTGCCACCCCGCAGGGACCCCAGCACTGCAGGATGTCCCCTGCCCTGCCGGTACRTCAGTGCCTCTGCACGATGCCGGTTGGATGCTGGTGGCTTTTGGCTGAGAGACAGCAGCAGATCCTGGGTGCCACCGGCCCTGCCTCACTGCCCTTCGCATGCCGGGGCACTGCGGGGAGGCAGTGCGCAGCACTGCAGTCCCCGCTGCTCTCCAGGCAGCGCCGTCCCCGGGCACTGCTTCTCTTTGAAAGCAACCGTGCAGAAGTGCTGCGCCGCCCGTCCCCAAAGGGTTAACAAGCAATTTCCTTTGCTGACAGCTCGGAGACCGTTCACTATCAACTGCGGGAGAATAAGAGGGGAGAAGCAGCGAGATAAAAAGGCAGCAGAGCTGGCACCGCCTGCTTAATCCCAGCATTTAATCTGCTGGGGCAGCGCAGGCAGCCTTATCTCGCCGTCCTTCTGCTGCTCCATCTCATTACTGCTCCCACGGCTGCGCAGGCCGCGCCGCCAGGAGATGTAAGAGCTGAGCCGGGGAGCGCTGGCCTGGGGCAGTGGCTGCTGCCAGCCTGCCTCGCTCGGCAGCCTCTGCCGGGCCCGCTGCGCTGGCGGGCACATGCCGGCACCCCACGCCTGGCACACAAGCATCCCCCCCGCTGCCCAGCCGGAGTGGGGCGGCTGCACRGACACACACACAGAGGGATGCGCGCGCAGACTGCACCTACGGAGCGTGTTGTCTCACACATGGCGCTGCTCACGCCTGGTGCTGTCACACAGCCTCGGGGACACACTGCCAGTGTCACACACGCACACACACATTTCCTGGTCTTCGCCCCAGCACACGTGCTCTGCTGGTCCAGCCTGCGTGATGCCCATGCCCCCATGGGTGGATGGAGGATGCAGGGCTCCATGGGATGTAGGACACAGCAGGGCCAGGACAGCAGGCAGGGCAATGCCACCTCGCCCTGCATGTCCCCCTCCCTCCCTCCCTCCATCTTCACCTATCCAGGTGCTCCCCTGCCAGGTGCCAGACCAGCTCTGCTCTGTCTGCTCGTCCCACCGGGCACGCCATGGCCAATGGCGCTGGGTCACCCCCCCGGCCTGGCCCTCGCAGCTCCCGCAGCCACAGGGCAGGGGTGGGCAGGAGGGGGGGCTGCCTCCTGGAAGCCGGCAGGTGCCGGCACAGACACGGTCCCTCCAGCCATGGCATTTATCTGTAAATCCGCAGCACTGACACGATGCAGATGAAGCCTCCACGCTAGCCGGGTTGTCACGGGGGTTATCCTGCTGCCTACGGATGGGTTTACACTGATAAGATTTATTGTCACCCTGGCTGAGGTGCTGCCAGCGCCTCACTGCCTGCTCCTCTTGCAAGGCTGTGCTGCCTGCCTGGGGGTGCAGTGAGAGTCACGAGCGGCACCTCTCCGAGTGGCAGCCGGCAGAGCAGGTCCCTGGACAGGAGGAGAGCCGGGCATGTCCCTCTGCTCCCTGCTGCCAGGGCTGATGGGTCCCCTGCCCGCCTGTCCCAGGGTGCCTCACCCAGCCTCTCACCATCGCAGCGGGATGCGGGGGGATTCTGGACCCTGAGCCGGACTAGGCTGAGCAGAGCACACATCTGTGCTGCCAGAGATTTGCTGACGGTGCTGTCACAGCTCGGCAGCTTCACAGCTCCCCTGCATGGCGCGGGACTCGCGGGGCTGCCAGGGTGGCTGTGCGTGGAGCCACTGCAGGCGGGATGGCCTGGGCAGGGAGCGGGGGGAAGCCCCCCAACCTGCAGCCTGACCTCAGCACTGCACAGCAGCTGGCAGGGCGGCTATGAGAGCAGGGGCTTGTGCACGCCCTGCCCCAGGGTGACATGGGGTGGGCAGGAATACCCCAAAAAGGGGAATTTGGCCCCAAGGTACCCTGCTCTGTCCTGGTCCCTCACCCATGCCCTGCCCCCGGCCACGCTCCCCAGCACTGATTTCCCTGGGGCTGGCAGGGATTGCCCTGAGCCACCTGGTGCAGCCAGGCAGGGCCTGAACCAGGCTAAATCCCTGAGCAGCAGGAGCAGGAGCCACCTGCCAGCATCCCTCCTTGTCCCCAAAGTCACTGCATAAGCCCTGCACAGCTCCCCCACTGCCCTGCTCCATCCYGGCTCCCGCCTCTTCCCCTTTTCCTCCCCTCCAGCCGCTGACCTCCCCAGTGATGCTGGGGGCTCCACTCTCTCCGCCAACATGAATTTGACCCCAGCATGTCAGAACCAAAGGAAACAACACGCAAACAAACAGCCTGAGCCCCGGCTGCACCCTCCTCTCCAGGGCCGGCTCAGGAGGGCCGTGGGGGCCGGGGGGCCGGTCAGGGTGATGGTGTAACCCGTCAGCACATTGGGAGCCCGAGTGAAGTGGGGTGATCACAGCCCAGCGGGAAAGGGCTCGTTAATAGCTGAGCCCTTTTAGTAGAGATTAGGGAGCTGCGCGGCTTTGATCTCTGATTGCCAATTTGCATCTTGAAGGCGCTGGGACCTCATCCAGCCTCCGCGCAACCCTTTGTGGTTATCTCGTGGCTAATGGATTTGTTCTTAATGCTGGAGCGTGCAGGCTAAAGGCTGATTAAACCCTCTCCGCGGCACTAAATCAATGGAACAAACATGATAGGGGTTGGCTTTCCCCAGCCTGCGTGCTCCCGGGCGGAGGGGCTGATCGACAGAGCCCCCGCGCCCCGGTGCTGGCGGGGGCTCCCTCCTTGGGGCTGCCGGGCAGGGGAGGAGGCGCAGGCACCAGTGGGCAGGGACAACCCCACAGCCCATATCCCTGTATCCCTGTATCCCCATCCTCTGCTTGCCATGCAGGTGGCAATGGGCTGGGGGGCCTCAGGACTGCCGGGGCGTCTGCCCCTCCTGGATGCTTGGGCCACATTACCCTTGTGCTGGTCCTCAGCATCTGCAGGAGCATCCCAGTCCCCGCCCTGCTCCTCCCAGCTCCCAGGGCTTGCTGTGGGAGCAGGGACATGTCCTGGCAGGGATGGGATGGGACAACTTGCCCCTGCAGCTGGGGGACTCCTTCTCCCTCCTCATGCCCCCTTTGCCTCCCACACACTGGGGAGCAGCACTGGCAGCTCCCATCTCCTCTGTCCTTCAGACCGTCTCCCCTTCCCCCTGCTTGGAGCCAGCGCCGTGTTCCCAGGACCGTGCGCTGCCTGCAGCAGCCCATACATCACGTGCTGTGAGCAGCAGTATCAGTACACACTTTCCATAATGCCCGTGGTCTCCACTGCATGCCCAGCTTCAGGAAAATGCAATTCCCACTGTGTCTGCAGACAGCATTAGCAAAGGGGACAAGCTGCACCCTGCCCACGGATGCCCCAGGAACAACTGGCCTCCCATCCTACCCGCTGCCCAGGCTGGGGGCCTGGGGATGGGAGCTGAGCACCTGAGATGGGCAGGACTAAGGTTTTGGGAACTTGGAGCTGTGGGGAGGAGGGTTGTGTGGCTGCAAGCCGGGAGGAGACCGGCTGAGAGCATTTTGTACCCTTTGCTTTTTGCAGGGCTCACAGCATCGCCCCAGATGCTGCTAGGGCAGACCTGCCTATAGGTCTGGTGGCATTTGAGTGACAGGACCCACGAGCAGGGACCCTGCTCCAGGGCCCGAGCTGCCTGTGCTGGAGGATGAGACGTGAGCTGCAACACTGTGAAGCTCAGACCAGTCCCACCTTGCTGGGAACCAGTCCATGGGGAGAAGGTGCTGGGAGCAGCCCCGCTGGCCCTGGGCTGTGCCTGTGCCAGGCTCGGCCCTGGAGAGCGGCGGCTGCGGTGGAGGCAGCCGAGCTGCCACACGGCACAGAGCCGGCAGGATCACACGCTGAGATTCCCATCTGCAAACCTCACTATTGAATTGTCTCCCCTCTGCCAATATTTGCTGAGTGCGGGAGATAAAGTGGCTACAAAAGTCATCGGTGCCGGCATTTCAATCCACCCAGGCTGGTGGTGGAGGGGCAGCCGGACATGCTGGCAGCCCCCCGAGGTGATGGGGCCCTGACAGCTCAGCCCCCCGAGCCCCCCTGCCCCGGCTCCCGGCCCCGGCCAGCCAAGCAGCCCCTGCACCCTGCCTGCAGCAGCACAGAGGGGAGCCGGGACCCCTCCACACCCCTGCGCAGCACCTCTGCCTGCCTGGGACGGATGTTCCTGCCATGGGCACTGCTGCCAGCGCCAGCCTGCCCCGGGCATCAGCACAGCCCACCCTCCTGCCCTTACCCCCACCTCTGCACCAGGACAGCCATCTCCACCTGGTCAGCATCTCCCCTGCAACCCTCAATGCAGCACCAACCCAGCGCCTCCAGTACTGCCCCATCCCCTCCATGTCACCCCAGTGTCCCCAGCTATCACTGCCCTGCCTGCCTGCACCACGCAGCCCCCCCCTCTCCCTTGCTCCGGGCTGCCTGTGCAGTCTCCGCAGCAGTCCCTGAGAGGGTGAGGCAGGACATGATGCCGAGATACAGCTCCTGGAGGAGAAGCCCAGAGCGTTATCAGCCCGGGGAGTTAATTAAGGTCATGTCAGGTGATAAGGAAACAGGATGTCAGAGCGGCAGCAGCGCAGGGGGGTCAGAGCTGGAAAAACTCCCTCTGAAAAGCAACTCCACCAAGATGTGATCAGCCAGGCGCTGGGGATGGAGCCGCTGTCACAGCTGCACGTGCGAGGGCTCCAAGGACGGCACCGCACATGCTGGACCCATGTCCAGTCTGGGATGGGATGGGATGGGATGGGATGGGGACTGAGATGGGATGGGGATGGGGACGGGATGGGATGGGATGGGATGGGGATTGGGATGGGGATGAGGATGGAATGGGATGGGGCTGGGCAGGGGGCCCGGCTGTGATACGCCATGCCTGGGCAGGGAGAGCTGGCTGAGCAGCCCTGGTTATCCGCTCCTGTCCTTGCGCAGGAGCAATGTGCCCTGGGGTGACCAGCGCCATGCCGGCAGGGCAGGAATCGCTGTGAACCTATGCCCATAATTAGTGCACGTAATTGCAGACACTCTGATTAGCAGGACCTCAGAGCCAGGCACACCAGGCTGCTTGACAGCGCTCGTGCTGCTCCTGCCTCGGACTGTTCGCCTCTCTGCTCGGTGACAGCTTCGCCCCCCCGGGCCGGGCAGTGCCACGGGGCTGGGAGAGCACGGCACAGCATGGTGCACAGCGGGGCGGTGGGAGCAGGCTGGGGACACAGGGGACACGCATAGGGGACACACTGCCAGCGCAGACCCATCTCTCCTGCAGGAGCAGCCGTGGCACCCGGCACCCTGCCTGGCCGAGCAGGAGCTGAGCCGCTGGGACATAATTAATACTTGCATCAATCTCGGCTGGATTTGCATAGTGCCCTCGGTCCCGCACTGCCCGGGAAGGCGGGCTGCTCCGTTCCCTTCCTGGGGGCAGCAGCAGCAGATCCTGTGCCAGCCCTGCTTCCTCCACAGGGGTCACAGCCCCAGTGTGGCCCCCGGCTTGCCCCCACATGCACCCCATTCCTCCTCGCCCCCCCGCCCCGCCGCAGCGGGGACACCCGCAGGCCCCTGCCCTGCCCCGCTCCAGCCACTGGAGCACTGAAGACAGATGGAGACGCTTCCCTCTGCCGCACGGTCCCTCCCTCCCTCCTTGGGCTGCAAAGAAATTGTGGGGATCGCAGCTCGTGAGTGAAGGGCACAGCAGGGTTTGGAGGGCAAAGGGGGGCGGCTGAGCTGCAAACAGCCCCCTGCAGCTGAGAGGGACAGCGGTGCCCACCTCTGTATGCCCAGGATGGGGTATGAGGTCCATGGGCAGCATCCATGGCCGGTGCCTGCTCTCCTGGGGCACCCAGCTCCCTCCTGCCTCTGCCCTGCTCCCCTGGCCCAGGTGAGCACCCCCAGCCCATCCCCGGAGGGGTCCCCCAGGCTGAGCCCCAGCCCGGGAGGAAGAAGAGCCAGAGCAGGAAAGAGCCCGGGGTGGTGGCAGGGACACCAGGGTGCAGGCAGGGACACGGGTGCCACCCACAGCCCTCGCTTTGCTGCCCTGTGGGTGCAGGTGCAGGTGGCAGAGGGACAGAACAGCACGGGGATGTGCGGGTGCCACTGCCCCCCGGGAATGACAGACTGGTGAGATATCCCTGTGCAGCCGAGCGCAGCGCCTCGCCACAGCCACTGACACCGCTGACAGCCGCTCCTGGCCCTGTGACACCGCGGGGACCGCGACGYTCCAGGCGCAGCCAGGGTACAGCTGGATACAGGAGGAGACACGGGCATGTCTCCTGCCCCCGGGGCTGCCTGCCAGCCCTCCGCAGCCCCTGTCACCGACGTGCCTCACCCATGCCTGACCGCAGCGTCTGCAGCACCCACAGCACCTGCATAACCCACAGTACCTGCAGCATCTGCGGCACTTGCAGCACTTGCATCACCCACAGCACCTGCAGCACCCGCTGCCCAGCCCACCCCGGGAGCACGGTGGACGTGGCCACTAATTGCGCCTGTGACCGGGCCGGGGGGGCTGCGGCCTGATTGCAGCTGCCCAGACGAGTGCAGCCACCTCAATCAGAGCCGCGCGGCCCTCCAGCGCGCCGGGCACCGGGAATTAAACTGCTAATGAGTAGCTGGCTGGAGGGCCGGCAGTTAGTGATTAATCAGGGGCTCTGCTCTGACGAGGCCCTCTCCTCTCCCGCCCTGCACAGCCCAGGGGCTGGTGGCCGGCAGCAGGCCAGTGGGTCCCCCCAGCCCCTGCTCCCTGCCTGCCCAGCCACCGCGGGCAGGGGCCAGCCCGGCTCTCCAGCCCAGCTGGAGCTCCCCGACACAGAGAGGGGTCCCCAACCCCCGTGCCACTGGGACACAGCACCCGCAGGTCCTCCCAGCCTCTGGCTTTCCTGCCTTCCCCCCTCCTCCTGTGCTCGCCTTCCCGGCGCTGCCATCAGGAGGGAACCTTTTGTTCTGCTGGAAGAAAACCTGTTGAGTCCAGCCGAGCTTAGCCAGCACTTAACAGTCGCTCAGGTGCCAAGCGTGCTCCGGCTTGCACTTGCACCCGGAGAGGGGCATGGTGAGCTGGGGGTGCCTCCGCCGAGGGGCCCTCCCCACCTGTGCGAGGGTGGCTGGGGAGGACCGGCCGTGCGGGCAGCAATGTCTCCCGGGGACAGGGCAGGCACATGTGGGAGCCCCGAGATCCAGCGGGTCGGGGTGCAGGTCCAGCCCCCCCCACCCAAGGCCACAGCATGGTGCCATGTGCCCTGGCTCAGCGGCGGGGCCGTCCTCACCTCCCGCTTGCTGCCGGCACGGCAACGCAGCCGCGGGCAGACAGGGCCGGCAGCACCCTGCCTGTAACCGCTGCTGGCGCAGCACACTGGGGCACGGCTCAGAGCACAGAGGGAAGGTTTTGCAGCGTAAGCAGGGGACAGCCGCCCGCAGAACCGCGCGGGGAGCTGCAGGGAAGCTGCTCAAGCATGAGCCTGACTCTGCTCTCCTGCTGTGAAGCCCTGGCTGGCTTTCCTCCCCTTCACAGCCCTTGCAGAGTTAGGATGGCAGAGGTGTCAGGACCCTCCTGCCCTCGCACCCTCGCTGTGCAGCCCGTGCAGGGAGCGTGCCCTGGGGACAAGCTCGCCGCCGCCTCCCTGGCTGCATGTTGGGGCAGCGCCTGGGAGAAAAGGCCAGCGACCGGCAAGGAGCAGCTTAGAGAGGTGCATGTTCTCCCCTATTGCACAATTAATCATGAAAAGTTTTTCCTCCTTTCATGCATGAAACAAAATTTGGCAGGGCGCTCTGACCACAGGGACTCGCTGCTTGCTCTCCAGTAAAAGCCCAGTCACATCTGGCAAAGAAATAACCTCAGAGCATCACTGTGTGCGCAGGCGGGGAGAGGCAATGCTGGGCCAGGCAGGAAAACCCAGCGTGGCTTGGTCCGCAGCCCCCCGTGCTGCGAGCACCTTCAGCCATATGCTCCTGGTGTTTGCCTGCCCCCCCCAGCCCTCAGCACGCACATGGCCATGCTGCTCTGCCGGCGCCATCGTCCCTGCCTGCAGGCCCCGTTATTCTGGTTCCGGACATATAAATGCCCAGGCAGGGTCGTCCCGTCCACCCCCTGCCAGCCGCCTGGGTGCTGGCAGCAGCCCCTGCATCCCCTGCCCAGGCTCTCCTCCCACCCCTGGCTGCCTCCCCTGCCCACTCCATCCCCCAGCCTGGCCGGAGCCTCAGCCTGTCCTTTCCCGGAGCAAGCCCAAGCCTCCCCAGCAGCGTTCTAGCTATTTGTTATTGGAAAAAGGGGGAAATACGGTTTTCGACAATTATTGTTTTTTCCACCTGACTGGCTGCAAACTTGTTAATTTTTTTCTTTAATGTGTGAACAGTGTCGACGGCAACTGCATGTGAAATGACTCGACGCCCTATCTGCGGGTCCCTGGCTGGCTTTCAGCGCTCGCACCACAAACATTGCCTTCTATAAATAAAGGCCTATATCTCATCAATGGCAGAACAGCAGAGCTTTATATAGTCGTCTTACATAAAACCGTCTCTCTTTATGGGCTTCAAACCGTTTGCGTCACTTAGTGCAGTTCCGTAAACCTCCTGCTCCAGCCGCTCCCCTGCGGAGGGAGACCCGGCATGGCTGCCCCGTGCCGCCAGCGGGGAGCTTGGGGTCCCCGCTCCGCCCGGGGCTGTCCCCCCCCCGCAGGGCCAGGTGGCAGCTGTGTCCTCGTCCCCCCGCCCCGCCGCCTTGGCACACGCCTCCCTCCCGCCCGCCCGGCCTTGGCACTGAGCGCCGGCACGGCAGCCGGCACTGCCAGGCACCCTGGCGCCTGGGGATGGCCRGCCACGGGCCAGCACCACGCACCCTGCCCTTGTCACCCTCCCTGTCCCTGCCACGGGTCCTGGGGCAGCGCAGGCGGGGATGCTGGGAGGTGCTGCTCCATCCTCCATCACTTGGGAATCAGGGACCCAAGGGCATGGGGTGACTGGGGATGTGGTGCCAGGCTGGGGGGACCAGCCGGCTCCCAGCAGCTCCGGCTCTGATATGCAGGGGACATGAGCCTGGCCGGTGGCTTTCCATCCCACTGCCCAGCGAGCGCCTGGTGTGGGGGTTGCCGGGGGCTGCCCCATGGCCACGGGGCACAGGTCGCAGCCCCAGCTCACGCACAGGCTCCCGTGGTCCCCGGGGCCCCTGGCTCCATATGGCAGAGTCTGCCCCTCTGGCTTGCCGGAGGCACCCACGTGCATGCACTGATGGGTCGTGGGGGGGCCAGGGACTCCTGCCGGGGCTGCAGCAATGCCTGCCTGCAGGGAGGCAGCCAGCACGCCGGCTGGCAGCACGGGAGCCGGGAGAGCAGAGCTGCAGAGATCATGGTGACAAGCCATCATTTACCCCTGTGCCACCCCAGCCAGCTACCCCAGGTGGACAGGAGCTGGAGGGACACAGGGAGCCAACAGCATCGTGGCACTGGGACCCACAGTGCACTCTGCCCTGTGGCTGCCCCCAGTGCCACCTGGCCATTGGACCCCTGCCACAGGTGACACTGGCACCAAGGATGGGATCACAGCAATGCTCTGCCAGCCACGGTGCCACGTGGCATCCAACCATGCTGCTGGCACAGGGCACCTGCACCCCAGCCAGCCCTGCCCCATGCCCAGAGCCCCCATGCCCAGCCAGCCACACTGCACCTCATGAACCCCCCCTGCCCCCCAGCCAGTCACCCTGCACCCTGTCAGCCCCACAGCCCTGTGTCCCCACCGCCCCATGGCCCCACAGCCCTGCAGCCCCATGCACCAGCAAGCACCCGCTCCCGGGGCCAAGACCCCATAGGTGCCCCGGCCCCATTCATCCCACAGCCACTCGAGGTGCCCACCCTGCTCTACAGCCAGCAGCGCTGGGGGGGACTGCCCCACAGACCCCCACGGGTGCCCTGGCCCTGGGGGACGGCAGTGCCCCCAATCCACCCAGCTCAGCACGTGGGACCGGCCTCGTGGCACGTCCCGCGTCCCCAGGGAGCCACACCAGGCGCGGGCGTCCTGGCCGCTGGCTCCCCCCTGTATCGGAGACAGGCTTATTAAGTGTGTGATATTAAATTACCCAGATAAGAGCGTAAGAGCTTTTAAAGTCAATTCATTAAATATAATTATGAAGAGAGCTTTTTTATGCTCACAGTGATCCGATCTCAATCAGGGAGACGGTGGGAAAGCCGCCGGCTCCTCCAGCATCTCCGCTCCCCCGCCACGTCGCCTCCGCACCACCCTGCTCCCCGCCTCAGCCCCCACCCGTGGGGAGCCGGCACCCACAGCCACGGCCCTCACTGCCCACCCCGCTGCTCCGGCACCCCCTCCCCGGTGTCGCTGCTGGTGCGGGTGCCACCCCACTTGAATGGGGGTGGCATGGGGGTCTGCCCAGCAAAGGGGTGGGAGAGGGGAGGCAATGGGGGCGAGCTGTAAGGGCTGGTGGGATTGGGGAGGAGGGCAGTGGGGTATGGAGATGTTCTGGGGCAAGAGCCAGGGGGTCTGGGGAGCTGAGCACAGGCTCTTCCCAGCCATGGGTCCAGTTCCCTGCAGGATCCAACCCCCTCCCTGTCCCCTGCAGAGCAGCCTCCTTAGGGACCTAATGATGCATCCCCGCTCCCCAGGCAGGCGGGGTGCGTCCTTCCCTCCGCTCCCACATTCATTAATGGTGCTTTGCGACCAATTAATACCTGCCAGCCAGGCGGAGGCTGCCCCGATCCATGGCCGGACCCCTCACGTGCAGCCCAGGTAGCCCCACGCCAGCCCTTCACACCGGAGCCCCCGGCTCGCCTCGTGCACCCCCAGCCATAGCCCCGGGGTACAGCTGCACATGGGGCTGAGCCTGTCTTTCCTGGGGCAAACCATGGGGGAGCAGGGGTCCCAAAGACACCTCGGGAGCCCCATGCCCCTCACACCTCCCCAGTCATCCAAAAGACAGCAGGATCGCTGGGACACCTGGTGTCCCCTTGCCATGCTGCCCCGAGACCCACCACACTGAGGGGCTTTGCGGTGACACCCCTAGGTTCAGCCAGCCCCTCACTGACCCACCTTGGTACCTCAAATCCTCATCACCCCCATATCCACCCACAGGCTGCCGCAGCCCGGGCACCACAGGGCAAGGAGCAGCAGCCTGGCTGGCCGGGAGCGGGGTGGGCTCCAGGCTGGGGTCCCCACACAAGGCTCTGGAGGGGGCTGGTGGGAGCAGCTACCCACTGCTGGGAGCTGCTGGACTGACATTTATTTTTAGACGTGAATTGTATAAATTAGCATTTCTCAGTGGATTAAGCAGCAGGAATTGTGTAAAATTAAATGGCAATGAATTGCATTAAAGTCCCCCGTTTTCTGGCACAAGCAGTGCCTCGAGCCGTGCCCGGGCGGCTCATGTGTAACAGCACCGGAGCTGTTGCCACTGCTGCTCCGGACACGAGCGCGACCAACCCGTGGCGTGTCTGCACCACCCGGACACAGACCTGGGGACGCACAAGCACGGCAGCAAGATGGGGGGCTCCGGACGGGCTGTGAGGCCCTGAGGAGGTGTCTCAGGYGCTGGGCTGGGGTTGCAGGACATGGATCCGGTGAGCAGAGCGTGGTGACCCAGATGGGCACGGCTGGGCTTGGCTGAGCAGCTCACAGGCATGGGATTGGTGAGGGATGCTCCAGGCTGTCCTTGGCACCAACGCTGCCAGCCTCAGCCCAGCCAGCCCCTGCCATGGGCAGCAGGACACCCACAACAGCCGCAGCCATGCCACCCTCCCGTGCGGATGACGGCCCTGGCCAGGGCGGGTCCTGCAGTGCCTGGAGCCCAGTGAGCGGCTGAGGGGTACCCGGCGAGCACCTTGCGCCCCGGGGCATGCTCAGCCCTGCACAGGGGGAGAGGGAAAATGGGGTGGGCGAAGCTGGGGGCTGAGCAGGCATCAGGTGGGGCAGGGCAGGTGAGGAGCAACGAGTCCAGCTCTTTTACCCAGCATAAAAATAGGCTGAAAATGTGACATTTATTAAGTACGGTTCTGGCAGAAAGGTCAGAGAGAGTCCCCGCGTCGGGAGCGGCGTGGGTTGCAGGGGGGACGGCATCAGAGCCTTGCTGGGAAGAGGCAGGGGAGACAGCCTGCTGCCCCCTGCCCGCCCCCCCCAGCCAGGATTTCCCGGGGTGCACGTGGGGTGCAGCCGAGGATGCTCCCCCTGTCTCAGCACAGGAGCTTCCCCCCCCGGGGTCTGCATGGGGTGCCGGGGAGACCCCCCGCAGCACCCAGATTCCGGGCAGGCAGGAGGCCCTGCCTGGAGAGCCTGGGCTGGTGCCAGCTCCAAGAGGCGCTGCCAGCTCTCAGCAACATCCCTGCTCCCCCCAACCTCCAGCCCTGGCAGGACTGCCTTCGGCAGCCACAGATCAGAAACAAAAGGCTTTTGACAGGGGACGTGGTTTTGAGAAAGGCACCAGGCTCTCGCCTGGCTATGAGCGGAGCCTCCTGCCGCAGTCGCTGCTCATGAGCAGGTGGGATGTTGCTGCCAGCTGGGGGGGACCACCTCCACGCACCTCCTCCCACGGCCCCCAGACCCCTGCCTACCCCAGCTGCCCGTCCCCCCTCTCCCCAAAGCACCGCTGGGAGGGCTCTCCCTTCCCACAGTGCCCCCCCAGTATGGCCAGCACCGGCCTCGGGCTGTGGCTGTACCAGGGTGCCAGGTGTGGGGGCGAGGGCGGGCGCGAGCCACCTGCCGCAGCTGAGCCCCAGCCCCATGGGGATGCTTCCCAACCTCCCACTTAATGGCATGTAAAGAGCGCTATTGATTTCCCGCGCCGGCGCTGCATGCTTCGCACCCTCGGCACCGCAGCTGCGCTCGCCCAGCCGGCAGGGCTCCACACCCACCACCCTCCCCAAGATGCTGGGCAGCGTGCCGGTGGGCCGTGGGCAGGGGCAGCCCAGCCCTGCACCCCCGGGCAGAGCGGGGATTGGGGGGGCTGCAGAGCACGGCACAGCTCGGCGGGGTCGGAAGAGGCTTCGCCAGGGCTCCGGCATGGCCGTCCAGCAGCCAACGCAGGGGGCACATCTGTCAGCAGGGCTGCAGGGGAGCCTTGCTGCAGCTCAGGGCTGTCCCTGCCGCGTGGGGAGATTTACAGCCCAGCCGGGCTTTATTACACGGAAGATGCTTACGCTGGGGAATTTTTTCCCCCATAGTTTCTTCATTTGCTATCCCATAAAGAATGTGGATTTGTGACGTTAAATAGGGGAAGATCATTTACCACTCGCGGCTCTTACTTAAAGGATCCGCACGAGTTATCTGTCCTGTGAGCACAAGCTGCAAGCGGCAGCGTGAGGGGACACGCTCCAGCCTTGGGGCTGCTCCTGCTCCCAAGCAGGCAGCTGGCTGGCAGTGGCCCCGCGGCTTGGCCACCCTCATGCTGTAAAACTTCCAGCCTCTGGATGAAGTCCACCTCGTGCCCAGAGGGAAGGAAGGACTCCGGCACTCCTGCAAGCACGTCTGCAGGAAAAGCTCCTTCCCTTCTCCGGCATCCCTGGGGACATGGCCTCTGCTCCAGGGGTTGCTCGCCATGGGCTGGGTGCCCTGGGACCCCAGGCCATTTGCCCCACTGGGATGTGCTGCAGTCTGGGAGCCTTCCATCACTGCTGGGACATGCTGTGACTCATGTATCCGCCCACTGCAGCGGGGGTACAAGAGCTTTCCAAACATAAAGGCACACATGGGGACCCAGGACTGGGACCGATGAAGCCTGGAGCTCCCTGCCGCATGACGGCTGGGTGCAGGGCAGCCTGGGTGCCCCTGCGTCGGGGCCACAGCTGGGAGGCACGGGAGCGCCCAAGCCCACAGATCACAGCTGGGACTCACCCTGCCTGCCAAGCAGCTTGTTCCCAGGAGGAGGCACGAGGGACCAATTCAGCTCAGGGAATGCGAGTAGGAGGCTCCAGCTGCAAATGATGTGATGCCTCAACAGGTCCCGCTGCTGCCTGGCAAGGCTTTGGGACATGGTATATGGCAGAGAGAGGTCACATCTTCCCCCATCCCTCCCCACACCCATGCCCTGCAGCTTCTGCTGCCCCAGGTTCACCCCTTTGCTCCAGGCAAGTGAGAGGTGACGGGGACACCCCTTTCTGCTGACAGCCCCTGATGCCTCAAAGGCCGGGCTGGAGGGCTTAGCTGGGGACAGGGGGGTGGAGGCTGCAGGAGCCCTAGGCTCCCCTTCCTTGGGCCAGGGGCTGGGGGTCAGCCAGCACTAACCATCCTCATGCCTGAAGCCTGCTCCAATGCACAGTGCTGGCACACGGGAGCCTGGCTGCCCGGGCATCCACAGGGCAGACCCATAAGCAGCTGAGGCAGGCAGGCCAGCTGGTCCTGTACAGCCACCCACTGAGAAACCGGGTCCCGGTGGCTGTCCTGGCGGTCACCCTCCGCTGCCACACAGCACGGCGCACGCCACACACCATGTCCACGCTGTGGGAAGCTTGTACCCAGCCCCATCCGCCTGAGCTCTGCCCTGCCAGCCTCACAGCATGGCTCAGCACACGCCAAATCCCATTGCCATGCCGCGCTGCTGCCCGGCACAGCACTGGGCTTGCTGCCTCCCCCGCAAGCCAAAGCTGTGCAGGATCCCCCAGGAGGACCACAGGGCTGGAGCCAGCGTGGCCGAGCCACGTGCAGGACTGTCCAGTACCAGAGCTCCCTGCTCCCAGCCCCGCTGAACTGCACTTCTCCCCGGCAAACTCAGGCAGCTGGCGTAGAGCAGGCACAGAGCACAGCAAAACCCCGGGAGGAGTGGAGCTGCCCCCCCGCTGCCCCCTGCTCCTTCCCACTCCACTGCAGTGCCCCATGCCACCCCCCCCCACGGGGCAGCCCCCCTGAAACGGCGCTTTCCCAGGGACAGCATCACCCTGCGCAGCGAGCAGGCGTTGTACTGATGGGCACAAAGTGAAACAGGACATGCTGCATCAGCCATTTCCAGCCCCACAGAGCCTCCTCTCCCCCCCGCAGCATCCCGCACAGCCCGTGGCATCACATCTCCCTCCCCGGCGTGGAGCGGGCTCCGGCTGGCAGCACTGCTCCTGGGAGCGCAGCAAGCCAGCCGAGCAGTAGCCCCTGGCAGCCGTAGGAGAGAGGCGGCTCATTTCCAGAGTCATTATGGTCTGAAGAGGGTCCCATCAGGTATTCCGCCCGTTCAGCACATTTATTTTCCCAAACCACAGCGGGGATTTGTGATTCCAGGCTCAAYATGAGCGAGAGCTGCACGCTGGCGGGGCCCGGCCAGGAGCTCGCTGCCTGGGCAGGCAGGGCGCTGCTGGGAGGAGGCCCTGCTAGCAAGCCCCGGGCAGCGAGCGGGCAGCCCCGGGCAGCCCCYGCTCGCCCGGCCGTAGCCGTGCCTGCAGAGCAGAGCCGCTCGGCGTGTGTGTGTGCACACACGTGCGTATGCAATGCTGGCAGCCTCCGGGATTCACACACATCCCAGCGCCAACCCCCCCCAAACATTGGAGGGCTCCCCTATGTGCAAAGGGGTCTCAGGCCCCCCCCACCCACTCTTGCTGTGCAAAGCACCCTGCGACAGAGCACTGCAACCCAGGGGGAAGCGCAGGCTGGACCAGGGCTTTACACAGCTTTCCCCCCGCCCGCTGCACACCCACCCCAGGGACTGCTGAGCCCTGCTCCCCCCCTGCCCCGGCTCCTGCCTGCGAGCCCCTCCAGCATGGACCTGCCGGCAGCCCGGTCCTGCGGCGCAGAGCCCTACCGAGAGCTCCCACGGAGGATCCTCTCTCTCTCTCCATGTGAAAATTGGAGGGAAACTCAAACAGAGAGAGATGCAAACTTCAGCAGCTGGAGCGAGCCAGGGAGCCCCGCTACGGCAAGGCGTGGCAGGGTGGGTGCCCCCTGCGCCCRTGAGGACCCCCGGGGAAGCTGAGCCAGGCGTGCACTCACCACAGTGAAATCACGGGAGGAGCAGTTCTCGCCACTGAAGTTGCAGCTCTTGAGCATGTCGTCAAGCTGGTGACCGGTGCGGTTGACGATGTCGGCCATGTCGGGGTCGGGGTAGAGCAGGTCCGTGGCCTTGTGGCCGTCCCGGTCCTTGGGGGGCAGCCCGGTCATGTTGGCCAAGTGGAAGATGTCGGCGTCGGTGAGCGCTGAGTGGCGGTAGCGGTTGATGTTGCAGATGGTGATGGCGGGGAAGACCATCTCGCGGATGGCCTCCTCGTCCAGGGCCATGACATGGGGGTGCTCCAGGTAAAGCAGCGCTGACTTGGCTGCCTGGTAGAGGAAGAAGGCGAGCGAGGCCAGGAAGGCGAATGCCCAGAGGGTCTGGCGCACGCCCAGCCGCCCCGACCGGCAGATGTGTCCCAGGCCGTGCAGCGTGCTGGTGCTGGCAAAGGCAGCCAGGTCCCGGGAGCGGGGCCGGGCGGGCTCCTCGATCAGGCTCTCCTTATCCCCTTCTTCTTTCTCCTTCTGCTTCTCATCCTCCTCAGCAAATTTGATTTTACACACGATCTCAATCGGCATCTGCCCCGCGTGGCCGGTGTCCCCAGCCAGCAAGCTGCCCCCCGGCACGGGCACTAGCTGAGAGCCCGGCCAGGTGCTGGGAGGGGGCTCAGGTCCCCCCCAAGCCCCAGCACGGCGCCGGGAGGGCCGAGCCGTCTCGGGAGGGAAGCACAGCCCCTCTCAGCAGCTCCGAGCTGCTGCTTCCCTCTTGTCTCACTAGTCGATCGTCTCCTTGTGCCTTCGCTTATCAGCACAAATACAGCTGTCAAAAACCCCTCTCTCTCCTCTCCCTCGCTCTGTGTCTCTGCCTCTCTCCTTTGCTCCTCTCTGGTTAAGACCCCAGCAGATACAGGCAGCATTTAGGCATCATGTGCTAATAAAATCCAGGGAATACTTAATAATTCAAGACATGTCAACATTATTTCATCGTCAAATAAAGAGCGAGCCAGAGAAAAGAGGCAGTGTGAAGGGCCCGGCGCCTCCGGGGCAGGGAGCCGCGCTGCGCCCTCTCCCCAGCCCCGGCTCCGAAGTGCTGCCGGAGCCACTTGTTTGAATGGCTCGGGAGCTGCCGGAGCCGAGCCGTGCCGAGCCGTGCCGTGCCGAGCAGAACCGAGCCGCGCCGTGCCGCGCCGCGCCGTGCCGTGCGATGCCGCGCCGTGCCGAGCCGCGCCGTGCCG
>JAYKAV010000811.1:657216-698910 GCA_035582835.1 Phoebastria nigripes | reverse complement strand
CTCGGCGGCTCCCTGGCCGTTAACCGCCTCCCTGCCACGGCCCGCCGCGCCCCAAGTCGGCGAGCGCCGAGCCCCGCCGGTCCCGGTCCCGGTCCCGGCCCCGGCCCCGCCGAGCCCCGGCCGGCAAGCCGCCGCCGGAGCGGGGCTGAAGACGGGGCGCCGGGAGTGCACCTCCCCGCGCCTCCCTCCCGCCCCCGTGCTCCTCGGTGCCCCGGAGCCGGGAGGGCGGCAGCACCGCCACCCACCCCCCGTGTCCGCCGCCCCCTTCCCCGCTGTGCCTGCTGTGCGCCCGAGCTGGGCTCCCCCAGCTTCACTGCTGCCCCCCCTCTGCCCTGCACACTGGGCTCCGCATTGCCCCACGGCCGGTGTGCAAGAAGTGGGGGTCGCCGCAGGCAGTGACCGGCTCTGTTAGAAAGGCTGAGCCGGGGTCACTCTCACCCTCTCCCGCCCTGCTGAGCCCTCGCCCCTCCTCAGGTCTGGCTCTGCTCCCTCCACGGCACACTCGCGTCCGCCCCTGTGCACAGCCCCACACAGGACCCAGCTCCAGTGGCAGCGCTGCTCCGCACGCAGCGGGGGAAGCAGGGTTTCCTCCTGCCCCACCCTGCCCACAGCAGTGGGGCTCTGCCTGCATCGCTCAGCAGGGTCAGAGCTGTGATGAGGTTATGGGTTCACCCTGCGGCACCAACCACAGAGCCACACGGTGCCTGGATCTGGCTGCTCCCCGTGCACAGCGCCTTCTGCCAGCAAGTCATGATCTCTTCCAGCTTCCTGCCTCGGTTTCCCCAGCTGGTGACAGAGGATTAGCTCTGCTAGAAAGGCTGAACCAGACCCCTCACCCACAAGTCAAGCAACCCTCTGCGACCCTGTCTAGTGGCACAGCGGTGGGGAAACACCAGCTCCCTGCCTCCAGAACAAGCCCAGCACCAGGTATCCTCCCAGGAGATGTGGCTCTGCTGGGGAGGTGCGTGCCTGGCCGGGAAGCTGGGGTCCTCGGAGGACAAGTGATGAGACAGCCGCCCATGAGCTCGACAAGAGGCCTCGCCTCTCCCCGGGGATGGCGCTGCAGGTCAGTGTGACCTTCACTGTGCTGCCGATGCCAACGGCAAAGCTTTCCCCAGTCGTCCAGCAAGCGCACACACCTTCAATCTTCCCATCGATCTGTGCATGGCACACATGTTCCTGCCTCCATGCAGGTCAATACAGCATGATAGGCTGCCTCCGGCGGGGAGCACGCGCAGCCCCAGCCACCCGCTTCACCCTGCCCAGGGGATGCAGTGTACACATGCCAGCCCCGCATCCCAGCTCGGAGAGGCATGGCGGGGAGCGGGCTGGGCAGGCAGCCTGAGCGCCACTGCCACCACGGGTGGCCCCAGCCACACAGCCACAAGCTCCAAGCTGCTTCCGTAGGGCTGCTTGGCCCTGCAGGGGATGCTTGGCCCTGCAAAGACTGTGGGCAGCAAGGCCCTGATCCTGTGGCAAGGAGATTCTGCGGTGCAAGGCAATGGCCAGCATTGGGTCTTTGGTCTGCAGAACCTGGTGCGGAGTTCCTGCCTGCGTCTCTCAGTGCCATGGTGGCAAGGGGCACGAGGGCACAGAGGACCTGCCAGGCAGATCCTGAGGTACAGGGCAAACCGAGCTGTCTGAGCGTGAGACCGGCAGGAGCCCCGTGTCTTCTGTGTGCGGGACAGTCATGGCACGGGCACAGGACTGTCTCTCGGCTCCCTGCACAGACCTGGCCCCCACACCACGGGGACCACAGACCCCTGCTCTCTCTGGGCATCTTCTGCTCCATTAGCAACTGCCACCTGGGCTGGGGACACCTCTCAGCACCCTTCCCACAGCATGGTCCCCTCCAGTGTGGCCAAAGAGATGTGTCCTCTCCTCCTTCCTCTCCTGCCTCTACTCCCCTGCTGTGCCCTGGTCCTGCCTGGCTACCCGGCAAGGGCAGACGGGTGCTGGGGGCTCATCCCCTTGGAGGATGACCCAAGGCACAGGGCTGAAGTGCAGCCAGGCTGGGTTGGGATCAAGCTGTGCCYGAGTGAGTGGCACCCAAAGCACAAGCCCTGTCCCCAGCTGTGGCTGCAGGCCTCCTGCAAGCCACGGAGCGGGGAGGGCTGTGGCTTTGCGGCCACCAGCACCTGGGGAGAGGGCACACTGGGCTGGAGGGGCAGGGAGTGGAGAAGCAGCATGGCTGGGAGGGGAGGCAGCAGGACTCAGAGACTGCTTTCTCGTGGGACCAGACAAGGCAGCGAGCACAGCACCAGCTGGGAACGGCCAGTGCTGCCACTTGGCAGCATGTCTGCAGCTCACAGTTCTGCACCGGAGCCTCCCACCTGTGGCTGAGCACGGCACGCCTGCGCACGGGAGGCACGAGGCCACAAGGAGGGACTGCGGCGTGCAGCGGGGCTCGTCTGCCCCTCGACCTGGCCACAAGCAGCTGCAGAGCCTGTCTGCCCCCCAATCCGTCCCTTTGGTTTGATGCTAACAGGCGGGAGAAGCCTGATGCCCCATGCAAGCAAGCCAAGGGCTCGCCAGCAGATCGGGAAAGGGGGGTCCCCGCTGCTTGCCCCCACACCCCCCAGTCCAGGGGGATGCTGAGCGGCGGGGGCTTGGCACAGGGCCCACGCGCTATGCTCAGATGACGGGGGGAGGCTGCGAGCGCCGGGGAAGACAGGACTGGAATTCGAAATGATGTTGACAAGTCGGAGAAATGGCCTGAAAACAATCAGATACAATTCAAAAGGACAAGTGCCAAGAGCTGGGCTGGGGCGGGAAGCAAATCTGCCCAGCGAGCGGAGGGCGAGCGGCCAGAGGGCAGGGCTGCCGAGCGGGCAGGAGGGCAGGGCAGAGCCCTGGCTTGGCAGTGGGCAGCAGCGTCGGCTTGTCCGAGTTTAACACGGGCACCCAGGACAGTCCCAGGTGGATAAACAAGGCGTGCAGAGGGTCGGACCCCCCCAGGCAGGACGTGCTGTGCAGGTGCGGTTATCTGTGTGTGCAGAAGCTGCGTTTCCAGATGCCCAGCAGCCAGACAGCTGCTTGGAAAAGCAGCCGGGAGCAAGGAAGAAACAGGACAAGCCTCGTTCATTTGGGATATAGGATCTGCCAGTTTAATATGGGATGTCTGGCTGCCCTGCAACTGCACTGAGCTCGGTGGAAAGGAGGATGTTGCTCAGGGCTGCATGAGACGGAGCATCGTTCGCAAGGCATCTGAAGCACTTGCTGCCAGTGAGGCCTCGGTGGGAGCCCTGTGCCTGGTCCAGGACCACATGTCAAGAAAAATCCAAACTAATTGGAAAGAGTAGAGAGGATGGCAATAACAGAAAGCAGTGCTGGAGACTGGCTGGAGGCACTGAGGGTTTGGGTGAGAGCAGAGAAGGCTAAGAGGCTGCAGCCGTGGACAAAATAACTGCTGTGAGCACAGGAGGAGGGGGCTTTCTAGAGCATCAGGGCCCTGACACGCTGTAGAAGACAGCAGGGGGTAGGTGGAGTCTCCATGTGGGAGAAGTTGGCCCACAGCCTGGAGGGGTCCTTGGTGGGACTGATCCTGCTGTGGTGCCTTCCAGCACCCTCGTGATGATTCATCCCCCCTAGACACGGACACTGTCCGTTTCTATTCTTAGGCCAATCTGGATGAGGGTTTGGTTGTGATTTCCCTACCTTGCCACCGAGCCGACGGATTGACCCTTTGCTGTACCAGCACCTGACCTCCTGCCGCGCTCCGGCACCGGTGCTGTACCGCTGCAGTGAGCCCACCTTCCCGGCCACCCTGCGGGGCTGCACCTCCTCAGCACGGGCACAGGGGATCAGCCTGGGGGACCGAAGGGCGCTGTGGCCAGGGCAGCCCGGGCGGGTGGGGGACACAGGACATGGGACAGTTACAGCCCCGGGCAGGCAGCAGGCACCTGCCCGAGGGGAGACCCCAGCAGGCAGCCCCTACCTTATCCCCTGCTAGTCCAGGCTGGCTGGGACGCGGATCCTGCTTGCTGGGCACTTCTGCCGCCAGCCCAAGCACGTGAGCCGGCTGCCACGTCTTCCTCGCCAGCTCCACAGGCTCTGGAGCCGGTGCTGGCCATGGCCCCACGCCCGGAGGGAAGTGGATCTGGGGCGATCATTAATTTTGATCTAATTGAAGGAAACATGACTGCGGAGCCCAGCTGGCCGCAGTGCTTGGCTCTGCCTCGCGACGGTCAGATCCTCCGAGACCCTTGCAAACACGTCGGCTTAACAAGCACAGCCTCCTCCCCCGGCCTCCCCGGCACGCTGCCGGTGCCCGCCCGGCAGGTCAGGCTCCGCAGTGAGGGCGGCGAGCGCCTCAGCTGTGCGGAGATGTGGGATGACAAGATGTCCACTCCAATTATGGGAGAGCAGGGCTGGTGATGGTGTGATGAGCATGCCGGGCATCACTGCCCACTGCGGAGCCGTCTGTGGGGCGGCCACAGGAGCGGTAATGCTGCTTGCACCCCACTCACCGAAACCTCTGCACTGTCCTCCTGTGCCCGCGGGGAGCAGTGGGGCTGGGAATGGCGGGAGGGAGCCGTAAGCACCAAGGCAGGGAGCAGAGCCATCGCTACGAACACCATTACCAGCTGCGCGGTGCTGGGATGGGGAGGACGGCAGCTCCAGCGCGGCAGACCAGCCTCGCTGGTGGCCCCGGTCCCCTGGGCAGGCGGTGGCTGGGCTGGGCTGGGGTCCCCCACATGCGGGGAGCCACTCCCCGGTTTAGCCCACAGTGGCAGATGACACGTCTGCCAGGGCCAGCAGATGCATCGGCGATGCACCACCCCATTAACGCACTGACCCCATTTACGTAAACTACCCCCATTAAACACAATACCTTATTAAATGCTTTACCCCAATTAAGTGCAATACCTTAATTAATGCAACACCCCAATTAAGGACAACACTCCCATTCAATTTATTCCTTCATTAAGCGCAAAACCTCAATTACAAAGTCTCTTCTGTAAGCTGTGTGCACGAGCTCGCACAAGGTGCCCTGGACACCTTTTGCTGTTGCCAGAAGAACAATGCTGGGTTTATGAGGCTTTTAGGGTCCTGCCTCCAGGAATTTAAGGAGTGGGTTTTTGTAGGATCTGGGTCCTGGTCTGTAGGAGCATCTGCCATGGCTGAGAGGACAATGTCTGCCTGCATCAGAGCTGGGTTAGATCCCATGGACTCTCAAAGGGATAATGGGTCAAATCCCAGCCCGGTTCATAGGAGAAAAGGGTCTGTGCCGGGCCCAGGCTGATTCCATGCTATTTAACCCCAGGGAGCAGCTGAGACCTTGCTGGTTGCCCACCTGACTTTCTCCACCCAGAGATGCTCAGCCATGCCCCCACCCCAGCCAGCCCCTGCCCCCGTGCCCAGGGAGAGGCAGCAGGCAGTGGCTGCTGTGGGCTGCCCGCCCGTGCACAGCAGCCCCTGCTCCTGGTCTCCATCTGAGGCACCTGACGTGCCACCGACCTGCACTGCCCTGGCTCTGCTGGGCTGAAAGCAAGAAGAGCAGCAGCGACCGGCATCCCCTATCCATGTTCTGCTCTGACCCTGTCAGTACAAACCACCCCCAAATGGAGCCAGCCACTTGATCGCACTGCTCAAACATCCTCACTGAGAGAAAACACATCTAAAAGCCTCCCAAATCCATGGAGAAGAGCAAAGCAGAGCCCCTTTCCAGCAGGATGGGCACATGTTTCAGCACAGAGGGGGTTCAGCATCCCCAGGAGGATGCTCAGCCCAGCACCTATCTCCAGGCTCCAGGTCCGGCGGTGCTCGCTGGCCCGTGACCGGCAGGAGGTCAGGCTCGGCTAATGCTGCCCTCCAGTCCTGAGCGGGAGGAGTGGAGGAAACAGCCTCACTGCCCTCAAAGCATCCCCCACAGCTGGAAAGGCCGTCGCAGATGTGACCAGAGAGTGGCTGCGTGGCAGCAGGAGCCCTGGCTCTGAGCATGGGGCGCTGGGGTGAGTGCGGTCCCACCTGCCCTCGGCGCTGTTAGGAAGGGGAAGGCGTCCTGGGAGCCATCACTGCAGCGTGCCGAGACACTCGTTTGGTTTTATAGCCTTTTATTGCTGCAGCTGGTTGATCCTCTCTGGTCTCTGCCATCTTGAGGAGGGCAGCCAGGCAGGCTGGCACGTGGCTGCGCTGTGCCAAGCAGCTCAGCGGCAGGGCACGTGCCTGCAGTGCCGCTGGGCTTGCACCACTAGCGAAAGCACCAGCACAGCAGGGAAACTGGGCTCAGCACCCTGCTGGGATGGTCCCCAGCGCTATCCCCGCACAGCCCCTCTGCCTGCAGTGTGAGCCCCCCCCTCCACCACTTGTCACCTGCCTGGTGGTTTATAAAACTTTAAAGCTAATGGTGTAATAAACTCCAATAATGATATTGCAGCTGCACCAGGGCACCCTGGGATGAATACATTACGGGAGCTGCAGCAGTTAGGCAGGGAGGGCAGCATCGGGGCTGGGAGATGCTCCAGCCAGCACTGCGGGAGATGGTCAAGCCTCCCCCGGTCCTGCTGTGAGCAGGGCACACCTCTGCTTCGCTCGCTCCCAAGTGACAACTGAGCAAAGGCGACTGGAGGGCAGGCAGCCCACCTTGGCCACAGTCCTCCCTGATCATAAGCCAGGCCAGGAGACCTCCAGGGGAAAAGGAGTTGGGGGGAGCATGAACCCCTAAGGCAGCCTACCGGCAGTTTCTGACTCATGGGCAGGGGATGCTCGGACGGATGAACTGGGCTGAGCCTGGGGGACCACCCTGCTTCCAGCGGTGGGAGGCCCCCACAGCACTGGGCTCCTTGCTGGGGTGAGCCCTGGCCACTGTGTGCAGCCCCCGAGCACCGGCTGGGTGTCCCTGTCCTGCCTCGACAGCAGCAGCCCYGGCACACACCCATCAGGGCTGGCATGCTGGCGTGCACAGCTGCATGCGCAGGTAGGGGTGCTGCTGAACACAGCTGTACGGGCACCGCTGGCACAGCTGGGAGGGCATCTCACAGCCAAGGGGACATGCCCAGAGCTGTGCCACACCGGAGGGGCAGGGTGCAGATGGGTGCAGCCTTGCTGTGGCGCGCAGGGAGGATGAGACCCCCCATCCCACCCTGAACAGCCCTGATCCTGCACCAGGGAGCAGGTTTCTCCTGCGCTGGCATGGGAGCAGAAGGGTGATGGATGCCATAGGGCTGGAGCCCAGCACAGCAGCGGCAGGGAGCCCATCACCAGGCTCTCTAGGCACCTCTGGAGAGGTGCAGCCTGCAAGTAGCCCTAGGGCAGGGCACAGGTAATGCTGGCACTCCAGCAGCACCCACACCAGGCAGCAGAGCTCGTACCCACCCACTGCGGCTTCTCCGTCTCAGCCCTGGCCCCAAGGGATGCGAGGAGCCAGATGGGAGCGTGCCCAGCCAGCGGAGTGTACAGATCTGCTCTTCATGCTCCGAGAGACATCGCTCAGCTGCTCCCTCGTGCTCGGCTGTGCCCGCAGGCCCTGTCCTGCCCCGTCCCCGGTAGCTACCGGCACCCGGTGCCTGGGCAGCGCCCTCCTGCTCCTCCCGCCCATGGACCGCTCCTTCTGCCCCACCCGCAGTGCTTCACCCAGGCGGCTCCTGCCTCCTGCTTGCTTTTCCTAAAAACAACAGAGCCATAAACCGCCAGCAGAGCTGTCTCAGCGCAGCAATAGGGCTGAGGTTTTAAATGCACCCAAGTCAGGAGATTGGAAGTTATGGGTCCCTGAGCAGTCGTAGCTCAGCCTCACGGTGCCCACGACGGCCCGGTGCATGTACAGCCACCGTGCCGCGGGCAAGGGGCAGGGTTAGCATCACCATGGGAACCATGGCTCCCCTTTTCCTGACATCTGTGAGATTAAAACAGCCTTAATGCCACGGCCCCACCAACAGCATATATGGCGGTGGCACCCTGCCTGTCCCCCTGGGCCACCGGGCGAAGGGGCTGGGAGCCACAAGCCCGGGACTGCCCCTGCCCCTCAGCGGCTGGTGGAGAGGCGGTGGCCGGACTGGGTCTGCAGGGGGGAGCGGTAATTCAGAGGAGGCCACTGGGAAGTCCTGATGCAAGCTCCACAGCCCAGCTCCTGGGGCTGGGATCCGGCCTGGCAGCAGGCCCTGGAGCCAAGCGCTCCGTGGGCACTGCACACAGCTGGCCGCCAAGCACACCGCATCAATCAGCCCCAGCACAGGCCATGAGCGCTGACGGCACGGCGGGTACTGCCTGCTGCAGAGCACATGGCTAACCGCAAACACGCCGCATGTGCCGTGCCAGGCACTGCACAGCCGGGCACCCTCAGCGCCCCGTGTGCTGCAAACCCCGGGCATGCTGCTGGCACCAAGTGTGGAGCACGCTGCAAATGCTAAACAACTCACTGGGCTTCATCTTGAGCACGCTGCGAATTGGAAAAGCATCCGACCGCTGCATGTCCTGGAAGTGTCAACCCCAAACGTGAGCTGGGTCGTTGCAAATGCGACGCCTTCAGGCACCAAGCGCCAGCTCCCTGCAAACAGGCGGCTGATGCTGAGCACTGAGAGCACCGACAGTGCCACGTGTGCCACGGGCACTGAAAACTGCGCTGTGAACATGGGATGCACGGTGGGTTGTGAGTGCTGAGTGCGCTGCAGAGCGAGCCTCGGCAGGGAAAGCACGGGCTGATGGCGCTGCTAATGCGAGAGCCAGCACTAGCACTGCGCACAGAGCACGCTGCCACTCCGGAGCGGGCTGGCATCTGGCACCAAGCACAGGCTAAATAGCAGAAACACCGCTACCGCTGTGCAGCAAGCTCTGTAAATAGCAAAAGCATCAGGAAGCTTGTACCGACCACACCATGGGCTGCGATCGCAAAGCACACAGCAAGCAAGCAGTGCATCAAGCACTGGGGGCTGGATGCAGGGCAAGCAGCAAGCACGCACACCTGCGGGAGCGAGCGGGGAGCGYGCGGGCAGCAGGCACACGCTGCGGGCGCCGCAGGCTGAGCCCACTGCAAGCACTGCACGTGGCACTGGCACTGAGCACCAGCCGCAGTGCCAGAAGTCTGCTGTGAACGCTGATCACACCGTGGGGACCAAAACACTGAGCACACCACAGAAAGCAGGCTGGTGCGAGCACTGGCTACGCTACAAATGCCAAATCTAACAGGCGCCGGGCACACCTTGAATATGAAACGCCACCTGCGAGATTGCTGAGCGCTTAGCAAACATGAAACCACAGCTGACACCAAATGCTGCAGGCACTGCAAACATCAGCGGCAGTGGGTCCCACACCCTGAGCACACCACGTACTGCCGACACTGAGTGCGAGCACTGTGCAAATAACAACGATGCCACAGGTATTAAGTGCTGAGCACTCTGCAATTATCAAGCAAACTGTGGGCATCAAGCGCTGCACACACCATGACCGCAAACACACTGCAGGCACCAATTTGACAAATACACTCCTGATAACAAGTGTGTGGCTGGCGCTGAGCACACCGAAAATAGCCGTGCAAGTGTGGGTACAGAGTGCTCTGGGCTATTGCATACACCAAACCTGGTGCGGGCACTGGGGATGCTGCATACACACCAGCTCGGGCATTGTGTGTGTTGCAAATACCCAACACGGCATGGGCACTGAATGCCAACCAAATGCTTCTCTAGTTCCTTGTTATGTGCTGCACTATAAATAGGAAACGTGCCAAGGCAACACCCTCTAAATGCATTGCAAACACCAAACGGACACAGACACCAGGCACCCCCATGCTGACCACCGAGAGCTGGGCATGGGGCAACCAGCCCTCTTCCAATGCCCGCCTCAAAGCCTGCTGCAAAGAGCAGCTCCCCCCAGGCGCCGCATGCTCTGCAAACACCAGACTCGGCGGCGGCACCAAGTGCTGGCACACCGCGTGTCACAAACCTGCCCCGGGTGTGCAACAGCAACCCRGCAAGCCGCTTGCAGCCGGCGCTGAGCACGCTGCCAGGGGGATGAAGGCAGCCCTGCCTGCAGGCTGCCGGCCCCACGGCTCCCCCAGCCCAGGGTGCGTGGGGTCCTGCCTGTCTCTCGGGGAGTGACAGCCGTGCAGGAGGGCCAGTGGTGCGGCGCGTGCCGGTGTGCTCAGGGCCTGTTATTTCATTTTCACTTGTCCCATCCCATTAGCACAGCTGTCTGCCACCAGAGAAGGGAAAATTGATGCTAAACGGGATATCAATTTATCATGGAGTGTGTCACCCGCCGCACGGCTCTGCCAGCCGAGCAGCAGAGACGCGCTGCACCAGCCAAGCAGCACCTGTAATTAACAGCTCGTCAGCCTCCCCCGCGCGCTGCAGCCTGGGCACCAGCCGGCGGGTGCGGCGCGGGGAATCCCAGCTGCGGTGCCACCCTCCGCCTCCAGCCGGTACCCCAGCATCCCTCCTCGGGATGCCACCCTCCGCGTGTGCCCACCTCCCACCCCGCCGCCAGGGATGGAGGCAGCTGGCAGGTCGCACGTGGCTGCGCCAGGGTTGCCAGCCCATGGGATGCTTGGAGAGAGAGGTTTGTCCCCTGTCGCAGCCCCGCCTCAGCCGTGTGCCCCCCTGCCCTGATCCCTTGCTGTTGATGTGTCCCGGCACAAGGCAGAGCCGTAACTCACAGGGTGATGGTGCCCGGTGAGTAACGAGCCGGGAGCCCGGCTCCCAGGCATGAGTTACGGCCACTGCCTGCGCTCAGTGAGACATCAATCCCGGCAGGMGGCAGGGATAGAAACGTAGCGTTCAGCATGCCGAGAAGGGGCCGCAGGACAGGCCATCAATCCTGGGCAGTGGGGTGGGATGCCAGCATGGGCAGAGAGCGGGCATGGCTGGAGGGCACCAACTGGGGACACTCCTGCCTGTGTCCCCATGTCCAGCCCCCGTCCCCCTGGGTGCCCCTAGCCCTAGGGTGAATGCAGGCTGTCATGCCCAGCCCATGAGGGGTTTTGCACGAGCAAGCTCTCYGTCCCTGCTACTCCAGGCCGCTCAGCGGTGCCCCCACCTTCCCCCAATGCCCCTGCCATATGGGGGTGCTGCAGCCGCACAGCCCCTTCCCCACCCTGCCCTGGCAGGAGCAGGACCAAACCCCCACCCAGCCATGGTCGGGCACTGCCACCCCCCAGCCCTGCACCCGCTGTGCTCTGGCTGTGCGGCAGCGGTGCGACGGGCAGCCGGCGGGAGGGAGCGGGCGAGCAGGGCAGCCGGCAGAGCCGAGGCGGTTTGTTGCTTTGATGTTAAACAGCCAGAGATGAAATGCGTACCCCAGGGCTGGGTCCCTTGCAGCCAGCCGGCCGGCCAGCCTCTGGCTGCGGAGCCGTGCCAGCGCTGGGGCCGATAATTGGATGCATGTTTCTTCCAATGAGTTTGTATCATTTTTATGTAAATTTGACATTTTCCTGATGTTCTGTAATGTGCACAAAGCAAGTGCCTCTCCTGCCGTCGGCAAAGCCTATTTCCTTCCTGTCTGAAGTGCTGTGTTGATTTAAGGGCCTGCTAATACGCGCAGCCGGGCCCCCCCGTGCACATGCACGTGCCCGCACGTGGCTTGCCGGCTCCGATCTCTCTCCATCAGCCTGATATGCAGCTCACGGGTGCCCAACCTCATGTCCGACCCAGGGCCGGGGCCGTCCTGCACCAGTACAGCATGTAGCTGGGTTCCCCGAGACAGCAGAGCACCTTTCTCCATCTCACGTGCCACCAAATCCCTGCTGGCACTGCTGGACACCACTTGGCTGTTTGGCTCATCCCGGCGGAGGTGAAGAGGTGCGTCTGCACCCAGCATGGTGGGGGGGACTGCTGGCGTGGGGCTCTTTCATCTCCTGGAGGAAGGCAGGAGATCAGAGCCCTGGCGCCAGAGGGAGAGGAAAGCAGACAGCAACCAAGGGGCACCTTTCTGGCAGCGCAGGGAGGTGCTGCTAATTAACTGCATGCCCGGGGCTGCAGGGGACTGTGCATGGGGAGCTTTGAACTCTGCCGCTCCGGGAGCTGCTGGAGGGGCCGGGATGGATCTGCCCGGGCATCCCGGACTGCTCCTGGGCAGGGGTCCGCGTGTCCCGGCCACAGCACCACCCGCCCACAGGCAGCAGCCATGGCACTGGGGGGACCCTTCCTGGGGGCGAGGGCACCCTCGCTCCCGCATCCCCCAGCTTCTTGCACCACACAATTTTCCTGGGCTCCGTCTGTGGTGCAGGCGAGCGGGTTTCAAAGGCAGCGCTGCTATTTAAAGCCCTTATTGTTCGCGTCCTTGACACCGGCAGCTACATCCTGCTGTCGTTCGATGCGAGCGCATCCTGGCCCGGCCAGCCAGAGGAAGGCAGCTAATGAAGAGCAAGTGCAAAGACGCCTCTTCTTTGTCCTGATCACAAAGCGGCTTCCCAAACAGTCCCCCTCCACCCTGTGCCAGGCGGCTATTTATAGCTCCCCTTCCCCAGGGCACGCCGGGAGTTTCCTCCAGACAGCGATGCCCTGGGATCCCTTTAATGGGCCACAGGGATGAAGACTCTCCAGCCCCGCGGCCCTGGGAGCTGCTCGCAAAGACGCCCCATCCCTGCCTGCTCCCCTTGCAGGGGCAGCTACAAGGGCAGCTGGGTCAGCCAGGGCCAGGAGGAGGGTGGGCTCCCCGCCGGGGTCCACTCCCTGCTCAGCCTGGGCAGCCAGCAGCCCTGGGGGAGCTTCTTCATCTGGGCAGCATTGCTGCCTCTCTCCTCTTCCTCCCTGCGGGCAGGCACACATCTGCCACCGCTGCTCCCCTGCTCGCCTCGGGCGTGGGGCTGCGCAGCTGCAGGATGCGGCAGGGGGCTGGGTGCCCCAGCCAAGCCCCCTGCACCCCGGGGCAGCCTGCCTGCCTGCCAGCCCCCCAATCACAGTGGGCATCTGCTGCGCCCCCATGCCAGGCGCTGCTCTCTCCAGCGAGAGGCTTTGACAGGAAATTAAAGATTAATGTTCCCCACAGCACCTGTGCTGGCGGCACCCACAGTGCCGAGGACGTGCCCGGCATGGCAACCCGGGCTGGCGGGGCTGGGACAGGGGTGCCCGGGGCATGTGGGCAGGGAGCAGGGGGGCTGTGTGGGAGGGAGGGGTGGGGATGAGGAGGGAAGGGATGTGACCCCTGGGCACCGAGCCATCACTGCATCGGGCATCCAGAGCCAGGCAGGGAAATGCCACCCCGCAGGCAGGGCAGTGCCGCGGCCGAAGGGGCTAGAGACGTGGCTGCGGAGGGTCGCAGGTCTTGAAGCTCTGCACAGAGCCCTCAGCCCCTTCCCTGCCTCCTTCAGCATGGGGGCTGGCCTGACCGGGGAGCCACCAGCCCCTCCAGTGGTCATCCCGTGGCAGGCCAGGGGACGCCAGAGCCCAGCTAACCGGCCTCCTGGCACGGCGAGCAGAGCCGTGCAGCTGAGCAGGCAGCGTGACGCCAGGAGCGTTTCCTCCCTCCTGCCGGGAGGGATTAAGCTCAGCCCGGCTCGCGCTGGCAGCGGCCGTGCCCACACGGCTGCACCCGTGGCTGCAGCTGCTGCCTCGGCTCCCAGCGCAGCTGGGTGCTCCGTGCCTGCTGCACCCACCACCCGCTCCTGTGGCACCCCCACCCTGCTCACAGGGCACAGGGCTCTGCCAGACCCCCTTGGCCCTGGACCGACTCCCATGGGCAAGTGCTGAGCCCCACAAGGGCGGCGGGACCCGTTCCCCCGCTGCCTGCCCTGCCCACGCACCCGCCATGGGTCTCTCCCCAGGAGCACCGGGCGCTTCAGTGTGCAGGGCTGTGGTTTTGTGAAATATGGCCCCTATAAATCCCTCCGGGTGCGAGTCGTAATTCTCAATATATTTTCAAATATAGTTCAATTATTTTTCCCATATATCATGGGGAAATTGCATTGGCGAGTGGCGGCACTAAGCAGGGAGCGCGTGGCAGGGCGGCGTTAATAGGATTGTGCATGGTATTATGCATGAGGTCGTTCAGGACACAGTGGGGATCCTCGCGTGCTCCAGAGAGACGGGAAGGAATAAATCAGGCTATTAGCCCAGCACCTTGCTCAGGTCTGCAGGGGATTAATCTCTGCAGCGTGCAGGGATCCCAGCCGGGCTGCCTCCCTGGGCTCCTCCCAGCAGCTCTGTCCTGCTCCCTGCCCGCGTCTGCCCAAAGCACCGGGAGTGGAGGCAGCACTGGACATACCAGAGTCACCAAAGTGGGTCTGACATGTCACCAGGGAGTGGGCATCCCGGGACTGCGCTCAGGACAGTCCCTGAGCCCAGCAGCGAGGCTGGTGGGGCATCCCAGGAAAGCCCTGGGTGTCTCGGGACCTTCTCTGGAAAAGCCTCATCCTTGGCTTGAGCTTGTGGAAGGGCTGAGGATGAGCATGTCCCCAGCCCGCAGCCTTCGTTCCAGCCCTGTGCACCGTCCCGGCAGCTTCGTGCCCAGTGCCATGCTGCAGGTGGGCAGTGCGGGGTGCCCTCACCACCTCCCGCCATGCGGCAGGCCAGCAGTACCTGGGGAGCAGCCGCAGCCTTCAGGACGGGCACGTGTAATCAGCCGGGACAGTCACATTTCCTTTGGTTTGCCATGAATATTTATGCAATTTGCACAGAGCTGCTGGAGCCGAGCTGCTGAGCCGGAGGGGAGATGGCAGCCTGGCCCACCGGCTCCCTCCGGGTCCCATGGGACGTCCCTGGGGCTGGTCCTGCTCGGCTGTGCCACGGCACACAGCCAGCAGGCAGCGAGATGGGAAGCAAGGGTCCTGGGAGCAGTGACCTTGGGGATGGACGCGAGGGAGGGCAGGGTGTCCGAGGCGGGGCTGGGCACTGCTATGCGGGGTTTGCAGTGGGAACATCTGCACTGGCCACAAACCACACAAATAGCACCAAAAGCAGGCCCGGGACGCTAGGCTCATGGGCTGCTGGCTGTGCTGCAGCTGGAGGCTGCCTGCCCGCTGCCTGTCCACCTGGGAGAGTCCGGCAGCATCGGCACCACCTGGGCTGGTGCCAACAGAGATGGAGCCCAGCATGCAAGCAGCAGGAGGACTTGGTTGCATCTCTCCAGAGTGTCTCAATTTGGGGGCAACCGGAATTACCCCAGGACCCACTGCCATGGGCTTGTGCCTGCACCCAGCTCAGGGCACAGGGAGGGGGCAAGGGACAGCACCGCTGTGGGTTGCAGACCGCTCCCTGGAGTGGTCCACACAGGATCCCCGGGCGTCCTTTGCAGAGGCCAGGTGTCTGGGGCTGCCTCCGCAGGCAGGAGCAGGCAGGATGCTTGCTCCCCTTGCCAAGGGCTTGGACCATTTGGAGCAATGAAGAGGTTTCCTGGTGCTTGGCAGATGCTGCTCATCCCCTGGCTGGGTTCCTGGGGGGCTGCCGGGCCCCACAGTGGGAGCCCCACAGCAGGCAGGGAGGTGAAGGACCCACCGGGTGATGGCATGGGTGCTCCCCAGCAGTGGCAGGGCTGGCGGTGCCAGAGCAAGTGGCGAGTGCAGGTGAGGTTTACAGTAAAGGGAAAAACAAATTATTAATCATGAGAGCAGCCCTAGCCGGGCTGTCAGGGCCTCATGGGCTCATGAATATTCAGCATCGGGCTGAGCACTAAATCTCATTTAAATGTCAGGGACCATTAGGCAGACAGGGAGGGGGCTGGGATGGCAGTTCCCCGCTCCGTGCCAAGCCTGGTGCCAGCTGGATGGGTCAGGACCAGGGTGCTGGCACCCCCCTGGCACAGTTGGGCAGGGGCCGTGCTGGTACTCTGGGTGCCCCTACCCCAGCGCCTGGGTGCTCCTCGGGGGTGTCTGAAACCCCCTGGCACCTCTGCCAACCCTGAACCTCTTCTGATTGGTGATGGGTACTGAAAACCCACACTGAGCACCCTACAGATCCAGACACCGCCAGCCACGCGCCCCACTCCTCCCGGGCAGAGGAACGAATCCTTAGGCAGGCTCAGCCCAGCAGGACACACACACTCCCCCAGCCCCCGGCATCCTGGCTGAGCCCTCCTTATTCCTCAAGGCACGTACAGGAGCAGCCCCGCGTCCTTCCCTGGGCACAAAGCTGGCGGGTGCCAGAGGGGTGCCCAGAGGGGTGCCCGGAGGTGTGCCTGGAGAGGTGCCCAGGAGCACCCTGCACARTGTTGCAGGACCAAGGCCGTGCCGGGGAGGTGTGGGCAGCATACCCAGGGCTCTGCACACTTGGCATCCTCCTTTGGAGCACAGCTCGGGGCCCATTCCCTGGCGGTGCCCGGGCACCAGTCCTTTCCACGCCAAACACCCTCTCCTCTTGCGCCACCCGCCTGCACCCAGCCGTCCATCATGCTCAGGGTGGTGGCTCCCGGTGGTGCCTGCGGTGGTAGCAGCAGGCACGCCTGGGCACTGCCTTCCCATGCTGGCATTCACACTCTCTCCAGCTCAGCAGGGGCCTGGCAATTACATGGATACGTTTAAGCTCTTAATCCTACTGAAGATTATTCCAAGGTCGGGGCGTGAGGCAGGTCCCCACGCGCTGCCAGGCTGCAAYGCGTCCCTGCTGCCATCTGCCGGGACAGGCCAGCCGAGGGGACGCCGACACCCCAGCGCACAGCAGCTCTCCCCGTGCCTGGGCCACCRGCATCCCTCCACCCGTGGCATAGCCACAGCCATGAGCCTGCTGGCATCTCCTGAGGTTTGAGCCTGGCATGGGGGGCCCTGCCTGCAGCCTCTCACAGGTGCCAGTGTCAGCCCCTGGTACCTCCCCCAGCTCTCCCGCCTCCCAGCCCCATCAGCTCCCTGTGGTTGCCCCACACTGCTCCATGGGAAGTGTGATGGGTGGCCTGAGCCATCCAGAGGGATGAGGAGACCTTTGAAGAGGAGACTTTCTCCAGCGGGGCACAGGGGACATCTTGGACTTGCCCTGGATGTGGCCAGGGACCAGGGCTGCTGCCTGCCTGTCCAGGAGGACACCGAAGCTCTGCACTGCAGAGGAGTGTCTTAGCCTGGGTCTGAGGGACCCTGGTGACCAAAGAGGTGGCTCACAAGCTCTAAAACTTTTATCATCACTGGCACTGGGGGGTGATAGTCTAAGAGCAGCAAGTGTCTCGAAGATGGTGCAAACCAACCTGGGGGCAGGTCTGAAGCCCGCTGGAGAGCGGGACCATTAACCGCAGCGGCTCATCCCCTGAGCGGTGCAGGGGTCTCCTCCAGGCACCTCCAGACGAGCACAAGTGCTTTACAGGGCCATTGCCCCTGCCCGAGGCAGGTTGTGTGGTTGTAACTAAAAGGAGTGAAGGTGTCTAAAGGAGAGAAGAAGCGCTCGGGCTGGGCGGTGGCACCCGGGATTCCCCCTCCCGCCCTCTGCATTGCTCATCGGAAATTGGCACCCGCTCCCCGGCAGGGCCGCGGTCCTGCCCTGCCCGCTGCCAACAGCTGACGGAGCCCTGCAGGACCTGGCATTTCCTCCCTCGGAAGACATGTAAGTGCTGCAATCCATCACTGTCCTGTCTCCCGTGGCAGGCCGGCCGGGCTGGGGGACGGGGCTCTGCAGGGGGGTCTCGTGTTAGCAGCCGGAGGGAGCGGTGCTCCCTGGGGCTGGTCCCAGGGGATGGTGAGAGGGTGATGCATGCTGCACCCTTGGGTGCTGTCTGTGACCATGCTGCACCATGTGCACCTGGGACCAGCACCAGACTCACCCTGCCGGGCAGGGGCAGAGCCTGGAGCAGCACCACAACTGCTCTTCACCCCCAGAGTCCCCGCATCCTGCAATCCCCTTGGAAAGACGCTTCTCCAGCCCGCTCCACGCCCCCCCCGCTGCGGCATGTGCTGGGGACCAGTGCTGGGTTCTCCTGCTTTCCCCTCATCCAGCTCCCCGGCAGCACAGCCATCCTGCACACCAGCACGCAGACACACCAGCCTCCGCACCCCATCCCACTACCCCACTGTACCCCCCTCCGCTCCCACCCCCCCAAGCCCTGCGGCGCTGCCCCAAACCCCTGCGTCGTCTCCTGCTACTGGTTGGGAAGGTAAAAAAAAAAATTAATGATTATTAGGAAGAGCTAAAGCAGAATTGCAAATGTTATTTCTCTGGTAGATGGATGATAGCGGGGTGGATGATAGATAGCTGGATGGATGGATCTCTCTCCCTCCAAGCTGTAACCCCCTTCCAATCGCTCCCTCCGGAGCGCTGCTGTCACCTTGTCTCTGCTCAGAAGGGCTTTTACTGGCTCACTGGGGGATGCACGAGAACAGGTTATTAATACATGGAGAGGGGGATGGAATCCATTTGACTTGAAAATAGCTGAGAAACTGAACTGCACTTTTAAAATCTGCTTTTAATCAGAAGGAAAAGAAGAGAAGTTTGAACAATTAGGGAGTAATGAAGAGCTTCAAAAAAAAAAGCTCTCTGAAGATTAGCTAAGATTTTTACAGCACTTGGAGAATTTAAAGAGCTATGCTGGTATCGAGCAAAAGGATATTCCCTGTGAAAATCACAGCGGTGGGACTGACGGCGAGTGCCGGAGCCTGGATGTCCACATGCAGGCACAGCGCCGGCTCGCTGCGAGCAGTGATGCTGTGCTGCCTGCACGCCAGGGCAGGCAAACAGCTGGCAGCGGCAGGGCTTACCCCGCACCCCCTGCCCATGAGAGGTAATGGGAGCATGGCCAGGAGGGACCCCCAGCATGGCTGTGGATGGRAAGCCATGGCAGAGGCTCATGCTGCGTGCCAGGGAGAGCATGCAGCCTCCATGGCAAGGCTGGACCCATCCCAGCGGCTTCAAGCCCTCGGTGAGGAGAGCAGGGGCGATCCCCAGCAGATTTGGGTTTTGTGGGGCCGGGGATGCCCAGCAGATGGGCACGGGCAGGGACTGCTGATGGCATATCCCTGGAGGAGAGCACATGGAAAAGCATCCCTCAGGTGCTTCCATGGCGCACACGTGGGGCGGGCAGCTCCCATGCTGGCATCCCTCGCCCTGAGCCGATCCCCAGCCCCCACTGCACGGGGAAACCCAAAGGTCGGCCTGTCCGTTCCCGGCGTGGCATGCCGCTGGCTGCTCTCCACCGGTACCTGCCAGGGCCCCGTCACCGGGAGGCGAGCGCGGGGGCTGCACAGCCGCGCACAGCAGCAGCTGGGTAATTTTCATGCTAAGTGAAAAGTAAAGTGCACAGACTCTTTATTAGAGCGAGCACGGTGCGGGGAACAATGAAGGCAGTGATGATCGTTAACTTTCTAATCGGAGGAGAAAAGTCCTCAATGCAATTTTTATGGTAATAACATCGACACTAAAGATAATTGCTCCCCGCGTCGCGCTTAGCGCCGGGAAACTGTTTGGGAAAAAAACATTAATTTGCAGGAACTGAGCCAAAGTTTCCTTAAGGCAGCTGTTCCCCGTGCCACCCTGCCCCCAGCCCGTGCCGGCACTGCACGCTGGCCGACCCCCTGCCCAGCCCACCCCTGCCCATGCCAGCACCCCTCATCCCTCGCGCCAGCCAGGCTGGGTTTGCACCATGCTGGTGCTGGCCGGTGGCACGGGGCTCTCCCAGCATTGGTCCCTGGGGTTCAGCTCAGCAGGAGATGCCGGAGGTGGTGCAGCCCACCGCTGCGGTGGTGGAAGAGGGCCAGGAATGTTTTGGGCGACGTGATGGAGCAGCGCTCGTGCTGCGGCAAAGGGGACGGGCAGGGCTGCCCCGCGTGCCAGGACTGCTGCGGGCAGGGACGGACGGGAGCTCATGCTCCCCAGGGAATAATAAGCGCAGGAGAAATTACAGCCAGGTGACATTTTAACGAGCCGGCGTCCAGCGTGGCATTAATATTCCAGGGGCTGCAATTCCCTGGCGGGCGTTTGAGAGATGAAAAAAAAAAAAAAATCCCAGCCCAGTAAAATCAAATAAATAAATCTCTGCCTAAGCGTGGCGTCTCCCCCGCCCCCGGCACGGAGCGGGCGGCACACGGTGTGATTTCCCTTGTGATCCCCTGCCGCCGAGCAAGCAATCGGCTCATCTTTGAGCGCGGCGGCAGGATGATTTATCCCGGCTCCTGGCGCCCTGGCTGGGGCGAGAGTGCGGGGCCGGGGATGATGCATTGGGCAGGAGCAGAGGTGGCGGTGGGGGGAAGGCGGGAGAGCAGGGCGCACACACAAGCCACCACTCAATCCTAAATTAATTTTAATATTTGACAAATCAAATCTACTTAGGTGAGCCATGGGCCATGCGAAGGAGATTTATGAGGGTTTGGGGCTGTCGGCTGCACGTGTAGCCTGTGTTCGCTGCTGCTCGGCGAGGCTCTGGCACTCACGGCATCTCTAATTCCCCCCTCCCCAGGGGCAGCCAGCATGTCCAAGTGGCGTGACAGCGGCAAGAAAAATGTCCCGGCCTCTAAGTCCTGGCTTATTAAGCTGGCAGGAGTGACGGACCCTTTGCCTGCCCCAGCTCTGAGCCCGCAGGCAGAGCTGGCAGCCAGGGCATGGCACCGGCCACGGCTGGAGATGGCACCCGATGCCCGGGATGTCCCTGGGAGCTCCGGCTGAGCTGGAGAAGAGCAGCCGGTTCCAGCATTCCGGGGACTGCTCTCCCCTCTGCGGGGCTGGAGCAGTTTCCTGTGGGTTGCGGGCAATTACAAACCTGCGGGCTGAGGAGCCGCGCTGGGAGCTGGCGGTGGTGCGAGGGGTGCGCAGAGCCGTTCCCCCGCAGGGACATTTCAGTCCCAGCTCCACCACCAGCCACAGATTCATGGGCCCCGGGAGGTGACAGGAAACCTGATAGGTTTTAAGACAGCAACATGCCCTGAATCTGCAAGGTGCCTGAGCAGGCGAGGCAGGGAATCCAAAATGTTTACAGCCTCAGGGGACGCAGAGGCTGCGGAGCAGGGAAGGCAGGCTGGGCTGTCAGGGGAGAGCCCGCTGKCATCCCTGGTGTGCCGTTGGAAATCCCTCCCTCGGCGTGGGCATCTCCCCAGCAGCTCTGCGGGACTGGCGGGGGACACTCAGGGAAGCCCAGTGCCCCCATGCTGAACCCGCTCCTGCGGCAAAGCCCTGGCATGGGGGGCTCCCCCGGCCTGCAGAGGTTTCTTGCGGTGATGCCGGAGAGGGGTCTTCAACGCTTTCTGCCCCAGTGCCCCTCACTCCTGCCCGTGGGTGAGGACCAGCCTGTACTTGTTTCTTCTTGCTGACTCCTTTATTCGGCACAGCTGGGTTCGCCATGCCTGCGTGCCCAGGCAGGGAGACCGGGGCTGCCCTCAGCCAGCCCTAGCCTGTCTACAGAGACATGGCACTGGGCTCTGTGCTGGAGACAAGCCCAACGTGTGGCTGCAGCCTCAAGCCGGGGTATCTTGAGGGACCTACAACATATCCATGTCTCGAGGGACCTGCAGTGGCATGTGGCCCGTGGCAGGGCAGGCAGCCTTTCCAACTCCTCCAGCAGCCAAGAGGCAAGCGGCACGCAAAGCTCAGACCAGCCCAGAGTCTTGGGTGGCTCCGCTGCCTGCCCTGCCTGTGCCTCCCCTAACTCCCGCTCTGCCACCAGCAGAGCCCCCCACCCACCCCAGGTGTGCCGGAGAACAGCCAAGGGCCACGGGAGGGGTGTGAGATACGGGCGGGACAGCCTGTCTGCAGGGATGACACGCACGCCTACACCCAGCAATTCTTACAGCATAAAACAGAGACCTCAAAGGTCTCAAAGGACTTTAAGAAATGTCTCCAAGTTGCCTGGGCCAGTAGGGACTGGCTGTGAGAGCTGATGGATGTAAGAAGAAGGCAGTTTCCAGCCCCTGCCTGCCCCCGTGCTTGGCCAGGCTCCCGGCCGGGTGCCAGGGCCAGCCGTTGCATCCCAGCGAGTCCTTGCAGAGCAGGATGTGGCAGGATGGACAGAGGGCTGCGCCTCTGGGGCTGCGAGCCCATGGCAGAGCTTTGTCCCTGAGAGCCGCACACGGTTCCTGGTGGCTCTCTCCAGCCCAGCTCCAGCCCCATGGGTGCCCCATCCCTTGCAGAGTCAAACTGCACCATCCCAGTGATACAYGGTCCGTGGGAAGGTGGGGTGGCCGGCCTGTGGGCACTGTATCACAGCTCCAGCTCAGCAGAAGCGTATGCTCTCGTAAAATATCTACATTTGGATGCAGAGATTTCCAGGGATCCGAGAACACTGTGCTGATAATTAAACATCTGCTCTGCATTTGTCTGTCTTCCTGCCGTGACGTTGCTCCAGCCCTYGCTCTCCCCTCTCTGTCCTCCAGCAAGCGCTTGGGACTGGGACAGCATCCCCTGCTCACCACTCTGCCCCAGCCCAGAGGCCATGGGTGCTGGGAGAGAGAGGGCAGCTCTGGGTGCCCCTCGGAACAAACGGCAGCTTCACTACCAGCACCTACAGCCTTCATGGGGCTGTGAAGCTGACAGCCTGCCCTGTGGCTCATACGAGCCCAAACAGTTTTGCTGAGCSTCACCATGTATCGCCAGCCAGTGCTTGTCCATGCATGGTCCCCTGGGCTAAGCAAACAGCTGCCACCACCATCCTGCAACCAGGAGAGCATCAAAACAACCTCCAAATTGATCTCTGAGACTCTTCTGCAAGCCCCAGTCACGTCCTGCTAGGAGCAAGCGTCCGCTCTAGTTACTGTCTCCTAGGAGAGCACCAAGAGCTTCAGGCTGTCACAGGGGGAGCGGACCCAAACATGACATCTCCATGGAGCCCAGGGTACTGCAGGCAGGGCCACACCACTGCCGAGCAGATGGCACCGGGGCCTGGATCAATGGGAGCCGGCTGGGCCCCGCAGGGTCTCTAACAGCTCATACAGGGGCTGGGCTGGTGGTGGGATGAGCCGGGGACAGGGGTAGGTCCCTTCTCCAGCTGTGGTCCCCCCAGCCCCAGCTGTGCCTGCACCCCTGCCCAAGCACCCAGCAGGGCTGAGCTGCACGCTGCCTGCACAGCTGGCCCCGAGGGGCCACATCCTGCCTGTGTTGCACTCCCTGCCTGGCCGCTGGTGGCAAGCTCGGGCACCCTCAGTGCCGTGCCAGCCGGGCACTGCCAGCAGCTGCAACACCACCTCTGCCCTGGGGCCTGCAGCCTGGAGGGGTGCCAGCATCCATGGGAACAGCACCCTGCCAGGGTGAGGGGACAGGGAGCTGGGGTGGGCGCAAGGATGGGGGAGGCTCCCCGGGGTGCACTGCAGAGCCCCGGGTGCAGCACCCCAGCACACCCCAGCCACCTGCCCCCCTTCACCAGGGCTGCCCTTCGTGACAGCAGGGCAGCCCCATCCCTTGTCCCCTGCCTGCTCCCTGCCCTCGTCTCCCGGCCCCCACGCTGTTTGTCACACCTGTCACCACGGCAAGGGAAAGATTAGCCGTAGACCCTCCGCTCCCGCCCCAAGCCACTGATTCATATTCATGAGACTTCAAAGCATCTTGCCTAGCTCCCCTGCACCAAACCTAATCCTCCGCTGCAGCACCGTGCCAGCAGCCCTCAGTCGCAACACGGGRCAGGCAGCTAGCAGCCCCAGAGCCCTCCTGCCCTGGCCAGCAGTGGCCATGCAGCCGTGTACCTATTGCTCCTGCTCCCCCACGGCAAGCTTGGACCAAAATCATGGGCGGATGCTCTGTGCCATGGGGGTGCTGCCATGGGAGCCACAAAAATCAGGGGGTAGCAACATGGAGGCAATGGTTTGTGTGTCCTCACATGCACCCATCTGTCCCTCCACCCCTCCAGAGGAGAAGGCTGTGCCCGCAGCACCCTGCCTGGACCGCCAGCCCAGCAGCATCCCTGCATGGATTGCAGAGATACCGCCAACAGCCCTTTGTAGGGGGTAATTGGTGTCGGCGCCCCATGGCCCCCCTGCATCCCTGCCACAATCAGCAGCCAGCAGGCATCAGGCAGGGGCTATTCAAGTTTGGTCGGGCGTGCAGAGCACGGCCTCACCGGGCAGCCTGCCTGCTCCTGCCAGGGACGGATCCTGCAGCACGGCACCGGCAAAGAAGTGGCGGRGAGCATGCTGGAGGCCACGGCATTTGGAGGTGCAGGCAGGACCAAAGCGAGTACCTGCCCCCAGTCCGCCCCTGCAGAGCAGTGGAGCAGAGGACAGGAGGAAGAGGCACCCAGGGGTGCCCTCCCATCACCCCGCTGCAGGGTGGATGCAGGTAGGGCTGCGGACCCCCACAAGCGCTAGCGTTAGCCGGGCCACCTCCACCTCCAGCTCATCTGCTCCACGGCAGGATCACATCGGGGTCAAACACAGCTGGCCCCGCATGGACAGCCGGTGGCATCGTGCCACCCGCAGGTGCTAGCAGCCCCACGCCGGTGCTGGTGCCAGGAAGGTGCTGGCTCGGCACGCGGGTCCTGGCAGCAGGCGGGCGGGCGGGCGGGCGGGCGGCAGGTCCCCCGCAGAGCCGTCTCCTCCAGATGGCAAAGGCCATTAGAGCCGCTCTCGTGCGCACGGAGCCATAAAGTTTATGGGCCTCATCATTTAGCTGTAATGGAAATAGTTAAATCTGTCTCTGTTTAAGCAAACTTGGCCCTCGCGGGAGCACTTGGCACGGGCAGGCGGGGGACTCCAGCGGGCAGCGGGTGCCTCTGCTCACCACCCACTGCCGGGGCAGCCGGGGCACCCAGGCCTGGCACTCCCACCCGGCACCTGGGACGTCCCCGTTGTGCCAGGATGGGGACAGGCATGTGTCACCAGCGTGGTGGCTCTCCCTGCACTGCCAGCCCCAGTGCCTCAGTTTCCCCTCGGTGCAGGGAAGGCGAGAGCCACATTTGGGGCGACCGGGCAGGATTTGGGACTATGCAAATTCCCTGCCAGCAGGAGCTGAGAGGCAATGTGCAGGCAGGCGGGCAGAGAGTGCAGGAAGATGCAGGCAGGGCATCCGCAGCTGCATAAGGGTGAGACTGGGATTTGGCAAATGCAAAACCTGCCCTGCACAGGCAGGTGCTTTGGGCCGGCAGCCCCCGGGCAGGACCCAGCCTGGAGCCTGCCAGAGCCCACWGCAGGGGACAGAAGAGGACATGATGCCTTGAAAGCCACTTTTCATCCCTCAGCAGGCACCCCCAGGAGCTGGGTGGGGGGATATGATCCCAGCATGGCCCAGGTTGCTCCCAGCTCTTGAAGCAGGACCAGGGCAGGGAGCAGGGTGAGAGCAGCACCCCACTATGCCTCACAGCACCCCTCAGCCCTGGCCTGGGGGCGGGAGGCTGGACCCCTGGCTGGGAAGCTACCAGTGTGTTTATGGAGGGCCAGTTTCTCCCCATTGTCGCATGGGGCAGGTGGGAGTGCTGACCCCAAAGCAGTAGGACAGGYTGGCGGCACCTGCCCCACACGCAGGGTCTCAGCTCAGCACCCCATGCAACCTCCCCCAGGCCCTGCATCTCACCTGGGATGGGGTGAGACCCTGGGGCTGCCCCCACCACTGGAGCGGGTCTCCCCACCCATACTTAGCCATGGTGGTGGTGGGAGCTACCCGCTCCCCAGCATGCAAAGCATGATTAATTACAGAGTAAGTCATTAATATTCACAGCTAATTAAAGATCCTTATCATGAATAATGGAGCTCACTCTCTAAATTATGGGACAAGGAKGGAGGAGGGGGGAAAAAGCCCTGGGGGCTGCAGAGGGGCAAAGCTCTGGGGCAGGGGCACGAGGGGGAGTGGTGGTACCCTCCTTGCAGGGTGCCTGGGTCTGGCAGTGCCCTGGTCGGGGATGCAGTGATGGGCAGAAGTTGGGGCAGCGGGCATTGGGGCAGRCAGGGGATCCAGCCACGCTGGAGCAGGGGCCAGGCAGCTCTGGGGGCTCCAGCACCCCTGCCCGTGGGTCTTTAACCTGCCACCCCAGTGTGTGGGGGACCCCTTTGTGCTGGCCCACTCTTGCACATCTCCCTGTGGAGCAGGGACTGTCCTAGCCCGGTGGCACACAGCCCCCAAGCCAGCTAATCCCCAGCAGCTGCCCAGCACGGGGCTGGGATGGGGCTGCCTGGTCCCTGGGGAGCAGGTAGGAGGGGAGGGCACCGGCACTTTGCCTGAGCTCCTGTTATACAAATGAAAGGTTTTTAGTGGGAAAGACTCCGGGAAAGTAATACATCTCCCATATTGATCGCAGGCCAGGGACCAAGGCACGGCTTAAACAGTAATTGATTTCTAGCCGCCGAGATGTGTTGGGGAGCATTGATTTAACAGCACTGCAGACACACTGCTACTAATCTGATTAAAGTATTTAGCAGAAATGTTATTCTTTAAAAAAAAAAACAGAGGGAGGTGATGGTGCTGCCTGGGGCCGAGGCAGGGCTGTGGAGCGGGGGCAGCACAGCACCCTGCTGGCAGGGGCCCGGGGACGGCTCTGCGCCCGTGTCCCAGTGAGGGTACCGCTGCCTCGGGACATGTCTCCAGCCAGCTGTGCTCGCAGCTGATCCTGCCAGAGCTGCCAAGGACGCGTGCGAGCCCAGCAGGACGTGGGCCAGGCAGGGCCAAGGACATGTGCCGGGAGCATGGGCGACACGTGCGCGAGCCCCCAGCCAGCCGCCCTGGGGCCAGAGCAGATGCGGGAGGAGGTGGAGGCAGCCCGCAGAGGTGGCTCTGCTCGGAGGCACGCTCGGCTGGCAGAGCATGCACGTGGCCCACACCGGTGCCGCAGCAGCCAGGGAGGTGCAGGAGCAGAGGTCTGGCAGTGCCCGCAGCCCCAAGCCCCTGCTCCCCGCAGCCTCCCAGGGCAGGGAGGAGATGCTGAGCCAGGTGACCGTGCACACTGCTGGCCCCCTGGCCACCCAGCGTCCCCATGCACGCCCCTTCCCCGCCTCGTGCCCTGCCACGGACAGTCAGGCTGTTGCGGGGAGCTCTCGCACACCATCCCCTCCTGTCCCCATCCTGCCCCACTGCTGAGAGCGGGGACGGATGCTGCGCTGCTGGGGACGGGACTCCCCCACGCCATTCCCAGCCCCCATGGAGAGGCACCAGCTGGGCAGGTGGAGGGGTTCCTGCCGCTCCTCATCACACGCATCAGCCCAGTTAATTAACAGGTGATATCAAACAAATAAATTATTCCTGCTTCCTATTGATTCTAATTTACTGGCCCCTGGAGAGCCCAGGCTCGTTTATCCCACCTGTCACCCCTGCTTAGCAGCTGCACTAAAGTCTGCCCTGCTCCCTTCACCTCTCCTGCTCCTCCACCTTTGGGGCACAGCTGGGCACAGCCATGGGGCCCACACTGCCCCATGCCGCTGCCCATCATCCCCTGGGATGCGGCTGCAGCCCAGTCTGCTTCTTCTCTCGGGGGCGGCGGATGTCCCAGTGCCAGCAGCACAGAGAGGGAGCCCGGCTGCCCATCCTCATAGCACCCCCTGCCTCCCTGGGGATAAGCTTCATTCAGGGGTGCCCTGGCCCCTGCCAGCCCTTTCCCCTCCCCAGCACTTCCAGAAATGGCAGGGGTGCCAGTTCTGGCTGCCCAAGCCCAGCCCCAGCTCCCTGTGGGCAGCTGGGCCCCCAGCCCAGGCCATGCCCAGCAGGACAGCAGACAGATTTCCCTGCTGTCCTGGAGAGAGGCCACTGCTGCCCATGCACCAGCCTTTGACGTCTGCCTCATCTGCGGGAGGCTGATCAAAGCCCAAGCCCCTCCCAGCTCCCGCCCCTATGGATGCCAGATCAATAAATCAATCCTGGCTCAGCTGCTGACTGCATAGTCTTTTGCTCCCAAGCAGGCTTGGTTGGGAGATCCTGGGGAGGCACAGGATCCTGGCAACCACCTCTGCCTGCTTTGGGGSCTCAGCTCATGGCTGATGGCACACTGGGCTAGTGACACATTGCCCACGCCAGCCCGGGCTCTTGGGCACGACAGCAGCGGCTGCCAGCCCTTGGCAGCCAGGACTGCCTCCTGCTTGGGTCCGGGCAGCACCCAGTGATGGGTCCTGGTCCTCCCCTGGCCAGGGCACCRCTACCCAGCGCCGCCTGCACAAGGCTGGGCTTTGTCTGGCAGGATCCCCCGGGCTTGCATGTAGCRGTGCAAGCAGCAGTGTGTGTGCCCTCCTCTGGGCACAGGGACATTGGTTGGCTCAGCTGGGGGGTGCTCTGGGCAGCAGCCTGCCGGAACAGAGCCAGCGGTGAGCTGGATGCAGCCAGAGCAGCCCTGGCCTCACCKCAACTCCGGCGAGTGACCAGCCATGCCATACCGGGGCAGCTGGAGGCTGGCTAGGGCTGCGGGACGGGGTCACGAGCGCAGCCTGCCTGCCTGCTGCTCCAGGTGCTGGTGCTTTCCAGAACTGGCTGAGCTGGATTTCCTTGGGTTGGACAGATTAAATTGATCCCGGCCAGACGCCAGCAGCAGGCTGCTTGCCATGTGCCCATGGTCCGAGCCTGCCTGGAGCGTTTGATGCTCGGATGGGGGTCAGCCAGCATCTGGCTTGGGAAGGGACATGCAGAGCACTGGAGTCAGTCTTGGGGACCCTGCCGAGTCCCTGGTGCTTTCTGTCCCTCCCCAAGCCCTTGGACGTCCCCCACGCTGCTCTTCCCTTGCAGAAAGCCGAGCAGCGACAGCCCTGCCGCTGTGCCAACGGGGTGGGTGAGGAAGAGCGGCGGATGCTGCTGCTGAGACTGCTGCCAAGGTGGCCGGGGCCGGGGGGCCGGCAGGTGACTCACTCGCCCTGGGTGATTCATCCCAGGTGGCTGGCAGGAGCAGCCGTAGAGCCAGGGCAGCTTCAGCCAGGCCGGGRTGTCTCGCCCAGAGCCAGCCCATCGCCCTGGCCTCCAGCCCTTGGCTGAACCCCCGAGCCTGCTCCCAGGAAGGCACTCCTCGTGGACGCAGCCCGGCTATACCCGTGCCCGGGAACCGCTAGCCTCCCCAGCACTGACCCACCACCCGTCCTGCAGAGGCCGTGGGGTGCCCAGCAGGGYGTGAGGCTGCAGCTCCCAGCCAGCTTGGCGCGGTCCCACGGCGGCGTGCGGCTGGGCGCGTGTAGGAGGAGCGGCTGGCAGCGCCGCAGCCGGGAGATAAGCTCCCCTCTCGTCCTCATCGTGTGTGACGGGAGGGAGATTTATGGCTCCGAGCTGCGATTCGTGCGCAGCTCCAGCACACGGTATTGATCACTCCTGGTTGCTCCTGCTGCTCCCTCACTTCCCAGCCCCTCCTGCCTGGCAAGGCGGGCAAGCCAGCCCTGCCTGTTAACTCTTCCAGACCTGGGGACCCCCGGGGCCAGGCACCCCTCTGTGCTGCAGCAGCCAGGGCAACAAGGAGCACTCCAGGTCCAGGCTGGCTGGGATGCCAGGGCCCATGTCTCAGGAGAAGAGCAGGGTTTTCCCTGGCCGGGGCTCAGGGCAGAGCAGGCAGGGGTGGTTTGGCTGGGCTGGCAGCGGAGACCACCCCTTGGCAAGGAGAGGAGCCAAGGGGGCAGGGAGGGGCCCGAGGAGCCAAGGGGACAGGGATGGCAGGCAGTGATAAGGGGACAGTGCGGAGGGGATGGGGCATGGCGCCAGGGATTAGTGCTGAGTGTACGGGGATGGCAGGTGGTGACAAAGGGGCAGTGCCCAGGGGACAGGGTGTGATCGCCAAGGGCAGTGCCAAGGGCACGTGGACAGCGGCGTGCACCGAGCAGTCCTGGAGCCAGCCAAGGGGCTGATGCTGAGGGGATGGGGATTGGGGGCAGCTGAGGGGGGACGGGATGGGACTGCGGGTGGCTCTGCAGCAGCAGCAGGAAACGATGTGTGAAATGAAGAGTTCCTGCCCAGTGCCCAGAGGGAGCGTGCAGCATACTGAGCAGGGGCTGGGGCCGGGGAGGGGGCTGCAGGGGGGGTTCATGGCCGAGGGGGTCCCCAGCACCGCATGGGGACCTTGACTGGGGGTGTTGCTCCGCAGGATGGGGCTGTGCCTCTCCTGGAGGGGAGGCAGGAGGGGGGCTCTTGGCATGGGAGCGGTGGGCGGCTGCTGTGGGGCTGGAGGCTGTGGGGAGCACAGCCCTGCTAGATCAAGCCCTCGCTGCCCCCCCCACCVAGACGCCCCAGCCCCATGTACCCGCACCCCCTCCCCTTGCTGGTTTCCCGCTGCTCCACGGAGATAATTAAATCCGCTATTTCGGCAGGTTCCGCATCCCCTGCCAGGCGGATCCGCAATCAGCGTCGAGAGGGCCCAGGGCTCCCCCACCTGCGCGCCCCTCCCGCCCTCCCCACCGCCGTGCCACCCCCGCGCCGGGGCACCTTGCCTGGCCCTGCCGCCTCTGCCTGCCTCGGCTCCCTGCCCGCTGGTGCGACCTGCCTGCCTGCCTGCACCCCTGGGGACAATCCTGGGTGCTCGCAGGAGGGGCAACACACTCCTCTCCTGTATTGGGCACGTCTCCCCTGCCCCATGGGTCACAGCCCCATGCTGGCTCCTCTGAGGGGTCAGCCCCATCCCCAAAACCAGCCTGGCTGCAAAGGGACCTGTCTGGGGGGTGGCACAGACCCCGAGCATGGGCAGGAGCAGCTGCCTGCCAGCCGCCCCGCATCCCCAGCTCCCCATTCATCCCCAGTTCCGACGTTATCGTCTTCCCACGGCACCCAGGAAAGCTTTAAATAATTCACAGAGGTGAGCTCGAGCACAGATGCTCCCGCAGGCAGCTGGGTGCGAGCAGCCAGGCAGCGGCTGGGCGGCAGAGATAGCGGTGCCGTCCCCRCCGGCTGCCCAGGGCTTGCTGGCAYCTGCCAGCCAGGAAGCAAGGGCCTGGGCTCGGCATTCACAGAGGAAAAGCACTGAGAGCATCATCCTGAGACAGCTCAGCAGAGGTGGGAGGTAAGCGGGGTGCCCGGGGAGCCCCACGTCATGCTGCCTCCCATGCCCAGCCCTGGGCCATGCCCCCAGCCYGGCCATCTCTTGCTCCCACCCTCCCCTCTGCCCCCAATCTCCTGTGCAGGATCCCAGATTGATTCCTGAGAAAGCCTATTGTTAAGCTGGCAGCTCTGGCTGTAAATTTGGATCAATAATTTAAGGGGGTAAAACTATTAATAAAACATTAAAATATCTGCTCTTGTCTGAGGCACGAAGGTGGGAGTGAAGGTGAGGGTGCCTGGATGACCCGCACAGCAACCCCTGGTTCTGCCAAAAGCCCCGCTGCTACCGGTGCCGGCACCGGGGGGAGAGTGGCAGGCATTGCTGTAACTAATCGCCGGCCGTGCCAGGAGAGGGGAGGGCAGCATCCATCAGGGAGCGGGGTTATTGATGGACTCCAAGGCTGCTATTACCCGCYAGCCCTGCTATTATACACACCATCACTCAGCGCGTGGCCACGGCCGCCACGCCAGCCTCTCGGCAGTACCGTGGACTGCTCTGGCCGGGAAAACCACTGGAAACAGGTATAATTACATGAGATGGGGCCCACTGGGGGTGTTTCGGCTGCAGCCCCATTACCTGTGCTGTACACATTGCACTGATGCTGTTCAATGCTGCCTGAGTCATCCTCCGAGCCCCAGGTCCCCAGCCCCACAGTGAGCCAGCACCGAGCAAACCCCATGGCACATCCCCACTCCACCCCAGTGCCTTCTCCATTCTCTGCAGCCAGCCCAGCCCTGTGCAGCCTGGCTGAGCTGCGGGCAGGAGGCAGCCCTTGCCAGCCTGGAGCGGGGAGCTGGCCTTCCCCACCCGCAGGTGATGCTCTCGGGAGCCGCCAAGCTGTGACGCCGAGGGCCTGCCGCAGCCTGGCTCATTTCGGGAGGATTAATCTGTGATCCCCTGCTGCCCAGCCCTGGGGAGGGCGGCTCCAGGAAGCGGGGAAGGTGAATTTCAGTGAGATTAACCCTGCTCCCCAGCGGGATAGGAAATGGAGGTACATCTGCTTATCTGAATGGAAGGAACAGCCGCCCTGTGGGGAGCAGATAAAAATAGGCTGACATTTACCTGCCAGCCCCGAGCAGGGCGGGTGGAGGGCACCGTGGCCAGGCTGTGCCCACTGGGGGATGCAGGCATCTGCTCGAGTGCCAGGCACTCACACGGTCAGGCTGTGGGGACAGCGTGTGGCACGCGGCGGTGCGGTTGTGTGTGTGCAGGGCAGGGCCCTGGGGTGGCACTGGTGACTGGGAGTCCCACCCAGGCAGGGGTGTGTGCAAGGCACACACAGGCATTGGTGCCAGGGCGATGGGGCAGCCAGCCGTGTGCGCCGGGACTGTGGTGTGCTCAGGGGTGCCTGTACATGGAGGTGAGCTGCAAGGTTGCTGGCAGCGAGGTGGGCAGCCGTGGCATGGGCAAGGGGGTGAGCTCAGGGCAGGGCTGGTGCCTGAGCTTGGAGCCTGCTCGGGGACTCCTTCCTCCCAGGGGGATGGTAGGCACAAGAACAGGCAGGGCTAGGATCCCTGGTAGAGGTGCCCTGGGAGGTGTGTGAGAGAGGTGAAGGAAACCCATCTCTGCCCGCCTGTGCGCCCTCCCCTGCAACCAGCAGAAAGAAGCTTCTTCACCTGCCTGAAGTCCTGCAGCCCAGGCTGCGGGAAGGGCAGGTGGCACACTCTGCCCTGCTCAGGAGCCAGGGGATGCCACAGCGGCTGTTCCCACTTCTCCATCTGCCCACAGCAGCCCCTGTCTTCCTATGCACCACGGACCAGGGCTGAGCATCCTTCTACGATGGCATTAACATTTCCCACCAGTGCTGGCAGCTCCTCCCTAGGATAACACTTGCCTCTTCACAGCCATCTCTGAGCAGCACAGGCCAGCCGCCCCGCAGCCACAGAGGTCAAGACGCCTCCTCTGGCATTGCTGGCTTGGCGTCCCACCACTGAGCAGACGTTGACCTTTCTGCATGCCCAGGGGCTCAGGGTGCCTGCCCAAGCCGAGGCACAGCAATCTGGCCTGCAGCCAGTCACCCAGGTCCCCAGGGCTGCAATAGCCCTGCGAGCCGCTGGCAGTCCTGTCCCTGAGGCGCAGCAGCACCCAGCCCTTGCCTGGCCTGGGTCACCCAGYGCAGCCCAAGCGAGCCCAAGCCCAAGCCCTCGCCACAAAGAAGCCAGCGCGTGGCTGCGGGTGGGAAGGGTTAACAGCTRTGAGAGCAGAGCCTCCCCTTCCTCCCCCTGCTCCGTGTTTTACAGGCCAGAGCTATTACCAGGAAATGTTCCCATCAGCACCATTGATCCCCTTGTTTACAGCCCCGTAATCCTCAGCTGTTGACTCAGGAGCAAAGAGGAGAGGAGGGAGAAGGTGGCTCCCTCTTGGCCATCGCCTCTGCCCTGYCTGCAACCCCGGGCATCGCCTCTGCCCTACCTGCATCCCCACGCAATGCCCGCCTGGCTCCGGGGCACCAGGGTGACATACACCCAAGCCCTGCAGCGCCTGGCTGGGCACCAGGGTCTCTGTAGCCAGTGGGGAGATGGTGCGGCCCCCGGGGAGACAATGGAGGGTGGCATGGTGGCAGGAGCCCGGCTGTGGCTGTGGCAGTGGCCACGGCCCTGCATGAGCTGGCCCGTGCAGGCAGCTGCGGGTCCCCCCTTGCCAGCGGCTCTCTCCTGGCCCACGGCTGTGCCTCCTGCCAGCTGCCTGACACCTGGTCGCAGGGCCCCACGTGGCAGCCCTGCTTTGTTCTCATTAGTGCAATGAGCAGAGCCGTCACGCTAAATTAGGGACCCTCCCAACTCGCAGCTCTGCATCTGCCAAGCCGGCAGCGGCTGCCAGCCAGGAGAGCCCAGCCCAGCGGCAGTGGGCACCCGCTCGGTGCCCCAGGGAGGCTGCAGGCAGGGACATGCAGCCCTCCAGGCTGCACGCCAGCCAGCGGCACGGCAGGGCTGGGGTGCCAGCTCCCGGTGTGGGGCGCTGGCCTTGCACAGCCTTGCCTGCCCCTGCCCCTGTGCATTGGCTCTTCCCACCCCAGCAGCACACGGGTGGCTCCCTGGACCCCTATGCCGGGGCTGCGGCTCCCCGCAAGCCCCCCACCACTCTCCCTCACCCTTGGCCAAGCTGGGATCATGCAAACCTGTGCCTAGCATCTGAGGCAAGTGCGCTTGTGTGGCATCCATCACTGGGACTTTCATGAGCTTTTGTAACTCTTCCAGCTCTGATAACGCTAGAGAGCTCAGCCACCTCCCTGTGCCGGTGCCCCCAGGCATTTCCCCATGCTGGCTGGGAGGGCAGGATTGTACCTCCCTCTGCTCACTTATGCTACTGCTTGGCTGCAGCCAATTCCCTGGCCCCTGCTCTGCTAGGACGGGATGTGCCCTTCCAGAGCCCTCCAGGCAGGGATTTGCCTTCCCTCCCTCTGCAACCCCTCGGGAGCCCGGCTCTCCACCAGAGCCTGCGGGAGGGGTAAGGAGCCAGGTTTCCCAGCCGGGCTGGAGCAAGGCTGCGCGTTGCAGCCTGCCTCTGCTGGGGCTGAGCCAGCCTGGGCGAGTCCCAGGTCTGGGCTCCCCAGCCCATCCTTTCCCTGCGCCTCTCAGCCCGGCTTCACAGCACAAGCCCTGCTGGAGCATCCCTAGCCCAGCCCAGCGTACCCCAGCTCTGCGCAGGGCTCTGCCCCAGCCCCAACAAACTCCATGTCAAACCAGGCAGCCTTAGAGCCTGCAAAAACTGGCCCCTGGCAGCTTTCCCCTTCCCTGATCCCTCGACACCGGAGGCTAGGATCCCCTTGTCAGCACCCCAGCAGTGCCCCGGGCTGTGGGTGCCAGCACAGGGGCCATGCCCRGCCCTCCCTGCCCCCCAGGACCTCCTGCCACTGGGCACTCACTGTCTGGAAGTCACTGCCGTTGCACTCTTCATCGCCGAACATGCAGCGGACAAGCATCTCGCCCAGGTCCAGCTGGTGGCCCGCGCGCCCATAAAACTCCTCCAGGTCGAAGGGGCGGCTCTTCTCCTCGCTCATGGCCAGCGTCCCCAGCAGAGCCTCCAGCCTGCTCCTCTCCACGCTCTCCAGCACCAGGGGCCGGCCAGCCCCATCCAGGAGACCCAGCATCTCCCCTGCCCAGTACAGGTCATGGCCAGAGAGCTGTGAGAAGCGGGCAGGGTTGAGGTTGCAGAGCGTGACGGCAGGGAAGGTCTTGTTGCGTGCCGTCTCCTCCTCCAGCTGGGTGCTGTGGGGGTACTGGAAGTACAAGCCCACGCACTTGGCGTAGGCGTGGATGAGGAGGGCCAGCGAGCCCAGGAAGGCCAGCAGCCACAGCAGGTTGCGGGCGGTGTAGCGCTGGTGCCGGAAGATGTGCTGGATGCCATGGAGGGTGGAGCGGCCGGCAAACTCCTCCAGGCTGCATGGGCGCTGCTGCGGGGCCGGGGCATCGCATGCTGGGTGCCCGGCGGGGCAGCCCCCCGCGGGAAGGGCTGCCGAGGGCCAGGGGGGACCCCAGGGGCGTGGGGGGGGCCTCCGGGCTTCCTCCAGCCACATGCTGCCACTCGGCTCTGCCTCTCCCTGCTGAGCCCAAGGCGCTAGAGGAGGTTTGAGGAGTGGATGACCGGCACGGCGACGGGCAGGCGGGTGGGCTGGGCTGTGCGGCAGGCGGTGTGCGCCGGTGCCGGGGCGGGACCGGCACGGCGTGGTGCTGCCCACACCCTGCCCCGAGCAGGAAGCTAGCTGAGTGCTGAGACCACAGACGTACTTAGTGATCGCCGCATCCTGCAGGAACCAGAGCCAGAGACTGAAACATCCTGGAAAGCTCAGGGCTCTCTCACCGCCTGTCCCCCGGGGGTGCAGGTAATTAGCTGCAGTCCTGCTCACTTCCACCACCTCCATGCACTTAGAGTGGGCTCCCTGGGGAGGGAGAGGTGGGCAAACTCCTCACATCCCCCTGCCAGGGCATGTAGGAGCCACGCGGGCAGGGCTGCATGGCCCCGGGCTCGGGAGAGGTGCATGGGCAGGCATGTCTCGGGGGGCAATGGCTTTTTGGCGACGGGGGGTGTGGGGGGACCCCAAGCTCTGCACCAGCCTTGCAGGAGCACAGGTCTGAGACATCGGGCTGGCCAAGGAGCTGAGGTGCTGAGTGTCACTCTTGTCACAGCTCCTGCACCCTTGGGCTCAAGCACCTCCTCTGGGCTCCCCAAAAGCTGCGAGGGGTCAGGCTCCCGTGAGCACAGGGTGAGGGTGGGGGGTGGCAGGGCACTCGGGGGGGCAGTGACACAGACCCAGGGGAGCGCCGGGTGCTGGTACCACCTGCAAGCCACCACTGGGATGCTGCCGGGCTCTCCGGCGTGGCACTACCTGGAGGCTGGGACCTCTGGCACGGTGCTGGGGCCGGCACAGCTCAGCATCCCTCGCCCTCGAGGTGCGCAGGAAGAGGCAAAATCTTCTATGAGGCCGGCGATATAGCTGAGGAAAACAGTTGCTTGTGAGCACTGAGAAGCACCCTTGTGCCCAAAAGCTTATCTCCCTTTTTGAACCATCTCAGTTGGTCTAGTAAAAGATATTGCCTTTCCCTACCGGCCTTGCCACACACCCGCCTGGGCAGATCCCGCAGCGCTGTTTCACTGGCAGCGGGAGCAGAGCGGAGACGCAGATCAGAGCCGCGTCCGTGGGGCTGGGAAGGATAGGCCGGGATCGGGGAGGACACCCAAACTGGGAGGGGGGGCTGTGTTCCCCCACCCTGCTCCCCACACCGGGCGCAGGAACCTCCCGAGAGGGAAGATGGAGAAATCAGAGGCGAGGATGCCCGGGCACAGGGAGGAGGTGGTACCCAGGCCCAGTGGGCCTGGAGGGGGACGAGAGGGCTGGGCTCTCTCCTGYGGGTGCTCAGACCCAGCGGGGCCCGGAGTGGAGCGAAAGGCACTGCAAGGCCCCGCGGCATCTGCAGCCACAGGCCGGCGATGCTGGCCCTGCCCAGCTGCGCTCCCCTGGCCTGTGCTCCCCAGCACAGCTCTAAATCCATTAGCTTTGCATAATTAGATTTTTCTCAATTACCAGATTATGATAATTAACAGCTCATTTGTAGGAGGCAGTGCCTAATCCCGGCATCGCGCTTGGCTCAGCGCCAGCCTGGCTCGCGAGGCTGCCGGTGCTGGGACAGCAGGCAGAGGAGCCAACACCGGCGCGGGGGAGCCCTGCCGGGGGGCTGGGCAGCCTCAGGGATGCTCCCAGGACCCCCGAAAAGCTCTCCACCACTGGTGACCTAGACCTCCCCTGCACTGCCTGACCAACACCGCCTGCCCAGATGGGTCGGTCCATGAAAACAGGGGGATGAGAGCCCATGCAGGGACAGCATCCGCTGGCGAGGGGAGCCAGCAGGGTTTTAGAAGTGGCTCAGGACCCACACGGCTCCGGAGATGCAGAAAACATCCTGTGACATCTCCTCCTGCAAGCAGCCGCCAAGGGAAACCATGGGAGAGGTTAGCGTCGTGGGCTGGGCTGGCGTGGCTGCAGTCATTAAGGGCTTGTTAATGAACTTTCCTAGTCAATAATGTTGCCAAGGAAGGACAGGAGAGCAGGGCAGCGGGAGGCAGTGACTGGTAAGGTACCAATCTTCATCACAGGAAGGCAGGGCAGTCCAGGCAATTACTGCCCATCAACAGAGCTTCATCCCTAGTAAAATAATAGAACAAATATTAAGAGAAAAATGTTTCTCAGGACCTCGAGGGCAGGAGAACGGGGAGCAATAAAGATGTGCTTGGAGCTCACACAGAATAAATCTGCCCAGTCTGACTTGATTGCCTTTTTTGGGTAAAATTGCTAAATGAATCGATGGAGAGGAGACAAGAAGTGTGATATATCAGGCTTTTATTAAAGCATTTGATATAGCATCTCAGGGAATTAATTCCAGTTGGTGGGGACAGCCGTCCCCCACCTGGGCTGGGTGCAGCTGAGGAGGCGAGGGTGATGGGGCAGCCCCAGGGTGCAAGAGGAGCCTGGTGGCATCCTGTGACACCGGTGTACGCAGCGCCGGCGGGGGCAGCCCCTCTTCTCCCACCCCAGGTGAATGTGCTGCAGCTCCGGCTCCGTGCCCTGGCTCCTGGGGTGGCTGTGCCGGGAGCACCAGGGTTGCATCTGGACAAGCTGGATGCAGCCCCAAGCCCAGCCCCCATGGGGCCATGCCCGTAGCTAGCCCGGTGCCCCCACTGCACCCATTTGGGGCCACCACCTCCACGTGCCCAGGGCCATCCTGCAGCTTCAGGGCTCTTCTGCTCCTGCCATGGGCTCTGCCTGCAGAGCTCTGGCTGGGAAGCAGCATCGAGCATGGGCAGTGGTCATGCCCAGCCAGGCACGGCTGGCTGGGATGTCTCAAGCCGTTCCCGTGTGTCTCCTTTGCACAGCATTTCTGATCTTCTGCCATGAGCGTCTCCAGGCAGGGGATCTGGTCCTGCATCTCTGCCCAGCATGGGCGGCAATTTCGGCTCATACAGGCAATAAATCAGCCTGCTTGCCTGGGGGTGGCTGTGCGGCCCCTGCTGCTTCAGCTCGAATTTCCCAGTCTCAAATTACCCCGAGCTGCCTGAGAGCCAGCTGGTTTTGTGCCGCTCATCCGAACTCCCCCAGCTCCGTTTCTGTTGCCGGATTTTGCCATAGGCCCTTGAGTGTCCCCATGCCCAGGAGCAGCATCTCCCAGTGCCTGGTCCCCACGGGCAGCCCTGCCGGGGAGCAGAGCTGCGCCAGCCCCAGCTGCCAAACACCATGGGGAGCCGGACGAGCCTCGGCAAGGCGGCTTCACTCAACTGCAACGGCATTTGCTCCTTGGCCAGATCAGCGCAGGGTCAGAAGTTCCAGGCCAAATTTCAACATGTTTTTCTCAGCGGGGGAGCAGCCCAAAGTGTGGTTTTTGCTGGAAACCACCTGGAGCGTTTCTCCTTGAAAACAGTTTCTCCCAACAGGGTTCCTTTGATGCTTACACTGGGAGCACCGCACGCAGCAGTTACACTCCCGGCTGGAGCCTGCTTTCCCCTCACCGAGGAGTCCCTCTCGCTGTCCCCTTCAGCCCCGACAGCCTCTTCCCCTGTCCCAGCAGTGCCAAGGAGCCGGGGGCTGGAGGTGCCGGAGGTGATGGCAGGCTCTCTCATGGAAACAGCCCTGCCACGGGGCAGCGAGCGAGGGAGTCGTGCTGCCGGCAGTGCCCACAAAGTGATGGGGTCCCCGGGAGCCGCAAGATGCCGGGGGAAGCTCGTGAAGGCACAGCTCACCCCAGCGCCTGGCCAGCCAAGCTGCTCCATAAGAAAGACACTAAATATCCGTGAGACCATTCAGACATCCCAAGTGGGTGTGATGAGCAAAGCACCAGTGGTTCAGGGGCTGAGCAGAGAGAAAAGACCTGTGTTTTTATGGCATCAGCAGATTCCCCCATGCCCCCCCACTTTTGGGGTGACAGAAGAAGCTATTAAATGAGGCGCATCCAAAGTGGTCCCAGCAGCAGCCTCTCCCCTTCCCGCTATCTCCTCTCTCCCCRCAGCCTGCCTCCTTCCCGCACCAGCCTCTTTCCAGCTCCTCGTGCTGGTGCTAATCCCCTAATCTGTGCAAAGCAACAATTTTCTCCATGGCACAGCGGCTGGTTTGAGATCTGCATCCCTCCTCCCCCGAAAGCCAGCTCCCTTATCAGCAGCAGGTATCAGGTGAGCCAGGCACCATCTACCTCCGATAAACCCATGTTTTATTTTGCCCTATTTCCATTTATCTCCGAGCCCGTAATTAGACCTCATCTCACAATGCGTTGTGCTGCCTTGTGCGCTGAGGAGCGGAGGGGATGCATGCTTTGCTGGGCAGCCCTGGACCACAGCCTCTTGCCGGCGGGGTACGAGGAGCTGGCGGGGTGATGCTCAGGGACGAATCCTGCCCACCATGCTGGCTGCCGAGCTGTCCCTCCTCTCCCTGCACCCGGGCCACATTCCCTTTAATCTTGCACAGCAGCGGGGATGGATTTTCTCCCTGTGAGCCAGATGTGTTGCACGGAGCATAAACACCCGCGACAGTTGTTGTGCTCCTCAGTGCAAAGGCATCAGATGTCTGCATTAAAACAAAGCTCTCCACTTAATTACTCAGGCTGATAATTCAGCGCGTGGAGGCGGCTCTGGCTGAGAGCAGAGGGCTGGATCACAGCTGGGACTGGAGAGCCTTGGAGTGCACATTAATCCCGGCTCTCGCAGCCCTGATTAACGGTGCTGGAAACCTGCCCACCCTGCTCATTCCCAGGGGAAGGGTCTGTCCCGGCACCCACTCACTGTCCCGCCGGAGGGGGGCCCAGGCTGGTGCCCAAGGGGCTCTGCTGACCCCTCGCTGGGCCAAGGTGTCGCCTGCCCAGTATCTTTGGGGTGGGGTGGTCCAGGACACGGGGGATCATCGTTTGTAGGGTGCTGCGCTGCCCCAGTCTGGAGCCCATGGGAGCTGTGCACAGGATGTGGAGGGCAGAGCTGCGGGGTCACCCCATGCAGGGACCCACTGCCAGAGCACTGCTGGTGGGAGCTGGAGCCAGCCCTGTGGCCAGGCTCAGAGCAGGACCAGGCAGACCACCGCAGGCTTTCTCCTTGGGGTCCAAGCTGCCTGCTCCTGCCAACCTGCATTTCTCCTTCCGCTGACCAGCGAACACCTTCTGCAAATTCGCCTCGCTCCCCTCTGTCAGCACCAGGGCCCAGGGCCCTTCCTTGGGGAGCACCTCACGCAGCCATCCTGGCAGGCGTGTGCCCTCGGCCTGTTAGCGCCTGCCCTGCTCTGCCAGTCTCTCCAGGGTGGGATGCTCACGTGTGGGGCTGCTCCCTTGGACCCATCTCCCCTCCAGCTGGCTCCCCCAGCCCAGTCCCTGCTCCCTCCCAGGCTCCTCGCCTCTCCCCATCCCTCCCTGACCCCGGTGCCTGGGCATCCCTGGATCCGGGGCATCCCTTTCCCAGCAGAGCCCCCATCCCCAGGCACCCTGCAGGCTGGCGCTGCCGCAGATCTGCCTGTGGGGGGTCCTGCCTGTCCAGGGAGACTGATTTCCTCCAGCTCTGCTCCTGCCCTCTTATCTCTCCTCCCTGGGCTGCACACCTCACTCCGCGGCCCGGGCGAGCAAGAGAAATAAATCCCATCCTGCCCGGGCTGAGCACCCAGGCTGGTGCTGGATGCTCAGGGCAGCCAGGCCCGATGCAGGCAGACAGGCAGCTGAGGGCAGCACCATCCCTGTGGGGCCCCAAGGGTTAAGTTGTCATGTATTCAGGGCCACGCGCTGGCCAGGAATTACACTTTTATCGGCGCGTGGTGCTGCTGCCGCTTGAATTGGGACTGGGAACTCTATTTCCGAGCTCACCCAAATTATTCTCGAAGAGATAAAGCGCGGTGCAGAGCAGCGCCAGCGCTTCATTAACATTCCCCAGCCCATTCAGCTTTAAACGAAGATTGCCTGCCTCGGAAAATGATAAAATTGAACATGTGAAGCAGGGCATTATGTTCCATCAGCCGATATTATTTCCCACGCAGGGGCCGAGCGGAGACACAAACAGCTATTTATGCAGCGCCTGGCCAAGCTGGGGTGGCTCGGGAGGGGGGGAGCAGGCGGTGGGGGCACAGGGTGGGTGGTGAGTGCCCCCTACCTGTCCCTGGGCATGAGAGGGGCTGCCTGCCTGATGCCAGGGTGGCTCTGCCCTCCGGGGGGGCCCCAGGCTTGTGCCCAGGGTGCAGGGGGCATTCAGGAGCCACAAACCTGCTCCATACATCAGGTGAGGGAAGGGGCTCAGGGGTGTGTGGGATCCCCTGGACCCCGCTGGCCGTGTCCTGCAAGGCTGGAGGCATCTCCATCTGCTGCCCTGCCCTGGGGGATGCATGTCCCCTGCTAGGGCTGAGCAAGCGGGGTGCTGGCTCCATGTGCAGGATGGGGTCCCATTGCCTGGGGCTGGGTGCTGGGCCTGCAGGCGCTGGGGAGCACCTGCAGGCAGGGAGCACGTGCCTCCCCGGACCAGGCAGTGGGCGGCTGAGCAGGCAGCGAGGGCTGAGCAGGCAGTGGGGGGCTGAGCAGGCAG
>JAYKAV010000811.1:644356-657051 GCA_035582835.1 Phoebastria nigripes | reverse complement strand
GGCTGAGCAGGCAGCGAGGGCTGAGCAGGCAGTGGGGGGCTGAGCAGGCAGGCCCGCGGGGCTGCGATTGGATTTTGCTTGGCCATGCCGAGCCTATCGATCCAGCAGTAATTAAAGTCGCTCCAAAACCTGACTCATATTCAACCTTGGGAGGAAGGAGCTTTTCTGAGAAACGCCCCCTGCTCCCCGCGCCCTGGCACAGCAGGGAGCTCAGCCCTGCCAGGGTGCTGCCAGCCCATCCCAGCCCCCTGCCGGGCTCTGTCCCCAAGGGGGACCCTGCCTTCAGACTGCCTGGGGCCCTGGGCAGCAGCACCCCATCAGGCAGCGTCCTGGCCGGTGTCCCCAGCACTGCAGTGACCCTGATGAGCCTCAGCCCTCAGGGTGGGGTCCATGCCACCCAGACCTGATAGCCCAGGATAAGCCCAGGCTATTTTCTCACCAAGCACCTCAGACACCTCCCTGGGATGTGGGGGTGCTCCCCCATGCCCCTCACTTGTCCCTGTGTGGGACTGGCGCAGTGGAACCTGCAGCCACCCCTGAGAGGCACCGGGGTGCTGGGGGGACCCACTGCCATGTGTCCATGGGGTGCAAAAACCCCTTCTCTAGGTCAGAGGCAGGTGAGGGGCCTGCGAGTGTGCATGTGTGTGCATGTGTGTGTGTGTGTGTGCAGGGGCTTGCACGCCCAGCCCTGCCACTAGCCCCGCTGCTATTCCCGGTATTTGCAGCAGGTCGGGACAGGCACCGAGGAGGGGGAGCTGCCGTTCACCAGGGCCCCCCGCAAACCCGCCCGGAGCCCCCGCGGGGACGCAGGGCCACCAGGACCTGGGGGCTGCGGCAGGGAGAGGGGCCCCGGGGCTGCGCCGGGGAGCCCCTGGGCAGGGGACCCCGTGGGGCACAGCACCCCCGCAGCGCCGGGTAGCGGCTGGGCTTCGAGGCGGGGAGGTGGCTCCATCTGCAGGACACGGCCCCGGCCGRGAGCCCCGGTGCTGGGGGTCCCCACCGCCCCAGGCAGCCGCCAACCGCTTTGCATGCGGGGCACAGCGGTGGGGAACAGCGGATAAGGACACCGGCTCCTCCGGCTCCCACCCACGCCGCTCCCGGGAAGCGGAGGGGGGCTGGGAGAAGCAGTGCTGGGAGCCAGCCCCCTCCCGCACCCCTGCACCCCCAGGGCACCCCGCGCCCGGTGCTCCAGACCGACGCCCCTGCATCCCCAAGGCACCCCACACCCACTGCGCCTGCACCCCTCAAGTGCTCTCACCTGGTACCCCGCTGCCAGGGCACCCCACCCCCAAAGGCGACCCCCACCCAGCACCCTCGTCCTGCCCCGGCCTCTTGCCCTGCACCCCTGCAGCCCACACTGCCGCCCCGCACCCCGCGGCACCCCACGCCCGAGGCTCCCGGGACGGCTCCCCCGCGCCGGGAGCCGTCGGGGCGGCGGGCCGGGCCCCGGTGGCGGCGGGAGGCGGAGCCGGGACGGGCTCCACCCCGGCCCCCGGCCCACATAGGCCGGCCGGGAGGGCCCCTCGCCCCCGGAGCCTGCGCCGTCCCGGGGGCGCACGGCGGACCCCGGCGGCTGGGGGAGAGCGCGGGGCGGGAGCTGCGGGGGGGGTCCCCCGGAGGAGGGGGGGGCTGTGCCGTGCTGCCTCCCTCTAGGGGGGCTGCGGGGCGTCCCGCCCCGTCCCAGGGCGGCGGGATGCTGCGGCAGCGCTGCGGGCGGCTCCTGGCCCGGCTGGAGCGGGCGCTGCAGCTGCTGGAGCTCGGCGGCAGCGTGGAGGAAGGTGGGTGCTCGCAGCCCCTCGGCGTGGGGCACCCTGGGACCCCCGGCTCTGCTGCCAGCAGGGGCTGGGGGAGCTGGGGGCCGGCCCCCCGTCCTGGCTGGCTACTTGCTTGTGTTGCCCCCAGACTACATCCAGATCGCTCAGTGCTTCGAGGCGACGCGCCAGAGATGCTGCCGCCTGGAGCAGGATGGGCGGCAGGCCCGCGAGCAGCTGGCCCGCGTGGAGGCCGAGCGGGCAGCGCTGGAGGTGAAGCTCAAGCATGCCCGCAACCAGGTGGAGGTGGAGATGAAGAAGCGGCACCGGGCGGAGGCTGAGCTGGAGAAGCAGGTCTGGGGGCTGGCTGCAGGCGTACCCCACGGGGCTGGCTGCGGGGACCCCAGCCCGCTCACCGCTGCCCCATTTTGCTTGCAGGAGCGCAAACTTCAGTTGGTCTTCGAGTCCCTGATGCGGGAGCCATGGGGCAGCGGGGTGCTGAGTGGGGAGCAGCGCTCTGTCCTTAGCACCCTGGCTGGCCGGCGCCTTGGGGCAGCCCTGGCATCGGGCAGGAGGTGAGCAGGGCTGGCGGTCCTCTCCCCAGCCCCTTGGGCAGCCCTGTGCCCCTCTCCCCCTCACCTCTGCTGGGCTTGAGAGGCTGGCTGGGCACGGGGGTGCTTGGGCTCTGCAGAGGYGTCAGCTCTGGGCTCCCAGGAGGTGCTGTACGAGTAGGTGCTGGCCAGGGGGGGTTTGCCCCAGCTGGGCTGACCCCCAGTGCGCTCCGCAGGTCATCTGCGGTGGACGAGTCGTGCCAGTCCCTCCTGTCCCACTCAGACATCAGCTACGACCGCACTGAGGATGACGTGGTAAGGAGCAACCCACTGCGAGTCCCAGGGTTTGGCTTCTCCCCAGCAGCGAGGGGGCAGCTTTGCCCCACTCCCACAGTGGGGCAGCCCCTTTGCATGGCCATGGTTGGGGGTGGGCTGCCGTCAGAGCACAGGTGCTGGGGGTGCCCCTGGCCCCATGCAGCCCTGCCAGCCCCCAGCCTCCCTGCTGCCTTTCAGGATGTTGATATGACGGTGGTGCGGACCCTGAAGCGCAAAGCCCAGGAGAGGCAGGTATGAGGGAAACACTGGGATGCGGCAGCCCTGGGGGCTGGTGCTGAGGTGGGGTCTGCGCCCCTGCGTGGTGAGGATCCTCCGGGTCTGCTCTGCTCTCCTGCACCGTGCCCATGGGACCCTCTGCCTACACAGGTCAGCAGCCCAGGCTGGCGTGCTGGCCCTGGGCCATGCAGGGTTAGGGCACCCAGATACTTCTCCATCCCTGCACGGGAGGCTGCAAGGAGCCTGGCAGGGGGCTTAATTTATTGATGCTGGGCTGGGAGCGTTGTCTCTCAGCAAACCTCCCGCGATCAATAGAAACTCCATTACCCTCCACTGTGGCCCAGCCGGGCTCCTCAATAATTCATCCCCACGTGCAGGCATCCTGCACCCCGCTCCGCTCACACCTCTGCATTGCAGGCCTGGCCTGGCCTCCCCCAGCCCAAGGGCTGGCTCTGACCCAGGTGGGGGGCCTGGGTGCCCATGGGTCCCCACGGTGCCTGGTGTGGGGCAGGCAATGCTGGGGGGCAAAGTGAGACTGGGACCTTTTGTGGGGCTGAGACCACTTGGCTTGGGTGCTCTGGGGTGGGGGGGCAGAGTCAGGGAGGGTGTCCCTGCCTACCCTTCGCCCCATCTGCTCTTTCCCCAGCGTGTGTCCCTGGCCCCTCAGATCGGCCCTGTGGTGGTGGCGAAGCGGCACCGGTCTTCTGTGGCGCTCCACAACACTGTGAGTAGGGACCCCAGTGTGCCCTGGGCAGAAGGCAACACTGAAACCTTCAGTCCTGTGGGTGCTGTGGGGTCTGGGGGTGCTCAGTTGTCCCCTCTGGGTGCCTGTGCCCTGCAGCCTGTATCGCCCTGGTCCCAGTGGGGACAGCATCCCTGGCTGTGCTGGACGAGTGCCCTGCAGCCCGTATCCCTCCATACCCATGGTGACAGCATCTCAGGCTGTGCAGGACCACAGGGACAGGGAGCAGGCAGAGCAGAGCTCACGAGGAGACAGAGCACAGTGGGGCTGCAGCCAGGCACATTCTCATTGTCCCCCWTCTCAGCAGGCGAGTGTCCCCCCTGTGCCCCCTCCTGACGAGGTCCCGGGCCCTGCCAGCAGCCTCCTGCCTGCTGCTTTGGTGCCACGCCGCCGCTCTCGCCAGGGACACCGTGTCTCCACGCGTGCAGGTCACGGGAAGGGCTGGGGAGGTGGCTCATGGGTGGTATAGGATCAGCCTCAGGGTGCTGCTGTTATGGGGGAGGGAGGGGATCTGCTGGGGGATGCTTGTCCCCACCATGGGGGTACCGGGGTCCTCTGGACATGCCAAATGCCACTGTCCCAGGGCAGCTGGGATGCTGCAGGGGTTCCCTGGGAGGTGGGAAGCCTCCCCACATCCCAGCCAGGACCTGGGGCGGTTTGCCTTTCAGGGCCCCCTCCACTGCCTCCTCTCTCTGCAGAGCTGACCACGGCGTGGGGCACCAGCGAGGATCCGGGCTGCCATGCCCCGGGGCAGGAGAGCCACAGTGAGGGTGGCTCCACGGAGCAGCCAGTGCCAGCCCCCTTCCCCTCGCCTCCACGGGGCCTCCCGCCACTCCAGCACCAGTTCACCTCCAAAACAGTGCGTGCCCCAGCTTCTCTCCCTCCTCTTGGCTGCTATGGAGAAGGAAGCAGGGGGGGGGGGGGGGGGGGGGGGGGGGGGGGGGGGGGGGGCGTGGAGCGCAAAGCTCTCCTCCATCCCCCCCAGCCCAGCTCTGCCTGCATGAGAGATGGATGGAGGCGGTGGGGGCTGGTTTGGGCAGGATGAAGAAGTGGTACTGGGTACCTGCAGGAAGGGGGGGTCTGACTCTGATCCCCCTCTCCAGGTGATCCGCCCTGAGCCATGCGGTGTCTGCGGCTCCCGCATCCGCTTTGGGAAGGCTGCCATCAAGTGCCGCCAGTGCCAGCTGCTGCTGCACCCCAAGTGCCGGGAGCAGTGCCCCAGCCCCTGCACACCCCGGCCTCACCACCGCACCTGGCCCCGTGAGGTGAGGGGGGGCACCGTGGTGCTTGGGGGCTGCTCTGTGTCCCCGTGGGGCTGCCAGGCTATCGGCCCAGGGATGCTGGGGCTCTGCCCGCCCTGGCTGCAGGGCTGGGTGGCGGGCGCAGAGCAGGTTGGCATTGTCCTCCCCAGGGCGTGCTGGCTGACTTTGCCCCCCCTACACCGCCCCTGGTGCCCGCGCTGGTGGTGCAGTGTGTGACCGAGGTGGAGACGCGAGGCTTGACAGAGGTAGGGGCTGGGGCGGTGGGGGTGGCGATGCTGTGGTCCCCGTGGGGCTGAGCCCCTCTCCCTGTGCCCCAGACAGGGCTGTACCGGGTGCCGGGCATGGAGCAGCTGGTGCGGGAGTGGAAGCGGAGGCTGCTGCAGGCCGGAGGTGCACTGCCTGCCCTCGGCAGCGTGGCCGACATCCACGTGGTGTGCGGAGTGCTCAAGGACTTTCTGCGGGGGCTCAAGGAGCCACTGGTCACCTTTAGCCTCCACCCTGCCTTCCTGCGGGCTGCCGGTGAGCAGGGGTCCTAAGCCTGGGGGGTGGGAAGGGGCTGCTCCTCCCCTAACACCCCTCCCTGGTGCTACCGCAGACATCCCAGACGATGCTGCCTGCAGCACAGCCCTGCGCCATGTGGTGAGCAAGCTGCCCCCGGCCAACAGGGACACCCTGGCCTTCCTCATGCTGCACCTGCTCAGGTGAGGGSCTTGTCCCAGCACGGTCTCCTATGGGTCTGTCCCCATCTCCTGGCTCTCTGTCCCCCGCCCAGGCACCGTGCCCCAGAGCAGGGAAGCCGGCCTGAGGATCAGGGGCCCCATGGCCAGGCAGCGTGCTCACACCATCCATCCCCCCTCGCAGGGTGTCACGCAGCCCTGACTGCAAGATGGATGTCTTCAACCTGTCCCGTGTGTTTGGTCCCACACTGGTGGGACATGGCTCGGCCAACCCCACGCCGCTCGCCATCATGGAGGACACGCCACGGCAGTGCAAGGTGAGGGGGTCCCCAAGGTGTGGGGTGTACCCTGGGCACTGCCAGCATCCTCATCCTCCATCCCTCCCTGCCCAGGTGGTGGCGCAGCTCCTCTCACTGCCGCCCGACTTCTGGAGAGGCTTTGTGGGGACGGAGCAGGAGAACCTGGTGCCGACACCAGCCCCAGGGGGCGAATGCGGTGAGGCACAGGAGCCCCGGCCCCCTCCCTGCCCTTGCCCTGTGGCTGCTGAAAGGTCCTGGGTGCCCGCAGCTGGGCTGGGGTGTGGTAACTGTCCCCTCCTCTGTCCCACAGAGCCGTTCTTCTGCCCCATCGCCTCCCCAGAGCCCAAGCCGGGCCAGCTGAGCCCAGCCGGCACGTGCTGCCTCCCCAGCACCCTGCGGAGCTGCGTGGGCATGGCTGCCCGGCCCCCGTGAGTGCTGCTGGGGGTGGGTGGGGGTCCCAGGGGAACTCGCTTTGCACCCCTGACTCATCTCTCCCCACACAGGCAGGGGCCAGCCCCAAGAAAGGTGGGTCGGTTCTTCCCTTCTCCGGTGTAGCCTGCAGCAGTGGCTCCCTGGGAGCACGGAGCTGGCRCTGGAGGAGGAGCAAAGCCTGCGGGACCAGGCAGCTGCCTGTGGGCTGGTGGTGCTGAGCTCCAAGCCCTGTTCTGCTTCCCTGGGGACTGGGGAGCAGGGCTGGCTCTGCCCAGCTGTGGTGGCAGGGATGCTGCGCCAGCACTGTACTTCGGGCCTGGTTTGTATTAAATGTTTGCAGCAAAACAAACCTGGCTGTGGCTGCTGTCTGTCCCTCCCTGCTGCTGCCAGGTGCCAAGGTTGGGGGCTCACTGGCATGACAGAGCCTGGCTGGGCAGCAGACAAGAGCTGTATTGACTGCAAGTGTGAGCAGTGCACCCCAAAACCCCTGCTTTTGCCGGGCAGGGAGGGGAGGGCAGGCAGACCCCCCTCCTGCCCTAGCTGAAACCCTCCTCTCCCTGCCCTGGAGCCCAGGATGTGGGAGGCCCCTCTTTTCAGCCCAGATGTTGGCCTCAAGTAATCAGAGCTGCTGCTGCTCAGGGCAGGACAACCTTAAAGCATTTCCAGACTTCCTGGCACCTCAGCAGAGGCCCCTTTAACTCCTTCCTCCCCTCCAGCCCCGGCGCTGAAGCTGCAAAGACCAAGCAAGATGGGGATGCACAGCTCACTCTCCCTTCAAGGGAGGGAAGCCGGCTGAGGCTGTGATGGCACAAGGGCCCAGGAAGGGCTTGTCCCCCAGATAACTCTGCACAAGGGACAGCCACTACGAGGGCAGCTTAGGGAAAAGGGGMCTTACACAACAGGGCTGAGAACTGCCCCAAGGCCACGTCCAGCAGCTGAAAAACTTTTATCCATACTAAAACCCAGGCCAGAWGGGGGACACAGGAAAAAAAGTCACATACAATCCTGAAAGCAAGTACTTTGGCTTGGTTTCCCCCAGCACAGGGCTGTTCACCAGCGGGCAAGGAAATTAGCACATCCAAGGCAGAGGCAAAACTGAAGGAGTTTAATGTGCTTAAAGCCAGGGAACAGCTAATCCCCGCCCAGGACCACAGGAGAACTGGCACAGGAAGGCACAGGGCTGGGAGCAAGGATTTACTGCAAATCCATCAAACTAGGGTGGTACTGGATGGATGGAGACTCCCCAATGCAGTGCCTCACTGAAGGCGAGGTGTGATGGGGCCCTCAGCGGAGCGCAGGGCTTTAGCACAGAGCTCCAAAACCAGAGGAGAAGACAGGGAGGTAAGTGGATAAAGGGCAGCATTGGTTATCAGCAGGGAGCTGCCTTCAATAAAAACAGATTTTTTGAGACACAGCGAGGTGGCAGATCTCTGCCACCTGCACACATGTAAGTTGATTGCTCCAGTGCCCTGTAGACATGGCTGGTGCGAGGGGAGACATGCAGCAAGCCCCCCAAGCTACAGCCATGCTGGTACGGAGGAGGCTGTTGGCCCACCAAGGTGGCAGGGGCCCACTGCTGTCACCGTGAGCCCTGCCTAGGCAGCCAGCGCAGGTCTCAACCTGATGGGAGCAGGCTCGGCAGGGCTGGCAGCTCTCCTGACTCATACCRAGCCCTTGGGGGCGGAGGTGGTGCTGGGGGAAGGGGTGCTTTTGCAGCTCCCTCCAGAGCCAGCAGCCTCRTGTGCCAGTGCCCTTAGGACAGCCTGGTGCTGCTCTGTTTTGGTAGGCTGGAGCCCAGCTCAGGCTGTTGCAATAGCACTGCTGAAATTGGGATCCTCGCAACTGGCTCCTGCAGGGTGGGTTGCCTGCACAGGACAGGCACATTCAAACTCCCCAGCCTYTGAGATGGGCCAAGACCTTCTGGGGAGTTGCAGACAGCAACTTATACAGAGCAGGGAGAGCCTGGTGAGGGGTGGCAAGACCATGCTGGTAATGCCCTTTGGTGGAGAAACACCCAGAGCTCAGGACCTGAGATACTACAGGCAGCAAGCGCTCCCTCAACAGCCTGGTGCCAGGGCCCTGTGCTGTCCCCGAAGCCTTCACCCTGCTCCAGGGCTGGTCCCTGGGCTGCAAGAGAAGCAGCACACGAGGCTGATGCTCACCAGCTTTAATGTCTGTCTGGAGTAGGAGTCAGGCACTTGCAGGGCTCCTGGCCTGCACCTACCCCTCTGGGGGTGCTGGGAACCTCCCAGCATGTGAAGCCCCAGCACAGGCCCTTGCTGTGGGCCACAGTGGGGGGTGGGGGGGGCTGGCACTAGCCCCCCCTCAACMAGCGAGCAGCTGACTCACAGGATAATCTGGTTCTTGTAGCTGCGGCTCAGCTCCTTGTGAGGAAGGACAATGGAGTTGAGAATAACGACCTCAGCGGGGATGGTGACACTGCAGCCTGCGGGGAGAGYGTGAGTGGGTTAGCAGGAGGGGAGAGACTCTGCCCCGCTGTACGGGGCCAGGGCAGCTGGGTGGGGGTAGGACGTACCCAGGATTGTGATGGATGGCGTGAGGCGCCCATCCCGGAAGAGGGTCTCGCTGTCAATCTTGGCATAGGGATCGTTGGGGTTGGGGTCACTGGGCGTTCCTTCAACCCGGGCCCAGCGCCCGATGGTGCTGTCCCAGCCCACGATGGTATTGAGGACACAGGTGTGGTCCTGGGTGGAAGGAGAGGGGGGTGAAGGGTGCTGCTGCCTCCCTGCAAGGGGTGGGGGTTGACACCCACATCCTCAGGCAAACCCTACTTACATGGAGTGAGGCGCCGTGCAGGACAATGGACTCTCGCACGCGCACACCAGCTCCCACCGTCACCCCCTCCCCAATGGAGACGTTGGGGCCCAGCTATGAGAACAGAGGGAGGCAATAAGGTCAAGGACAACAGCACCCTCAGCACCCCCGAGCATCGCTCTGCTGCAGGGTCCCCCAGGCCTGCACTCACCACCGCAGTGCTGTCGACRGAGGCCGTCGGGTGGATGTACACGTTCCCTGCAATACAAGGCAGCTGTGTCAGGAGAGGCAGCTTGCAGGAGCACCTGCCTCTCAGATCATGGGAGGTCCTGCCCATGGGTCCCACTTCCTCCCAAGGCAGCCCTGTCCCCACACGGGGCAGCCCCCAAGGCAGTGGGGGGTGTCAGAGGGGTACCTCGGATGACAGGGCCTCCAGGCTTGTTCTGGGCCAGCCTCTCAGGRTGGCTTTTGCTGTACTGGTTCAGGTAAAGGCGGCTAGCATAGATAGCAGAGCTGGGGGAGGAAAAGCAAACGATTGTTATTACCTCTCTGGCACTACCAGGGCAGAGGGTCTGAATTCAGCACCCCCCACCTACCCCCAGGGTCCTGCCTGGGCACCCTCCTCTCCCATCTCTGGTACAGACTGCTCAATGCCCCAGCCCTTACCCTGCCGATTTGATCTGGCTCCAGAAGCCATCAGTTTTGTAGACGTAGAGTTTGCCACTCCCAGCCAGCGCTGTGAAAACATCCTGCTCTAGCCGGATCACTTCTGCACGCTGCCAGCCRTTGGAGCTCTCCTCTCTGCAAGCAAGAGGCCCGTTAGACACCCACCCCAGTCATGGCCTCAGCCAGGGACCCCAGCAGCTACCCTCCCCAAATCTGGGGGCTCCAGTGATCCTGGACTCCTTCCTAGCCATGCACTTCTCCCGAAAGGTGGGGACAGCCCCAGCCGTCAGGCTAGGCCTGCCGAGCCCCGCTGAGCCCCAGAGGGATGGGGCTCTGCCAGCTGAAACAAGCTTTTAGCCAGAAGTTGATGGGGCATGAGCCCCACCCGGTCCTGGTGGGTGAACGAGCGACAGATCCTGCCCCCACTCCAGAGCCCTGCGGAGATGCCAGGTGACAGGCTGCTGGTGCAGAGAGCTGGAGGCAGGAGCAGAGCATTCCCAGGTGAAAGCCTTGCTCAGCCCCTTGTCCAGAGCTCAATGAAGATGGGATGGGAGGAGAGGAAGGGAGAAAGGGGTGTCTCAAGGTGGCCAGGAGGGGAGCAGAGGAAAGAGCAGCCTTGCAGAGCAGCCTGGAGCAGGGAGGAAAGCATGCGTTACCACTAGGGACAATCCAGCCCAGAGAGCAGCCAGTGCAGACACAGAGGGAGACTTACCCAAGGTAAGGACAGCTGGTGCAGGACCAGGAAACAAGTGAGAGATGGCAGAGGAGGAGAGAAGGTAGAGAAAGAATGGAGGATGAGCGTGCCGCTGTAGCCCCGGGAAACAGTGGGGTGGGAGGGACACAGGGCAGAGAAAGGCACTCACAGCACTAGCTCCTGCTGGTTCCTCTGGAAGACCTCGCCGATATGCTGGAAGATGGCAGGCGTGAACAGGTAGATGCCACAGTTAATGATCTCACTGACAAACGTGCTGGGCTTCTCCACATAGTGCTGGACCTGGAGGCGAGGGAACAGATGTGAGTCCCGGGGCGCAGCCTCCGCGCCTGGCGTCACACCCTCTGTGGCACACTGGGAACACACGCCCACGTGGGCAGCACAGCACCTGCTGCCCACGCCGTGCCCRGCTCCCCGAGGCCCTCCAGTACCTCCTGCGTGTCTGCGTTCGCCACGATACAGCCGTAATTCAGCGCCTGCGTCCTGTTGGCCTGCGGAGCGAGGATGTGTTAGCAATAGTGGAGCAGCAGGCATGCGGATGCAGAGCAGATAAGACCCAGAGCTCGCACCCAGGGACCCATCCACCGCAGGCGCCACTGGCTTCTAGATGAGCCCACGGCAGAGCACCGCTGCTCCTCTGCTCCCCAGCACTGCCACTCACTGTGGTACCCAGAATGACAAAGCTGTGCGCGTCCCCGTGCTGCTGCCGGAACTCCAGCATCTCCTGCAAGGGGAACTCTGAGCACACGTCTGCGTTGAGGACAAAGAAGGCCTCAGCACCACCCGACAGGATCTGGTCTCGGAAGTGATAGATGCCACCACCCGTGCCCAGCGCCGCGTACTCCTGGAGATACCTGCAAGCCAAGCAGGGAAAAGCAAGGGCTTAGGGAAGCTGGGGTCTGGTGGCACCACCTGGCAGCAGGGCAGGGAAGGGCTGCTGGAGAGACATAATCCTGCTATGCAGTGATGGGGCTCGCGTGGATGTTGGCACAGGGGAAGGAGGCAGCGGCAGCTTGGAGCTGTGCTGGCGAGGCACCTTTGGAGCAGGAACCAGCCAGGGCAGGGCCCAGGGCAAGGGAGGTTTGGCAGAACTAACGCGGGAGGCCAGCTGTGCCCATCCACGCTGGGACACGGCYCACCTGCCCAACGCCCAGGCTCTGGCTGGGGGCTGCCAGCCCGGGGGAAGCGGGTGAGGGGGCCAAGCCGGGCTGTGCTGCCATGGGTACCCCGGGGGCGGGAGGGCTCCTGCCCACCTGATGGGGATCTTGAACTCCTGCTGCGCCGACACCAGGAAGCGGCCGAGGGCCTCGTGGGGCTGGTAGAAGCCCATCAGCAGGATCTCCTTCATGCCGGGCACCTGGCGAGGGAGGGGGCAGAGTGGGGAGGGCGGCCCTGGCCCCGGCCCTGACCTCCCGGCCCCGGCCCCGGCCCTCCGTACCTTGGCGCAGGCCTCGATGTGGTGCTGCACCATGGGCACCCCGGCCACGGGGAAGAGCGGCTTGGGCACCTCGAAGGACAGCGGCCGGAACCGGGTCCCTGCGGAGCAGCGGGGGGTCGGCGGGGCCCGGCGCCGGCGGGACGCCCCGCGGGCCCGGCGCACTTACCCTTCTGCGGGCCCCCGATGAGGATCACCGCCTTCAGCGGCATCGCGGCCCCGGCYCCGCTCCGCTCCGGCGGCCCCCGCAGCCCCGGCCCGCCCGGCCCCGCCACCGCTCCCGCCTCCCGCGGCCCGCCCGCCGCTTCCGCACACGTGGCTGCGACACGTCAGCGCGCAGGTCTCTCGCCCCCTCGTGCGTCACCGCGCCGGGCGGTGCTGCCGTGGACGCCCGCCGACCGCCAGAGGGCGCCGCAGCGGCGGGAGGAGGGAGCTGCGCCTGCGCGTGCGGGGGAGCGCTGCGCGCGTGCACGGGGGCGGCCGGGCGCGTGCGCGGGAGAGCAGCTGCGCGCGTGTACAGCCGCGCGCGCGCCAGGGAGCAGCAGCGCGTGTGCAAGGGACTGGCTTTGCACGTGCGGGTGGAAAGGAGCCGCTGCGCGGGTGGGCGATTGCCCGTGGGTGTGCGTGGAAGGGAGCGGCTCTGCGTGCGGGCGTGCGTACGGGAGCGTCAACGCGAGCACGCGAAGGAGCGGCCGCGTACGCGCGTGTGCCGCGGTGAGCGCGAGCGCGCCGCGCGTGCAGGCGCGCGCGTACCTGTGCCCACGCAGGCGGGCGCACGCTTGTGCCCGCGGTGCGCCTGCAGCGGTGCGTTACCGGCGGCGGGGGGCGCGGCCGCGGGGGC
>JAYKAV010000811.1:627529-643515 GCA_035582835.1 Phoebastria nigripes | reverse complement strand
CATGGGGTGGTCTGGGGACAGGGCGGGCTGGCGGCGGGGCGCAGGGCAAGGGCCGGAGCCGGGCAGGCAGAGCGTGAGCAGCGTGGGCCTGAGCAGGCGCAGGAGGTGTGCGTGGCACGTGGATGCCCCCTGCAAGAGGGGGGTGCTGGCCAGCCCCCCACCCTGGCRCAGGGCGCAGCCGACAGCCCCGGGGAAGGCACCGGCATCAGTCCTGGGGCCGCAAACCCGCTTGCCAGGACCGGGGCTGGGAGGAGTGGAAGGCAGGGGACTGGTGGCCCCCGCTCCCAGCCGTGAGGACCAGGGCTGTGCCGGCTGGCGGGGGGCTGCGGGGGGGTGAGGGGCTGTGAGCGGGCCCCTCTCTGCAGGAACCATTGGAGCAGCCTCAGTCCTTGGGCGCTGGCGTGCAAACCGGGGGGAGCGCAGGGACCCCTGTGCCGTGGCCAGGGGCAGCTGCAGGCTGCGGCTAAGGCACACGGCTGATGGGACTCGCATGGCCAGGGCTGGCCAGCATGCTGGCGGCTCTCCCACTCCCATCTGGGGCTTCCCTTGGCCCCCCATCTCCATCCTGTCCTTCCCCTGACCCTCTGCCACATTCTCCTTTCCTCCCAGCAAGGCTTCCCATCGCCCGCCCACTACCGGACCCCACTGCTGGACCGCACCGCCGGGCCGGCTGGGGCAGCACCTCCCCTCTCCCTCGGCACTGCCAAAATGAGATGCCAGCTGCCAGCATCCCCAGCGGCGGCACATGAGGTCTGTGGGCTTGTCCCGGCGTGTCCCGGCTCCTCCTCGGCCGCCCCGTCCTGCGGCCCCTGGAATGTTCCTCTGGCTCCTCGGCCCCTCGCGGCCACGGCCGAGGCACTGGCTACTGCGGCCCCGGTGGCTGGCCGCCCTGGTAAGAGCGAAGTAAGACCTTGTGCTTGGTGACGGCCTCGCCACGGCGCCGCTGATGCTCCACCAGGAACTCCTTGAGGCGGTTGGTGGTGAAGGTCAGGGTCTGGCGGCGCAGCTTCATCAGGTAGGCGTCCTGGAGCCAGGCATTGGCAAAGCAGTCCTTCACCGTGGGGCGGCTCCTGGGGCAGGGGCAGCGCCAAGTCAGGGGCCGTGGGGTGCCCACCGATGCTGCACCCCTCCAAACCCAGCCACCACCCCTGCCCCACGACACCCAGGGGGTCCCAGCCCTCTCCAAGGGCTCCTGGGCTTAGGAGATCCCAGCACTATCCAGGAGCAGGGATGGATCCCAGGGTCCTGGACTCAGGAGATCCCAGCCCTCTCCAGGAACGGGGATGGGCCCCAGGGTCCCACTGATGATGTCTGGAGGGTCCCTGTGGGCAGGGAGCTGTCTGCCTGGCCCGGTCATGGGTGCAGTCCGGGGCCACGTGTCCTCCCTGCCTGGGCTGGGCACTCACCAGGGGTGGACGGCGAGGACCTTGCGGATGAAGAGGGCAGCGCTCTGCGAGACGTTGGGGTACAGCTTGAAGGCATCAAAGCGCCCTGCCAGGATGCGGTTCTCCGTCTCGATGGGGTCCAGTTCAAAGAATGGTGACCGCCCACTGAGCCTGCGAGGGTGAAGGGGGTGGCACGGGCTGGGGGGCAGCGGTGGGAGAGCACCGGGGACCCCCTACCCACCCATCCCTGGTTTGGAACAGCCACAGTTGCCCAGGGTCTCGATCCCCATGTCCAGCTGGGAAGGGTCTGCAGGGCTACAGCATCCCCCGGCCCACCACCAGCCTGGTATCCCCCATGGCGCTGAGCCCTGGGTGGGGCTGACTACACCTCAGGGTGCTCGTCCCCCCTGCCCTTTCTCTTACATGATGTAGGTGAGGACGCCAACGCCCCAGACATCTGCTGCGGAGCCCACCGGGTCGCCCTTCACCACCTCTGGCGCTGTGGGCAGGGGAGCAGGGCTGTCATACGCACCGGGGGGCCCAGCCCCAGCACCCACAGCACCACCAGGACCTGCAGCACCCACAGCACCCACAGCATCCCCAGTATCCCCAGCACTCACAGCATCTACAGCACCCACAGCAGCCACAGCACCCCACCATTGCACCCTCCAGCACCCCTCCCTGACACCCCAGTACCCTGACAGAGCCCAGCACCTCCAAGGATACCCCAACTGCCCCACAGCACCCAAACTCTCCCACTGAGCCCAGCAACCTACAGAAACCCTCAGTAGACACCCCCAGCACCCCAAAGACCCCCCAGCTTCCCTGAGGACACCTCAACTCCCCCTCCTAGTCCCAAGCCCCTCCAGCACATGGGCACACATGCACACCTCAGGCACGAGCGTGCCCTGTCCCCGTCCCCATGCCACCGCACCCGTGGTGCCCCACTCACACATGTACTCCAGGGTGCCGACGCGCCGTCCCAGCTGCCGCAGCACGAGGGGGTTGTAGGTCTGGGCRCTGCCGAAATCGATGATCTTGAGGGCGTTCATGCCCGAGATGATGACGTTGTCCGGCTTGATGTCAAGGTGCACGATGCGGCGGCTGTGCAGGTACTCGAGGCCCTGCAGGAGCTGCAGCACATAGCTCACCACGTCGTCCTCCGAGTAGCGAAACCTGGGGGCAAGTGGCATCAGCGGGCGGTCCCGTGCCAGCAGCTGTTGCCAGTGGCCCTGCGCCCGCCCGTACCTGTCCACGATGCTGTAGAGGATCTCCTTGCCGGTGCAGTTCTCGCAGATGAGCACCAGGTAGCGGGGGGTGATGTATGCCTCGTGCAGGGCCATGATGCGCTCGTGGTGCAGTGCCTTGAGGATCTCGTACTCCTGCAGCACACTCTGCTTCCTCTCCGCCTCGTAGGGCACGATCTTGGCCATGAAGTGCTTCCCCGTGGCGTTCTCCTTGCACAGCCGGATCACCCCGAAACGGCCCCTGCGGCACAGGGCGGCGCTCAGCATCAATGGCGTGGGGTGCTGAGGAGGGGACATCCCCAGCAGAGCATCCCATCCCACCACTCCTCACCTTGCCTTCTCATCCAAGAAGGTGTATGGCTTTTGGGGGACGCCCTGTCGCAGCACCGTGCTATCCTTTGCTCCTGGGGGCCTGCTCTCAGCCGGGGGCTCCTTGGAGGATGGAGCAGTGGTGGGGGGCTCCTGCGGGGAGGACGATGTGGGGGGCATAGAGACAAAGGAGGTGACCATGTAGGGGGGCATCTTCCGCGTGGGAGCAGCGTTGGGGGTGGGAGAGAGCGTGGGGGCTGAGCCGGGGGTGGTCGACACTGGGGAAATGGGGGAGAACTTGGAAGGGGAGGGAGCCTGAGGCGGGGGGGATGTGTCCATGGGGGGCATGGGGGAGCCCTGAGCAGGGATGTCTGTGTGGGGCGAGGCGACAGTCCGAGGCGGGGTGAACATCAGCTCTGGAGGCACACAGATGGTGATGTCAGTTGGGAGCTCGGGGTCCGGCCGTGGCCCCTCCTCGCAGGGCGTGGGGGGCTGGAGGACCCCAGGGGGGACATCCACCTGCGCTGCCCCGTCTGCCTTCTGCACCGCTCCCTTGTGCTTGCGGGGCGGCGAGGTGGGGGTGGCCCCCATGGCCGGTGGCTCCAGCTGCCCCATGGGTGTCTGGGTTGACCGGCTGGAAGCCACCTTCTCGGGGACGGGGACAGGGACAGCGATGTCCTTGGCTGGGGCAGCTCGGGCATCTGCAAGGAGCAAAGGGAGGTATGAGCCAGGTGCGGGTAAGCCAAGAGCGGGGTACAAGTGGTGCCCYGTTCCCCAAAGACCTGAGGGGAAGGTCCCCTGGGACTCAAGGACCCCCAGAGCATCCCAGAGGCTGCAGCCCCACAGCTGGCCCCACAGCTGCCCCACGGGACAGGGCTCGCTCACCTGCCGCCTCGAGGTGCACCTTCCCCGAGGGGGTGCTGTAGGGCCCCTGCCCGGCCTTGTTCACACAGGCCACCCGAAACTTGGCGGCGCTCCCGGGGGGCAGCTCTGTCACGTTGAAGTAGCAGTCGGCGATGCCAGTGCTGATGATCTTCCACTCATGCTCCCCTGCCAGTGCGGGGACAAGGTGAGGCGAGGGCAGACCGGGGGGCAGGGGGCAGCCCCCTGTCCCCCACCCCTGACCCAGGACCCCACTGAGCCCCAGGGGACAGCAAGGACATTGGGCATTTTTGTCCTGGCTTGGTGTCCCCGTGTGAGCCCATCTTTCCGGCTGCGGCTCCCAGGGGACGGGAGGCAGCCCCACGTACCATCCAGCCTGCGCTCCAGTGTGTAGGTGCAGGGGGCTTTGCTCTCCGCGGGCTTCCACAGCACCAGCACCGTGTTCTTGTACTTCTGCGGGATCTCCGGCGTGCCTGGCCGCCCAGGGAGCCCTGCAAGGGGACAGACAGGGTGGGCTGGGTGCCTGGCCAGGGCCAGGGCAGAGCTGCTGCAGCGCGAGGGCAGCACAACACGTGGGCTCAGAGATGCTGGAAGTGCCTGGGCAAAACCAGCCTGTCCCCCCTCAAAAGTCCCAGTCTCTTGCAGATGTGGAGAGCGGAGCTCAAGTGACCTGCTCCGACCGGTCCCCAGCCCCAGGGCGCAAGCCTCGCACGTGCTCTCTCCCCACGGGACAGCACCTCTGTCCCCCAAGGTCTCCCCCTCGCATCCTTACGTGCCACAGCCAGCGTGCAGGAGCTGATGGCCGTGCCCAGGGCATTGGTGGCTGCACACTCGTAGAGCCCCGCATCCTTCCTGGAGACCTTGCTGATGGTGAGCATCTGCCGGCCATCCTTGCAGGAGACAACATTCAGTGCATTGTCCGGCTGCAGGGACCTCTTGTCTGTGGGGGGGAGCAGAGGAGAGGGATGCTACCGTGTCCCTCCAGCAGTCACCCACCGAGGCAGCGCAGGCAGCCCCCCACCTTTCATCCAGAGGATCCTGGGGGTCGGGCTGCCGGCAGGCAGGCAGCAGAGGGTCAGCGCCTCGCCCTCCAGCAGCACCTGGTCCTTCAGCTTGATGTGGAAAATGGGGGGGAAATCTGGAAAGCAGAGGGGTGGTCAGGCTGGGGCAGCGATGGGCACTCACCATCCCATCCCGGGGCTGCACTTACCCGACTCGCTGGGCGCGTGCGGCCGGCCGGCGGCAGGTCCCTCCTCCCGCAGCAGGCTGGAGGGGATGCTGGGCTGCGAGGCCACCTTCTCCTTCTTGCCCCGCGAGAGCCCCCAGCGCTCCCAGCGGGACCGCTTCTGGCTCTCACCCCCACCTGCAGGCACCCAGGGCGTCTGAGAGCAGGGCCAAGCTGGGGCGGCTGTGCCTGCCGCACCCAGGGCAGCTGGGCCATGGAGTGCCAGTGGGACCCCCCCTTGCCGCTCACCTTTGGCAGAGGTGGAGGAGCGGGTGCTGCCCTCCGAGCGCAGGGACTCGGAGGAGGGTGCAGGCGCAGGGGGTGGCCCTGGCCGCAGGCTCTCCCCCTCGGAGCTGGCGCGGCGGAGCTCCCCAGGCCCCTCGCCCTCCGGCCGCTCGTCCGACAGGCTGCGCAACCGCGCAGAGACCCGCTCCACCGTGGCGCTGATCTTCCTGCGCACGGCCACCGCCGGCGACTCGCTCTCCCCACCGCCCCCCGGCTCCGACTTGAGGCTCTCCGAGTCCCTCCGCTCCTTGGAGCCACCCAGGGCCAGGTTCCAGGAGAAGCGGCGCCCACCGGATGGGGTCTCGCCACCCTCGTCCTCCCCCCTGCTCTTCTTCCTCTCAGCAGGCGGGGTCCTCCTGAGGAGCACGGACATCCTCCGGAAGAAGCCCCTGTCCTTCTCCACCTCATACAGGTCCTGCACCGACTTGGACTTGGCTGCCAGCCCGGCAGGCCGGTCCCTGCGCAGCTCCAGGGGCACACCAGCCGGTGTGGGACGGTAGATGCCCTCGTYGGGGGCCGGGGGGCTGGCCAGGTGCCGGTCCTCAGAGCGGGAGCGGGTGAGCAGCTTCAGCCCCCGGGTGAGTGATGACTCCCGGCCCCGCTTGAACTTGGCCTCAAAGACCTCCTCTGAGTCGATGTCCTGGATGAGCAGGGAACTGGAAGAGCTGGTGGGCTTCGCCTCCCTCCTCAGTGCTGGTGCTGGTGCTGGCGTGGGGGGCTCGGAGGGGGTGGCCGGCGGTGGCTGGGGGGCTTCCTCGGTGGCTGGCTCCCCGCCTCGCACAGCTCCCATGGCTTGCATGACCTTGGCGTAGGAAGATGTTTTGGGGGCTTGGGTGCCGGGACCCGGGGGCTGCGGTGGGGCAGGTGCTCCCGTCCTGGCAGCCCCCTCCCCGCTGGCTCCAGCGGCCTTGGTGGGCATCTTTTCCTCCTGCCCCCCGGCCGTGGGCTTCTTCCCTGTGGTGGTGGTGGCCATGCTGGCCCTGGGCTGGCCGCGCTCCTCAGGGATGCGCCTCCTCCCCAGGGCAGTCTTGGCAGCGGGGGCTCGGGGGGTGGTGGTCTCCACCGCAGGGGGTGTCAGCAGGCCAGGGGCATCCAGCAGCGCTGGGGGCCGGGCGTCAGAGAGGGCCGAGAGCGATGGGGACTCCTTGAGCCGCTGGGCCTCCAGGTGGGCCACTGGGATCTCCAGGGGCGCACCGGAGCGGCGGTGCCTGACGACGGGCTCGGCGTCCCCATGGCTGAAGGAGCTGCTCTTCTGCAGCCGGCGCTCGGCAGGGAGGAGCTGCGGCGAGGTGGCCTCGCTGGAGGCCGCCCGCACCAGCCGTGGCACTGCTGGTGCCGGTGGCTCCAACCATGTTGACCGTGGGACCTTCTTGTCGGGGCTGACCCCCAGGGTCTCCAGGAGGGGACCCCGCAGGCCGCTGACCTTGCCGTCCCCGGGGCCACCCCGCAGCAGCCGCTGGCGCATCAGCTCCAGGCGCTGGGTGTGATCGTCCTCCCCCCAGGCCCCCTTCCGCCGCGGCAGCTCCATGGAGGCCGCCTTGGCCAGGGTCCGGCGGGGGTCCCGGCCCACCTCAGCCCCCTCCTCAGTCCCCAGGGGCTGGTGGAGCAGCAGGGCGCTGTCAGCTGAGCCGCCTCTCTTCAGCTCTCCCCGACGGGTGCTCCCCGGGGACTCCAGGCTGGAGCCCTTCCTCATGGCTTTGCGGGGGTACTCCGGCCACTTCTGGGCTTCAGGGGCTTCTTCATCGGAGGAGCCGGGTGCCTCTGCCTCCACGCATGGCCGCCGCGGCCCGGCGCCCCTTGGCCGCTTCCCCAGGGCCACTGCGGGCTTCCCCGCACCCTGGCTCTGCCACTCCATGGCAGAGACATCCCCCGGCACGACCCCCTCCAGCTGCGGCCCCTCGGATGGCCCAACGGCCTCATCGTCCGTGGGGATCTCATTGAGCGACATGCGGGACCCAGAGAACTCCACCTGGTGCGGCATGGGGATGAAGGGCAGCTCGTCCAGGTCGTCTGAGTCCGAGGAGGATGACAGCACTGGCGACTCCTTGAGGTGCCGGGGCACGGCGATGGAGAGGTGGTTGGATGTGTCCTCCAGCAGCTCCGGGATCGGCCGCAGCACCATGTTGCACTTGTAGCTGATCTGAGAGCGCTGCAGCCGGCGGAGAGGACTGGATCAGGCCTAGGCAGGCAGCATGGCATCATCCTGCCCAGCACACATCACCCCACCCTGCCCAGCACACAGCTCTGCCTGCCCCCCTCCTGCCCCAGCTCCTGCCTTCACCTGCCATTTCCGACGGGAGAGGAAGAGCTTTAGGTGGTCGGTGCTGATGACCTTCCCCTTGGCCAGTGTCTGCGGGGCGAGGGGACAGTGGTGTCCCACGGAGCCTGCAGCAGGCTCAGGGGAACCCCGCTGCTGTCAGGCGCTGGGTCCCTGTCCAGGCTCACCTTGAACCAGGGATGCTCCAGGGTCTGCTCCGCATTGGGTCTCCTGTGAACCAACACCGCCGGGTGAGAACTACCCGGGCTGGGGGGCTTTGGCCAGCCCAAGGAAGGGTAGGAGGGTCTGGCTGCCCGTGCTGCACCCCAGCAGGGCTGTGCAGCCAGCCTGCCCCCGGGCACCCCGATGCACGGGGGTCCCCACCCTCCCTTGAGCACAAGGCTCACGCTGGAGGGGTGGGGGCCAGGGACCCTGCAGCACTCACAGCCTGTCATTGACCAGCACTTTGATGACGAAGCCCTTGGCTTCCCGGGTGAGCCCCTGGAACATCCTCTCCTCGAAGGCCACGTTGTAGTTGCGGATGTTCATCAGCGTCGTCTTGTCGTTCTCCCCCACAAAGGGGGAGATCCCCGTCAGGCTGCCGAGGAGGGGACACTGTCATCAGGCCGGGGGGAATGGGGAAGAGCATGGCAAGTACGGGGGACCAAGGATGGGACCCCAGACTCCAGCCCCGGTGCCATGGGGAGGGCAGAGGCAGGAGCAGCCAGGGAGGAGGCTGAGTCTGCAAGGGGCAATGTGCATGGCCGCAGCCCCAGCACTGCAACTGGCGAGGGGGCAGGAAGGGGGTCCCTCCCATGGGGGCCCACTGGGGCACTTACCAGAGGTAGGCGATGACCCCCACAGGCCTGCGGAGAGGAGAGCGTGGTTACTGCACAGCATGAGCCCTCTGGGGTGCCCAGTCCCTCCCGGCATAGCGGGGAGCCCACCGTCCACCCCAGGGCCGCCCTTACCAGATGTCGGTGACRCTGGAGACAGGGCTCTGGTTGACAATCTCGGGGCCTACGAACTCAGGGGTGCCATACTTGCAGTACTGCGGCTCCTCGGGCGTCAGCTCCTGCGCGTTGCCAAAGTCGCAGATCCGGACCTGCTCGCTGCTCGAATCCGCCATCAGGAGGTTTTCTGGCTACAGGACAGCGCGGGGCAGAGGGGAGCTTGGCAGGAGGCAGGGGCTCCCCCCAGGGAAGGGATGTCCCCCGTCAGCAGGACCGAGCCCCCCGCAGCGCGGCAGGAGCCCGTCCGTACGGGCGCAGGGTGGGAGGGAGTGGGAGAGCCCTGCACTCACTTTGATGTCCAGGTGCAGGACGCTGTGCTGGTGCAGGTAGCAGATCCCCTCCAGGACTTGCCGCATGTAGGACCGGACCTGCGAGAGAGTGGAGGGAGGGTGGGCACCCTGAGCATGGGTTGGCCCCACACTGGCCCTGTGCAGAGGAGAGTGCGGGCTGTAGCCCCCTTTGTAGCCTGATACAATAAGCGTTGCACATCCCTGGGCTGGGACAGACCCCCATGTCCCTAGGCTCCCTCCCTCCCCCATCACTTTGCCCCCACAGGGTTCACCCACCTCAGACTCGCACACCGAGGGCTTCCTCGCCATCCTGTCCAGCAGCTCTTCCTCAGCGCAGCTGGGCACCAGTCAAGGAGCACAGAAACTCCATGCCCCGCTGTGCCCTGCACCCTCCTGGGCACCCAGCTCCTCCGCACCCACTCTGCCCACCCGTCGCCCTCAAAAGCCTTCCCTCATCCCCCGCGCCACACACTCCCAGAGCAGCGCCCGCAGGATACAGCTCCATGACCATGATGACGGCGTTCTTCTTCTCAAAGGCGTCGTGGAAGAAGACAATGTGCTCATGGTCCAGCTGTGAGAGGATGTGCAGCTCCCGGCGTGCCGACTGCTTGGCCTTGGTCCTCCCAGGGACGAACTTGGCAGCAAAGTCCAGCTGGCTGCTCTTCTCTGTCACCCTCCGCAGGTAGGAGAAAGCCCCCCTGCAATGCAGTGATGGGGGCAAGGGGGGATAAAAAGGTGGGGGAGCAGGGGACCTCCCCTTCCCCGAACAGCTGGGGCAAGCGTCCGCTCCGCAGGGAGCTGCCCACAGCCCCGGCAGCCCTCCAGGACCATCCATGGAGAGACCTCAGGCCTGGCTTTGCTCCGGCCGCCCCGGCTCCCCACCCTGAGCCGGCACCAGGACATCCAACGATGGCTGAGAGCAGCCCCAGTGCATCAGGATCTGGCATACCATGGAGCTCAGGCCCAAGGGACAGAGCCCCAGGGTGCAGCCTGGCTCCAGCACCCCTGTCCCTGCGGTGCCCAGGGTGCCCCACTGCCCACCGTGCCAGTGGCCCCGTACCTCCCGATCTCCTCGTGCACGTCGTAGTAGTCCGTCAGGCGTCGCGCCTTGTGCAGCGCCTCCTCCTCCATGGCGGCATCGGCAGCGGGCTGGGCTGGGGGAAGGAAAGGCGCTGGCGGGGGGCAAGCTGGGCACCCAGGCTCTGCCCCCCAGGGCCGGGGGGCCGGCCGGCCATACCTGCCCGCACCACCAGCTCCGCCTTGCAGGAGACCTCCCCGGCCAGGTTCTTGGCCGTGCAGGTGTAGACGCCGCTGTCGGGCTCGGCGGCGCCCAGCACCACCAGCGAGCACTCGTTGTCCTCATACACAAAGCTCAGGTGGCTGCTCTCCTCCAGCAGCTCCCCATCCTGGGGGTGGCAGGGGCATCAGGGGGGTCCCGTCCCATCCCCAACCAGCTCCCGCCACCCYTTCCCCATAGATGGGGCATGGGACACATCCTGCATTACCAGGGGTGAACCCAACCCCAAAGCCCCAACACAGCGACCCAAGTGAGGCAGTGGAGGGTGTGGGGCTGTGGGGGCTGTGGGTCAGGAATGGGGTGGGGGGGGTCCCAGCCCACCTTGTACCACATGATGTCAGGCAGCGGTTTCCCCTCCACCACCACGGCGAAGCGCGGCGTCTCCCCTTCCTGGGCATCGATGTCCTCCATGATGGACTCAAAGCGCGGTGCCTCTGCCGAGAGATGGGGCATGGGGCACCATGGGGCAGTGCCACCCCCCTGACACTGGCACGGGGTGTATGGCTGTGGGGCACTGCAAGGAAGTGCCAGCCCATGGTATAGGGGCATGGGATGCCATGGGGCAGTGCCACCCCAATGCACATGGCAGCGGGACACTACTGGGCAGGCCACAAATTGCATGTGCCTGCAGCACCGTGGGGCAGTCACCCATTGATGTGGGGTACCATGGGGCAGTGCCACTCATGGCACATGGGCATGGGGCACTGTGGGGTTGCATCTCCCTGTCACATATGGATGTGGGGTACTGTAGGACAGTGCCCCCCATGACACCTCTGTGGGGCATTGTGGAGGTGTCCCCCATGGCTCTTGGCCATAGGGCACTGTGGGGCAGTGCCACCCCATTATACACAGGTATGAGACACCCTGCAGCAGTGCCACCCATGGCACGTGGCTGGGGGACACCATGGAGCAGTGCCACCCCATCACATGGTCATGGGGCACATGGGACACTTCTACCTAAGTCAGATACGGGTATAGGACACCGGGCAGCAGTATCAACACATGGTTCATGGGTTTTCAGCCCCATGGGGCATTGCCACCCTATAGAGCAGCATCCCCATGGCATACAAGAATGGAGCACTGACGAGCAGTGCCATGCTACGGGGCAGTGCCCCCATGGACACGGGCATGGGGCACTGTGGAGCAGTGCCACCCTGCAGGGCAATGCCCCCCCCATGGCACACGGGCTTGGAGCACCGTAGGGCGATGCCACCCCCCAGCAGAGGGGCATGGCCCCCTGGCGCAGGGGCACCTACCTGCGAGGCGGAGGCGGAGGGTGCAGCGGGCAGTGCCGTGGCGGTTGCTCACCTCGCAGGCCAGCGGCCCCGCGGCCCCCCGGCCCACACGCAGCAGCCGCAGGCAGTGCTGGTCGTCGTCCGGCATCGTCACCTCACACGTGCCCTCCTGCTCCCCCAGCACCTGCCCGCCCCTGTGGGCACACCAGCTGCCACATCACAGCCCCACAGGCAGCCCCAGACCCACTGCCCCATCGATAGCTCCCACCCCACAGCCCCATGGCCACCTCCTGACCCACAGGCAGCCCCGGCCCCGGCTCCCACCCCACAGCCCTCACAAACAGCTTGCACCTCATGACAAGCTCTGCCTCCTGAACGGCTCTCAACCCTTAGCACCCCACAGACAGCATCCCCCCCCAAAAAACTCCCCCCCCCCCCATGCAGCTCTGCACAGCCCTGGACATCACCCTTGGGTGCATGTCCAGGCCAGGCCCAGGGAAGGACCCYCCACCCACCACGGGCTTCATGGGGAGCTCATGCAGGAGCCCCTCTTTATGCTCCCTGTGGGGTGATGCTGGGCATGGGGCAGGCAACGGGCTCAGTGCCATGTCCTACCTCTTCCAGATGACAGTGGCCTCCACGTGGTTGATGGTGATGGTGATGGAGGCTGGCTGACCCTCCACCAGGTACACCACATCTGGCTTGTCCAGGATGACCGGGGCCTCTTCCAGGTAGGGACCTGCCACACGCGTCATCAACACCACCTCCGAACTCCACATCGCCCAGCCCTGGCCAGCTTACCACCCCACCGGGGACAGAGAACCCTCCACCCCAGCCACCTGTCCCTCCCCACTGCCCCTCTCACCCCGGTCCAGGAGCTGCACGGGCCCCACAGGCGGGGAGGGCTTGCTGTTGGTCTTGGGGGTGGCAGTGATGACACGGAAGAGGTACTGGGCACCCTTGGTCAGCCCGTGCACCGTGTAGGTGGTGTCCCGCACGCCGGCCACCAGCACCAGCCACTGTGTTGTGCCCAGCACTTGCATTTGCACCACGTAGGTCACCGAGTTGGGGTCTGCAGAGGGAGAGGGTCGGCGCAGAGCCCCCGGCATCGGGCTGGCCAATGCACCCCCATCGCTGTTGCCCACCCCCTGCCCACCTCCTGCCCAGCCCCTGCCCAGCCCCTGCCCCCTCACCTATGGCGGTGTCCAGCCACTTGGGCTTGTTCCAGGTCAGCGTGATGGCTCTGCCGGTCACCGAGGCCACGGTGGGGGGCCCGTCTGGGGGYGTTGGCACCACGTCTGTGTGGGGAGGCGGGCAGGGGTGTGAGCATGGCCACTGCCACAGCTCCTCAGGGCATCTGCCTTATGCCCCAGGAGACGCGGGCTGGAGGGGACGGATGGAGACAGCGACCCTCACCGGTTCCCCAGTGAGTGCTCAGCCTGGCAGCCCCTGTGGTGCTGGTGCTGCCAGCAAGTCCCATGTGGGACCTGGGGGTCCAGGGATGGGTCCTGACCCCACAAGGTGAGGACTGCACAGCTGACCCCGCTTTTAGGTTGGATTAGAGACCTCCTGAGGTCCCCTCCAACCTGAACTGCCCTGTAATCCTATCACCCTAGGACCTCGCTACAGGGCCACTGACCCCCAGCCCCGGGGCACAGCCTGGCAGGGTGGCAGTGAGTGGCCGCACATCCCCAGTGGTGCCTGCTGCTGCTTACCAGTGACATAGAGGTGCGCGTAGCACGTGGCCTTCCCCACTTTGTTGGCGATGACGCTTTTATAGACACCAGCATGGGCATGGCTGACGGCCGTGAACACCAGGCGATGGACGTCCTTATCTGGGGGGGAACAGGGGGACACGGGTAAGACCCTGCCAGCCAAGCAGCGCAGAGCTCCCCTCCCTGCCTCACAGGGCATGAAGGTCTGGGGGGTGATGCCTCCTCCCGGGGTGTCCCCCCTTCCTTCACCCCGGGTGGAGGGACCCCAAGGGGGTGGGGAGAGTGGTGGGAAGCCCTACACTGCATCATCTTGCGGTCATCGGTGCTGTCGATGCGGGAGCCGTTGTGGAACCAGGTGATGGAGGGGTAGGGCAGCCCAGCCACCTGGCACTCCAGCACGGCCTCCTTCGACTCCACCACGTCCAGGTTGTGCAGCGGCTTCAGGAAATCAGGCATGGTGAAGGACTCTGCCTCCGTCTCCGCCTGCTCCGGCTCCTCCGGGATGGACGGCATCTTCTCCAGCTTGGAGCTGCAAGAGCCCACACACGCTTGTGGCTGGAGCACGGTGCCCCCAGCCCAGTCCCAACCCCAGGTTTTGCACAAGCCCATTGTCCCCCAAATCCCAGGGGGGAGCAAGCAGGGGGGATGCAGATCCTGGAGACCCCTGACTCTTACATCTGGGAGGCAGCAGTCGGCCGCGGCTCCTCCACATAGAGCTCGGCAGAGCACTCCACGTGGCCGTGGGCATTCCTGGCGGTCACCACATACTGACCCTCGTCCTCGCTGCCCACATGCACGATGACCAGCGAGTGCAGCCCCCCATCCCGCTGAATCCGCACGTTCTCCCCCTCCTGCACCGGCTGGCCTGCATGGAGACACACACCAGCATCAGCATCAGCACCCCTCCCAGCCCCGGCCAGGCAGGAGCCCTTGGGTGCAGCCCCCAAGGGGATGGGGAGAGGTCTCCCTGCAGACCCCTGGGCAAGCTCTCTGGGCTTGGGGGTTACCAAAATGGGTCCAGGTGACTGCCGGGGGGGGAGTCCCACTGATCATGCAGTCAAAACGTGCYGTCCGCCCTTCCACCACGTCCACATCCTCCAACTTGCGGGTGAAGAGCGGCTGCACGGAGGGCTGCACCGTCAGCCGGGCGCTGCAGGTCAGCTCATCTGCAAGGAGAGCGGGTAGGGGTGAGCCCTGCATGGCACGCGTGTGTGCAGGGCAGGAGGCAGCCTGCGACTCCCCCAGCTGCAGCCCCAGCAGCCAACGTGGTTGTAGCTGGGCGTACCCCACGCCTGGTGGGGGCTGAGCCTGGGTGTGCTGGGTGCCAGGCTCTGTCCCAGCATGGGGCAGGGGGGGTACAAGTGTGTGCAAGGTCCCCATGCCCAGGGCTGGGGCTCTGCTGGCAGCGGGGTGCCTCTTTCCTCCCCTCACAGCAGTACAGATGCCAGCAGCAAGGTGGGGTGGGAGGATGCCCTGTCCTCCCCATAGGGCAAGGGGTCACAGCTGGCCCAGCCCCTTGGGGACAGGGCGGTGATGCTGAAGCAGGCAGCGCCAGCACATGCAGCACCCAGGGGCAGCATGGGGACGAGCACAGGCTGGATGCTCCAGATGAGGAGGTTTGCAGCAGGGACCGCTTTGCAATGATGGTGTTGTCGCCCACCCTGGGCAGGGATTGACACCATGCTCAGGCACAGCCTCACCTCCCTGCACCCAAAACTGCTGCTGCCCTCAAATCCCCGCAGGCATGCAGCCTCCTCCATAGAGGGATGCACGGCACCAGCCGCAGGGTGCTGGGAATGCCGCTGCCCCCTGCACCCACCACAGCCTGGGTTACTGCCGAGGGGCYGCCCAGGTGGGCTGGGGAATGTGAAAGGACCCTTATCCCTGCCCCGCTGCAGGGGACAGAGGCTGTGTGCAGCATGCACAGGCACAGGGGGGTGTCGGAGCCATGGGACAGAGGCCGGGTCCTGCTGCTCTTCCTCAGCTGCCACCAGTGATGGCTTGGTGGGAGAGGGTGGGTAGCCCTGACCCCCTGCCCATTGCCCCTGCCACCTCCCAGGCCAGCAGAGACAGGTCGGTACCAGAGCCAGGTGCCCGGAGGCTCTGGAGCCAGGGGACAGAGACAGCTGGGCTCCAGGGCTGCATCCAGCCAGTGCAACCACAGTGCAAACGCATCTCCCGACGTTTCTGGGAGCTGCRTGCGTGCCGGCAGAGGAGCTGAGTGGGGTGGGACAGGGCTGCAGGGCTCAGGGTGCTGGAGCCCAAGGACTGATGCATACCAGGTTTCCCAGCAGGGGAAAGCTCCCCAGCTCCTGGGGCTGCAACCACTCCCTGGCCCCCTGGCCCCCACCTCCAGCACTCACAGCTACATCCCGGGGGGACCAGAGCCCCGAACCCAGTGGCAGGGGGGGCTGTCCACCCCCAGCAGCCCCATAGGGCCAAGCCCTGAGCGAGACCCCCCTGGGGAGCTGCATGACCGCCGCTTACCTTTGGCAGTGCTGAGCTTGCAGGTGTAGATCCCACTGTCGTCCTCGTGCACGGAGGTGAGCAGCAGCTTGCACTTGCGCCCGTCAAAATGCATCTTGCATTTGAGCAGGGCGGGCTGGAGCAGCCGGCCCCGGGACAGCCAGTCCACGTCCATGTCTGGCGGGCCAGCCACCAGGCACTCAAAGAGTGCCAGCTCCCCCGCCCCGACCACCACGTCCTGCAGGGGAACCACGATGGCCAGGGACTGGCACTCGGGGCGAGCTGCCCGGGAAGGGGGGAGAGAGAGAAAGAAAGAGAGACGCGTCTCAGCAACTGAAAAGCAACCATGAGTGGTGGTGGGGATGGAGGGGGGGAACGTG
>JAYKAV010000811.1:582348-623441 GCA_035582835.1 Phoebastria nigripes | reverse complement strand
GCAGCGCGGGGGAGGGCCCGCCGCGGGGCCGGGGGCTGCCGGGCCCCTTCCCGGCCCCCCGCCGCCGTGCCCCCGGCTGGCCCTGCCTGGCTGCTGCTGCCCGTGGGCGTACAGCCCCACTGCACCACGGAGCAGGTGGGKTTTTGGGTGCTTCCAGGCCCCAGGGCAGCTCTGAGCCTCTGCTCACTTCCCAGGGACATTCTCGGGATGGGGAGCGCCTTGGGGCTGCGGTGGGCTGCGTACCCCCCAGCTAGCAGCTTGGTGGGCAGGCCAGGTACGCCCACTGCTAATAGCTTGTGGGGCAGTGGTATCCCCACGGCTAGCAGGTTGGAGGTCAGGGGTAACCCCACAATTTGCAGGTTGGAGGGCAGGCAGGGGTATCCCCGTGGCTAGCAGGGCACAGGGCAGGTATGGGGGAGGCYGGACACTGGGCACCAGGGGTTGCTCACAGCCTGACCCCACATCCCCCCACGGCAGCATCCCTCTGTGCTTGCCGGGAGCACGTCAGCTGCTTTGGTTCAGACAGAGCCTTGTAGGGTAAGGAAGCCGGTTTCTTCCCAGTGACAGCAGCGGCCGAGCTGGCAGCCAGCCTGCCGCGGCGCCGGCCCTCCCACCACCGGCCGTGCTCCCACTGCCCGGCCGCCGGCACTCACCAGGCCGCACGCTGAGGATGGCACTGCAGCAGGTCGCCCCCACCTCGTTGGCCGCAGTGACGGTGTAGAGGCCAGCGTCGGCTACCCGGGCACTCCTGACCAGCAGGGTATGACGCTCGCCCTCCGCCTTGATGGGCCGCGTCGTGCTGCTCCGCAGCGGGACCCCGTCCTTCCTCCAGGACACTGCCGACAGAGGCGAGGGTCATTCGTGGGCAGGAGAGCCCAAGCTCCCCCGGGGGTCTGTGCAGGGTCCCTGTGAGGCCAGGCGCTCCCCTGCCTGGCCTGGGGACCCCTTTGCCATGGGGAGCAGCCCCGAGTTCCCACGGCCCCTGACGGACAGAGCGGGGCTGGCCCCTGTCTGATTCCTGGCATCCTCCTGCCCTCCAGTGGAGGCTGGAGGAGGGAATCAAGGCCACTTCGCTTCTGCCCTGCTCTGTTGGCTGCTACCGGCTCTGGCTGCCGGGCTGCCCCTGCCTACATCCTGGCTACAGGATGCCCGGAGCCCATTAGCCCTGAGCCGGGCACCGGGGCTCTGCCCCCGGGAAACCACCTGAGCTGTCCCAAGAGCAGCCCAGAGCATCACCCGTCCCTGCCTGCGGAGTGCTCAGCGGCCCTTCTCCCACTCTCCCAACAGCCCAGCCCAGCGCGGGGGAATGGCAGACACCTTGCCCGCACCCTGCCCTCTGCACCCTGCCCTGGCAGGCGGTGCCCAAGCACTTCACTGCCTGGGGGGAGGCAGGGCGAAAGGGGTGCTCCCAGGGTGGGCACATCACCTCCCYGAGACACCCAGCTCGGGGCTGCGTGTCCCACTCCGCACAGCTCAGGTGGCCCCAAGGGACGGCTCAGGGGGCAGGACGTGGACATGCAGAGAGCCCCTCTGCCACACTCACACCCCCGACCCACCCAGCCCCGCGGTCGCTCACCTTCTGGCTGGGGGTTGGCCGTGACAATGCACTTGAGCAGCACCTCTGCCCCCACGGCCACCGCCATGTCCTGGATGGGGATCTCAAAGATGGGGGCTTCCAGGGGATCTTCACCCGCTGAGACGTAGGAGTCGTCGGAGGACTCTGGACAGGGAGAGACGGGCCCCGGTGGCTGTCAGCAGGGTGGACCGAGCCGGTCCTGTGCCGTGCCGGGCTGCATGTAGGCAGAGCAGAGGCCTCGCAACACTCTGCCCATCCCTGCCACCATGTGCCCCACACCCTCGCTGGGGCATTAGCAGGTCGATGGGCCGTGCAGTGGAGGAAAGGGCCACATCAGGGGCCAGCACAGCACAGTGCCTGCAGTGGGACAAGGCACGGGACCATGGGGCGGGGAGCGTACAGCCTGCTGTACATCCCTGTACAGCATAAGGGATGAGGTGACAGCGGGGTGTGGAAGGAGGAGGGTTGTACAGCCCACCACAGCCCCTGCTCCAAGCTCCCCCCAGCCCACCATGGGGTGCTGGCTGCTCTGCCCCGCCACATCAGCATCGGCCTCCCAGCTCCCTCCCCTCCCGTGGCCCCAGCACACAGGCAAAGGTCCTGGGGCTGCGCCAGGAGCCTCAGGCACGTGGGCCTGGCACTGCTCCGGCCAGAGCAGAGCCTGGAAGGAGCTCCTGGCCCGGGTGCAGTCTGGTCTCACCCCTGCGTGCTGGGATGGGCAGGGCCCCTCTCCACCAGCCAAGGCACCACAGCATCCCCTGGGGATGCTTGGGCTGCACGCCCTGCCTGGAGCACCGAGCATGGTCCAGCTGGGACAAGCTGCAAYGGGTGCCCTGTGCCCCAGGGGGCCAGCCCAGCCCAGGGCTGGGTGCCAGAGGTCAGCACTCTATGTCCTTCCTGTGCCAGGCAGGAGGGACAGAGACGTCAGCAAGCATCATGATCTCAAGGCCCAGCAAACTGGTACCCAGGCTGGTCTGTCTTACGGCACTGGTTGGTGCCAACATCTCCAAGCTCCAGAGCCGTGTCCCCCCACCCCACCCCTGTGCTCTCTGGCACAGCCTGGGCTCCCCACGCCTCCCAGGGGCAGGCTGGGGGTCCCCCATCCCATGCAGGGGCTGGCTGGGCCAGCTCTGTGCCCGCAGGAGGGCAGAAAGCCATGCCCCTACCTAGCTCCGGAGAGGTGGGCCTGGCTCGGCGCCCCTTCCCCTTGCTCCGCGTGCTTCTGCCTTCTTGAGCCAACCGGCCACTCTCTTTCTTCTCTGACACTTTCGTCTGCCTTCTCTCCACCTCCCTGCCCGTGCTGTGCTGCCCTGCCCAGCTCCTCTCCAGGCGAGCCTCCTGCTCCATCCCCGGCTTTGCCCAGGGCAGGAACCGCACCTCCACGGGCGCCTCCGGCCGCCGGTACAGCCCGTGGGGCACGGCCAGCCGGGCAGCCAGGGCTTCGCTCACTGCCCCAGGGGCACGGGCTCCACCGGCAGGGCCCCCGTCTGGGCACGGGCTGCCTTCGGCGGGACCCGCCTGCAAAAGGGCTGCCCGCCCCTGCGGGGTGGCTTGTGCTAACAGCCACTGCTCCTTCTTCCTCACTTCGCCGGTGCCTTCTTGCTGCGGACCCTTCCTGGCGCCCGCGTCCTCCGCCTCGGTGGGCTGACCGGCCGCCGCGCTGCCCCGCGCTGGGGCTTTCCTCCCGCGCTGCCCCCCCGGCTCTGGCTCCCCGTTGGGTCCCACCAGCGCCACGCTGGAAAGCGCCAGGTGCTGGATGACGTGCGTGCTCTCCGCCGGTGGGAAGGTCTTTGGCGGCAGCGCCTTGCGCCCGCCGGCGCCCTGTGAGGAGGGGGTGCGGGGGGTGCGGGAGGCGGTGGGCTCGCCAGCCACCGGGGTTGAGGGTGCTGGGGGCAGCCCGGCTTTGCACAGCTCCTGGGAGCGCCGCAGCTGCTGCTTGGAGACCGTCCTCTTGATGCGGGTCAGCTCCTCTGCAAACTTGTGCTCAATGGCGTAGACACGGCTGGCAAACTTGCCCCGCTCATCGAAGGATGCAGCTTTCTGCCGGAAGGCCAAACGCCGGCACACCGCCGTGCCACCCGGCTCCCAGCGGCTGCCTTCCCGCACGTCCTCCCGTGAGCTGCCCAGCGTGCCGGCACGGCGCGAGCTGGAGCCGGGCTGGTCAAAGGAGCGCGTCTTGCGCAAGGGCAGGCAGGGTTGTGAGGGGAAGGGGCTGTCTGCCTGCTCCAGGCTCCTCCGCCGCTCCTCAAAGTACTGCAGCCTCTCGAAGATCTTGGAGCCGGCGCGCACCAGCTTGGGGGATGCCCGGACAGAGACACGGCCGGAGGCGTCGCTCATGGGTGTCTGGGGACGGGACTCTTGCGTGCTGCCCTGTGAGTACCCTGAGGACTTGGGCTTCTTGATCTTCTCCTCGTACTCCTCGGGGACAGTGTCCTGGTACTCGGCCGGCACCGAGGACTTCTTGCGGGGGGTCACGGGCGTGAAGGAGGGGACACCAGGGCCACGGGCAGCAGGCTGGGACGCGGTGCCAGCAGGCGGCGGCAGGCACGGGCCGGGGCGGGGAGATGGCGAGCGGAGGATGGGTGGCTTGGCGGTCAGGGGCAGGGCAGCAGGGGACCTCGGGGGCTCGGCGCCGGGCTTTGGAGAGACAGGGCCGCTGTGGGGGTCATCTCGCCGGTAGCCCCCCTGGGGGATGCTGCTGCAAGGGGAGAGACAGAGGAATGCAGTTCAGAGCCCACCTTACCGCCTGGCTGCATCCCTGCTCCCAGCCCGCACCACAGTGCCCAATGGGGCACGGCAAGGGGGGCAGGCGGCCAGGGCAGCCCCGGGACCAGGGAGCGTCGAGGGGCCCCGGCGAGTGAATCTGGCCACCTGGAGCCCACCAGGAGCTGGCTGGGTTGGATGAAAGTCCTGGGCTGCTGTTACACAGCAGTGTCCCCTTGCCCAGGGGTACCCATGTGGGACAGCAGGGTGATGCTGGGATACCCAGTGAGTCCGCTCCCCAGGGCCGCCATGCAGACAGGACCGGGGGCTGGGGGGTGCCCCAGTTCGCCGGGGTGTCCTGGCATGCTGGGACAGCATGGCACAGGCCAGCTCTTCCACAAGGCGGAGGGGGTCTCCGAGGCTATGAGCACCCCCCGCGCACATGCACAGCCCCCGGGGCGGGCTCGGTGTTCGTGGTGCAGAAATCATAAGGTGGAGATGAGGTTCTGGTGGAACAAGCAGCCTCGAACAAAAAAAGGGGCAGGATGGAGGTCAAAGGAGCAGGCCTGCAGGGATGGGGACCGAAGGCGGCAGGGAGGGACGGGGTCTCTGAGCACGTCAGCAGGTCCTGGGGAGGCAGCATGTCCCTGGCCCCCTTGATCACCCCTGTGTGGTGGGGACTGCAGGTGGCAGAGCCTTGCCAGTGGGTGTCCCAAGCTGCTGCGCACCCCCAGGTCCCCCACACCCTGGGCTGCACAGAGCCCCCGCGGCTGGGTGGGACAGGGGGACGCCCATGGCAGAGCCTGCAGGTGGGATGCTGCGGCTCGTGCAGCGGCGCAGGGGTTACCCCCAGCCCCAACCTGGCCACAGCAGAAAGGGACCCCTCTCCATGTCCCCCTCCCACCCAAYGGCCTGTACTCCCCGGGCCCAGGTTGCTCCCACCTCCTCACCGGGAACAGGCTGCCTACTGCTCAGAGCCCCCGTTCCTCATCCGGGCATGGCGAAGGCAAAGAAAGCCCAGGCGGAGGGGAGGAGATGGCTGCGGGGGTTGGAAGGAGATGGCCCCAGCGCGATGTCCCCTCCGTGTGCTTCTCCCAGCTACTTACACGTGGAGCGAGAGCGCCCGTCCTCGGTAAAGGCTGAAGGCGCTGCCGTACGGGTCGCTGGCCACCGAAAGGCTATCCTCCGACCCCCAGCTCGTGCCCACCAGATTAGCCCGTGATGCCCGCACCAGCGGCTCCACACCCAGGTGCCGGACCTCGGCGCCGCGCGGGGCTGGTGTGTTTGCTTGCCTTGGGGTTCCCTGTGGCTGCTGCCAGGCAGTGGGGCGGAGGTAGGGTCCCCGTGCAGGGAGGCTGGCATCCGTCTCCTTCTCCACCACGGTCTGCTGGCTGCCTGACCAGCTGGAGCGCTCCTCCGCCTGCGACAGGGCCAGCACCGAGGTCGGTGTTGTGTTCATGGAGGCGTCCACAAGGGTGTCGGACCCACCTGGAAGGAGAGGGGTGAGCCGACACCGGGTGCCCGCAGGGACGAGCCCAGCACCGTGCTCAGAGAGGGCTGAGCCACCACGGGGTGTCCCGGGGTGTCCCGAGCAGGCTGCCCCAAGCCGTCTCCCCTTTGCATGGGTGGACCACAGCTCCCCCACCATAGAGACCCCTGAAGCTGGGCCAGCAGAGCCCTTGCGAGGGGGCCGTGCCTGGCAGCCAGTGCCGGGGCTCAGTGCCAGCCGGGTGCCCCCTGCTCACCCGTGGGGGTGCTGAAGGCCGTCTCATCCTGGAGCTCGCTGCGCTGCGTCACCTGGGGGTCGCTGGGCTCATCCTCGCCCGTCTCCGAGTCTGGGGGGGGGGAGAGCAGGGGGTGAGGGGACACGGGGACAGCAGGCCAGGCTGGCACTGCCCCTTGCACACCCACCAGCTCCAGGGGCAGGAGAGCAGTGCCTGGGCAGCTCCAGGAGAAGGCAGCGCCAGGACGGGGGGCATAACTGTCACCTGCAGGGACAAGCTGCCAGCAGGGAAAGGCAGGATCAGGGCTGGGAAAGTCCATCAGGGCAAGGGCAGGCAGGGGAGGGCAGGCAAAGTGGGCAGGAACAGCGTTAGATGTTGGGAGGAAGGGAGACTGTGCCGGCAGTGGGCACGTGGCTGGCAGAGGCGGCGTGGGGACAGGGAGGCAGGGCAGGGGGACGGTGGCAGCGATGGGGCAGGGCGGCAGGCTGGGGCACAGGGCCCACTCTGGGGACGGGGCTGGCATCGGGCAGGGGTCTTCCTACCGTAGCTTTGTTTCCTGCAGGAGCGGAAAACTTCGCTTCCATAGGGGCAGCAAGAGAGAGAGAGACATCAACACCCGGTTATCGGCCCGGCCTGCGGAGACGCGGGGGGCAGTGGGGAGGGACCTTGTCCCCAGCATCTCCCCGTGCTGCCGTGGGGCAGGGACCGGCCGGGGCAGCGCCTGGGTGGGCCATGCCAGCTCAGAGAGCCTGGTACCCTGTGCCAGGCTTCAGGTCCAGGGATGGGACCAGGACTGGGTGTTTGCCCATCTCAGGATCCCACAGGGAGCACCCCATGCCCTGCCCGGCCCCATGGCAGGGGCCAGGCGCCCACAGGGCATGGAAAGAGGTCTGGCTCCCCCAGACTTCCCCACCACATCTCCACTCTGCACCCATGTTCACTGCATGCCACTCTGGCACTGCTCACAGACCCTCCTCGCACACAGACCGTCCCGCCTGCGCAGTGCACGGCACCATCCCCTCCCTGTGCCACGGCCACATCCTGCCCGGCAGGACAGCCACCTCCTGTCCCTGGAGCTGCTGGAGCTGCCCCATGGGCTGGCCTCGCCGCCACAGCACCTGCACATCCCTGTGCTCTGCAGGGCACCACAGCTTGGGGCTGGACCCCCCAGCCTGTGCCCCAGCTGGGCGCTCCTGGGGGTGCTGGGGCACGCGGACATGCATGTCCATGTGCGAGCACCCTCCCTCTGGCACATGCACGTGCATCCCCTACCCCACCAGTGGCAAGTGCTGCGCAATATGGTCATGCCCCATAGCACGGCCCCGGTTGATAAAGCAGGGATGCTTGGGGTAGAGCATCAGTGAGAGCCTCCCCATGGGCAGGATATGCCAGGCCAGATCAGTGCCACCCTAACATCCTGTCCCAGGGAAGCTGACACCATGCAGCCAGGGAAGGCCAGCCTTTCCTCCCCACTGCTGCCYGAGCCCTCGCAAGCAGCCGGAACAGACCCCTGTGGCAAGGGACATGTCCCCTGCCCCACGACCGCTCCCCTCCACGGCACGGTGGGGGGCCATGCTGCTCCTTCCTACTCCAAGCCGCCCCTCCGCAGCCTGGCACACCGCCAGCTGCCCCGTGCACTGCCACTGCACCAGGCTCCCCAGCCCGGCCACGACAGTCTGGCAGCCCCCGAGGAACCGGAGCTGCAGGGCCAGGAGCAGCCTGGCCTCGTGGGGGACACCAGGAGCCCCCAGCTGACTGGGACCCTGTTTCAGGGCTGGCGAGCTGCAGCCCATCCCTGCCCAGCCTCTGCTTGCTGCCCCCCTGCAGCATGGTGGTGGGGCTGGACCCCATCCCGGCACACTCAGAGCGGCGGGGGGAGCCGGGTCCTGGTAACTCAACGCACCATGCGTGAAGCGCCCGAAGCGCCGCGAGTGGCCGGTCTTCTGCAAAGGAAAAGAGAAGAGAGCGTTACCCACAGCACGGTGCCACACACCTGCTCACGCACGCACTGGCATGGCACACCCGCACGCACACACCCCGTCATGGCACATGCGGCACCGCTCACACCCACAATCGCTCACACACACACTGGCACAGCATACGTGGTGCCGCTCACACCCTCCCGATGGCAGGGCACACCCGGCACCGCTCACACGCACGCTCACACACACACCCCGGCTGCACACCCACGGGGTACCCACAGGCACACACCCCCACGCTCGCAGCCATGGACGGGTGTAGGTGGACACGTGTAGCACATGCCCAGACGTGCACACACACAATCACACGCACCTGCGTGTGCACGCACACGCACGCGCGCGCACACACACACATATCCCTCGGTGATGGCACTGTGCACCCCAGCCCTGCGCTGCAGCCCGTGCCCGGGGAGCAACAGCCCTGGGCAGCACAGCTGCCCCAGCACCGCTGCCTGCAGCCAGCACTGCCTGCAGCAAGGCCTTTGCCCGGGCAGGCGCCCAAACGCTCCACAGCCCCTTTGAAGCCACTGCCCACGCCAGCGTGGGGACTGGGCCAGCAAAGCGTCTTCCAGGCACTGGCCCAGACATGGCCGCTGGCACCGGCCCAGCGTGGGGACAGCATCCCCCATCCCCGGCGGAGGCCATGCCAGCTGTGAGAGAGGCTGCCTGGCACAAGCGGCATGGGACCGGCCCATCTGCACGGGGCTGGTGGCGTGGGAGCCACGCTCGCCCGCGCCGTCTGGGCAGGCAGGCGGGACCTGAGCATGGGGCGGAGGTGCCGGGAGCTCCCTGCCAGCTCAGCTGCCCTCTGCGCTGCAGCCCAGGGCCAGGCACCCACTTGCCAAGGGAGGGACCAGCTGAGGGCGACCCGGCTGCCAGGCCTGGCATGCACYGACACCATCTCCTAGGGAAGCAGAGGGATGGGGTGATCTCCAAGGCAGGCAGGAGCGGGGATGCGGCGTGCAGACAGGCGGAGTTGGGCTGCCAGGACTGAGCATCCTTCCCAGCCAGTCTGGGTGACGGGGTCTCCCCAGGACACTGACGCCCCGTGCCCTGTCTCCCCAGCATGAAGCCCAGGGCTGGACACCCAGCTGTCTTGAAGCCCTTTGCTCTGCCAGCCCCTCCTGCCTCCCCACAGCTCCCAGGCAGGGTCATGGACAGACGGCCCCCAGGGACAGACGGCCCCCAGGGACAGACAGCCAAGCATGGCCAGCAGTTAGCTGCCCTGGGAAGGGCAGCAGGCTTATTTCATTATCCCCAAAGCTGCTGCCACTGCAGCGGCAGCCCCTGCTCGTGGGCAGCGCTTGGGAGCTCCCACCAGCCCCCTGCCTGCATGCGGTGCTGGCCAGAGGGCAGCGGCTGCACGAGACACATTTGTATTCAGGCTGAGCCAGGCTTCACCTCCCCTCCTCGGCTGACTGTGCTGGTTCTGGCTGGCAGCCCGTCTTCCAGGCCAGGAAAGATAGATGAGTGATTAACTGCACCATCGGCGGATAATTCCCCCATTAAAAAATGAAAATGCAATTGAGTGCCATTATCGGGTGCTCTTGTGGCTTCCCCAGGGACTGGCGCCATCAGCTCCCCGTCAAATATGGTGACTGCCCCCAGCGGGCCTGGGCTAGGGTCCATCGCCCAGAGCTATGGGGTGGCTGAGCCCCCTCCCCTCTGCCCCGCWACAGGTCCCTGCGGGATTGGGGCACCCTGCAGCCCAGACCCCCCTTGGGCACAGCACCCACCCGCAGCTCGGCAGGGAGCAAGTGCTGGGTGATGCAGGGCCACCCCCATGCAAGGAGGTGGAAAAGGGGCAGGAGCAGCTCGGGGCTCGCTGTGGGGCCGGGGCGTGGGCAAAGGGGCCAGCCGGAGAGTGGGGGGTGTGCTCCCTGCCTGGGAAAAGGAGTGGGGGAGCCCCAGGACCCTGCTCTGTGCCCACCCAGCCCAGGGTGGGGAGAAGGGCTGGCTGGGATCAGCACCCGGCTTCAGCCCTGCCCCACGGGGCAGCCGGGTGAGACCTGGCACTGCCACCTTCCTCCGTGCCAGGCACAGACCCCCCTGTCCATCCCTAGCCATGGCCATGGGGCCAGGGGGAGTCAGGGGGGAGAAAGGTCTCCTGGGGCTGCAGAGCACAGCCCGTGCAGCCTGCCACCGCCTAGCATGTGGAGCCTGGCACCACACGGCACGGGTGCCACTGGTGCAAGACAGGCAGACAGGGAGCAGGGACAGGGTGAAGTGGGGAGGATGTGGGTGGTTTGCCTTGTGCAGAGGGACAGCTGCTGTGGGTGTCCCGATACCCCCCATGCTCGGCCAGCAGAGCAGGACCGTGCCCCACCGCACGGGCAAGCCCCTGGGCTTGCTCCCCCCAAGGGCAGACGGGGCAGCCAGGCAGTGCCATCCACCCTGCCCCAGAGGGACCCCTCCACCTGGCTCCCAGCATCCCTGGGGACCTGTGCCCCCCAGCAAAACCTGCACCGCTGGGAAGGGGCTGCGGGTGACAGCCCCTCCCCAGCCCCTGCTGGGCCACCAGGCAGGGTGACAGCGGGGAGGCTACATGCCTGCTCTGGGTGCAGCAGCGGGGTGGGCTTGTGCACCCCAGGGGAGCCGGGGGCAGGGGGCTTCCTGGAAGGATGCCCCCCATCCTCCACCCCCCGCCGAGGCCAAGTGACGTCCTTGTTCCTCGCTCGGCGGTGGAGCGTGCGGCGGGGCCCGCGGAGGAGCCTTGCCTGTGCCAGGCATGCTCCTGACGCGGAGGGGATGACGCATGCAAAGCCTCGTCTCCAGCTCCGTGACCACCGGCAGCGGGGCTGGGGGGAGCCATGAAGCAGCCTCCATTTGCCGCCCCGGCTCTGGAGGGGAGAGGGTGGCGTGGGGGGAAGCCCCCGGCGGGGGTGCCAGCCCCGCTGCTGGCACAGGCGGTGCTGAGCACCTGCCCTCTGCCCCTCCTGCCCGGGCTGGCGAGGACAGGCGGGCAGCTGGCGACTCTGCAAGCGGGGCTGGAGCCGGCGATGGGCGAAGTCCTGGGGAGCCCCAGGTGGCAGCGGCAGGGCCGGAGGGACATCCCCATCCCCGTCCCCATCCCGATGCGCTCCCGCTCCCCGGCGCTGCCCCCTCCTCCCGACTCCCGCCGGCGCGGCAGCCCGGAGTCCTTACCTGGAAACGCTTCTTCACCCAGATCTTCTTCATGCTTCTGCAGAGCCCCGCTGGCCCGGTCACACCGGCTCAGGCCCGGCAGGACGCCAGCCCGCTCCCGGCGGGGTCCCCGCTGTCAGCACGCCGTGGTGGCAAGCGATGCTCCGAGCATCCTCCACCGCCGGCAGCCGGGGACGGCGGAGGGAGAGGAAGGGGCTCGCCAGGTTGGGCTCTCGGGAGGGCTGGAGCTGTGAGCATGAAGCATCACTGGAGTGCTCCTCCCTCCATCCTTCCCCCGCCTGCCTCCGCCTCCGCCTCCCCGCCAGCCCTGGCACACAGTGACAGCGGCGGGGGGACAGGCAGGGCACAGGTGGTGGGGGGCGAGGGCAGCCGCGGGGCTCCCCCCTGCTGGCTTTGGCTCCACGGCAGCCAGGGTTCCGAGCCCCCTGCCCAGCAATGCGGCTGTACCACTGTCCCCTGCCACCGGTCCATCCTGCCCCACTGCCCGGGGCAGGGGTTGCTCTTCTCTCCCGTGCTCAGCACCATGGGGCACAGCCCACCACTGCGGCTCCCACACGCACCCCGATGGGGACAAGAATAACGCAACACACCACACCAGCGCTGCCCGCGACTGCCCTCCACGTGCTGCCCCCAAAGTGCCCCCAAACAGKGCAGCTCTGCTGCCACAGCTGCCATGACCCAGCACACAGCAGCACAACCACAGTGTGCCATGGCACTGCCCAGCCAAGATCCAGGCTAACCAGCACTCTGCCAGCCTCTGCTCAGTCCCCCACATCTTCCAGCCATCGGTGATGCAGAAAGGTCCCCTTACCAAGACATGGGTGTGTGTCCCAGCACTGCTGACCCACCTGCACACAAATGAGAGCTAATATGGGCACAGTCCTTCAGAGGACTTGAGCAACCCCTCTGGCCCGGCACTGCCCATGCCATGGCATGAGCCCCCCTTGCAAACCACACAGCCTCTCCTTGCAAATCACACAGCCTCCAGCCCCAGGCACCCAGTGCCCTAAGGCAGATCTTGCACCCTGTCTCCCGGGTGCCTCAGGACCCACGTGGGATTGCAGGGCTGGACTGCTCAGCCCTGGACTAGCATCACTGCTTTGTGGCTGGTGGGGACGCAAGCTTGACCTGGGGAGGTAGGCTGTTGTCCCTGTCCATGTTGCATGACACACACGAGACCTCCCCTCGTGCTGGGGTGAGGACCCACGGCACAGCTCAGGGCAGGACTGGTTGGCCGGCATTGAGCTGTGATGGGGCTCCYGGGTGAGGCTGGTCAGGGCCATTAAGACCTATTAGTGCTCCCAGGGTGCTGGCACAACCCCGGCACGCCTTCCCCAGCGGAGCGTCCCCAGCCCTGCTGGCCTGTCCCTGTTCTGTGGGTGATGCTTCAAATAAGCCGGAGGGGCAGTCCCAGCCCCACAGTCTCAGTGGGCCCTTTCCTGCCTGCCGTGCCCCCCACAGCTCTCGGTGCCCTGCATCACCAGCTCACCAAGCCATTGAGCCCTGCAGCACCCATCAGCCCCCTTTCCAGGCTCCTGGAGACGCTGCCAAGGTGCCAGCCCCACTGGCTGCCCACACAGCCCCCTCCCACTGCAGAGCATCCATGGGGACGCTGCTGGAGGCCTCCYCACCCAGCGCTTGTCCCCATGCTGCTCACCTGTCCCCTGGGGAGCCGGCCACCGCACACGGGGCTGCACACAGCCATCACGCTCCCCACGACGCTTGGCAGCTCCGGCAGCTTTTCACTGCTTCCCCTCCCAGCCCATGACTCCCAACGTGAGGCTTTTCATGGCTCCATAATAACTTGCAAATTACCCAGTACAAAAGGAGCTGTTTATACAACATTTCTGACAGTCCCACAATTGGAGTGATGCTGCGGGGTTTCTGTGGAGACCCTGCACGTCAGGCAAGTCCCACAAATGCCAGAGCTGGCACTAAGGGAATCTCCTGTCGGAGCCAGAGGACTCTGCTGGGCCCCCCAGCCCCGGGTGGGGACAGAGCTGGGTACCCCTGAGCCAGGGCTGGGTAAAGGGGTGGGCTGTCAGGCTCATGTCTGCCAGTGTCCCTGCACCCAGGGTGTCCCTGCCAGGTGMTCTCACCCAGGCTGTGCACACCTGTGGTCCTGCCGCAGACCTGCACAACCTGTGCCTCTTTTTCACACTCAAGTGGGATAAAAGCCTGGTCAGGGATGCCGGGAAGGAGCACCAAGGCTTGGGCTTGGCACATGGTGGTGCCAGGGCAAGGGTGCTGCCACCACAGCACCTGCAGGGACAGCCCCAGGGCTGGCACCAGGGAGGGACCACATGTGCCCAGCCAAAACGCAGTCATTCAGGTATCCTCCAACTGCCACATCTGCTGCCCCGTYGGCCACTGCTCCTGGCTGGCCGGGCACACAGCTCTTCCCTGCGACTGTGGCTCTGCCGCTCAGCCATTCCTCAGCAAAAGCCCCAGGAGTGGCCCTGGGCTGCCCCAGAGTTGCTGTACCCCTGGGAGCAGCTGGGTCACCTCCGAGGGGCTGTGCCTGCTGCAGGGCCCAAAAGTCCTTTCCAGAGGCAGCAGCACCTGCAAATCCCCCCACAAGGGCAAAGCTGGAGTCCCTGCAGAAGGTGTCTGGTGGGAGGTGACAGCAGCCTGCGCCCAGGGCGGCCCCTCTGCCCTGCCCTAGCCCGGGGGCAGCCCTGGCGCTGCCCTGCTCCTCCGCAGGACAGGGACACGGGGCAGGGGACGGGGGCCAGTGTGGCTGTGGCATGAACAAGGGGCAGAGCTGGAGCAGGTGGCCCCATTGCCACCCAGCTCCAGCTTCGCCTGCTGGACACACACCGGCCCCAAGCAAAGCAGATAGAAAACACTTGCTCAAAATGCAGCATTAATTACGCTGCTCAGAGAGCCGCGGCTCCCCACGCCTTGCTGTGCCTCCCGAGCTCTGCACGGATCCTGCCCCTGCACCGCAGCACCAGCCAGGGACCGGCCGCCCAGCCCCGGCCATCAGCCCCCTTGTCTTGGTGCTTGAGTAATTGATGGCAGCGGGTGCGTGCAGCAGACTCTTGTAGGAGGAGGTCTGGCACGAATCGTTCATGTGTTTGCACCTCCTGGAGCCGCTGAGGACGGTCTGCAGGAGGTGGGGACCATCCCTAGCCCTGTCCCCAGGGGGAAATACATGCAGCAGGATGGCCCTCGTCACAGGGCAGAGCAGCACCGCAGCAGCTTTCTGGCCCTGGGGAAGAGCAATGCTCTGCTGTGACCCCTCTCCCGAGGGCTAGGGACACCCCAGGTGCCCTCCCCAGCATCGCCTCCCCTCGCCGCCACTAGAAGGATGCCCAAGCACACAGTGCCCGCTGCTGGCAGAGGACACAGGGATGCAGGACAGCAATGTGACCTTGGCTCTGGGTGCCTGGGCATGGAGCGGGATGGCAGGAGGCATTTTGTCCTGCCCTGCCAGCCCCACTCCCGGCATCCCCCCTGCCTGGGGCTGAGGGGCTGTGGGCAGAGGGCAGGGGGGGAAGCAGGCAGGAGTGCAGGCAGCAGGGTCAAAGCAGCTATCCCCTTCCCAGTGCCACCGTGCCAGGGCACAAGCCAGCAACCTGGTGTCAGGAGGCAGGAGGGGCACAGGGAGCCCTGAGCAGCCCCGGGAGGAGGAAGAGGCTGTCGCCCCATCACGCAGCCCCGAGCGGCGGTGCTATATTTACCCGCCTGCAGGCCYGCGTCTCGGCCTCTCGCCTGTAACACAAGCCTTGCAGCCCGCCAGAATCTGAGGGGACGGCACATTCCTCAGCAAAAATAACCCCCCGGCAGCAGGCGAGAGGGCAGGGGTGGAGGTGACTGACTGGACAGCTGCACCCACCGCTTCGCTTGCCGGGGAGCAGCCCTCCCGGTCCGCAGCGCCCCGGGACAGGGATCCGGCACGCGTGCCCCCCTCTGCCCAGGTGGCTGGGGACAGAGCTGGGAGCCCAGGTCTCCGGCAGCTGCCCGTGGGCTGGCCCTGGTGTCACCCCCGGGGCCAGGGAATGGGCACAGCCCCAGGGTGTGTGGCTGTGCTTGGGGACTGGCGGCTGCACAGCCAGTCCACCCGCTGGCCCTGCTGGCTGTGGGCATCCTGCGGGCCAYGTCCAGCCCCGTCCCCCCTACACTGCCCAGCCCCGGGGACCTGTCCCTGCGCCAGCTGAGACCAGCACCCGGGGTGGCACYGGCCAAGCAGCTCTGCAGAGGCAGCCCCTGCGCTGGCACAGCCGGGCATGGTGCCCACCCCACGGTGGGGCATGGCAGCCTGGGCTGGAGCCTTGCTGCATCCCGGGCTCCTCCGAGATGCTGCTGTGCCCTGGGGCTGGGGGAACAGCCAGGGACGGCAAGGGGAAACTGAGGCAGCCCCAGAGAGTCCCACTGGAGGAAGGAGATGGCAAAGGGAGGCTTTAGGTCCCATTCAGTCCCTGAGCAGGGCTGGCAGGGGCTCTGGAGGGAAGGGGCAGTTGGCATTAAACATGGGCACGGTGCTGCAAAGTGAGGGACTAAAATTAGGCACTGAGATAAATGGCCAGAGGTGCTGAGCCACCAGGGACACTGCCAGTGCAGCCATCCCCACCGGGGTGCCATTGCCATCGCTGCGCACCACCAGCCACAAAAGCATGCCCACACTGCCRCGCTGTAACTCTGGGCTGGTCGGGAAGGGGCCATGCAGGGCCGCCGTGCACAGGCAGCTCCTGCCCCCTTCCCTGCCCCCAAATCCAGGCGGGTGCAGGCTGTTCCCTGGGCAGAGGAAAGGTTCCAAGGCGGTTTGATTGCTGAGTGCAGGTGGAGGCGAGTGGAGCAAGACCCTGCACTGGGAACCCAAGACGGACACATCCAACCTTGAAACAAGAGGCAGCCCCAGCAGGGAGGATCAGGCAGTGCTGGCATGGTGAGGGAGGGCTGGGCTCTAAAAGGAGATTAGCTCAGGTTCTTAAGAGGTGATTTAATCCAGTTTACAGGAAAAAATTCAGGAGATGCAGCTGAGAGGTGACACAGGCTTTGGCGAGCCTGGGGGCGATGGAGCCACAGTGGGGACCAGGGCTGGCTGGAAGGGCCTGGAGGGTCCCTGCATGGACCTGGGAAGCCCCTGGACCAGCCTGGTGCTGGTGCGAGAAGGGCCAACACACCCCACCTACGTCCACGGAGCCAGGGCACGAAGGAGAACCTGCTGCAGGAGAGGGGCAGAGCGGTGGGACACTGCGGGGACAGCGTGACACAGCAGSGGTGGTGTGCCCCCGGGAGCCCCTGCGCCCGGCTGCCCAGCCAGCCCCACGTGTGCGCTCCCTGCTCCCCACGCCGGGCAATGACGCACTCGGGGGACCTGGGAGAAGAGCAGGAGAAAATCATTAGTGGGGTGGAGCGACAGATTCAGGGCAAGGGATTAGAGGAGCTAAATCAGGCTCGTGCGAGCAAGGGGGAATGCTGAGCTGGTGCAGGAGTAGCTGCTGGGGCCGAGCTGGGCGGCACGGAGCCCCTCCACCCCACCAGCAGTGACCTGAGCCACCTTGGGGAGAGCCGGTGCTGGCCCCACAGAGAGCTGCAGCCTGGCCCGCGCGCCGGGGAGAGAAGGTGGAGGACCGGGCTCTGTGCCCACCAGAGACCACGACCCGGCAGAGGCAAAGGGAGTAAGGGCACCCCAATACCTCCAGACACAGAGGCCTGGGACCCCGCGCCCAGAGAAAGACCTCATCCTGCCCGGGGTCCTTGCACACATCCCCCTTGCCCCGTAACTGGCCGATGACCCGGCTCACAGGGCCCCCCAGGGAACAAGGATGTGTYGTCCCTGCCCAGCACAGCCACCACTGGAACTTCCACGGTCCCTGGAGAGCTGGGTCTCAGCGGGGAGTGTGGGGAGCCCCTGAGCAGCCGGGGTCTCCATGCCGGAGGCTGGCGAGCCACGGCACACATCCTGGCAGGGTATCAGGGCAGGCGGGTGCAGAGCRGTGGCACAGCTCTTCCATTTCACACAATGACCCGTCTCACTGCTCAGTTGCTGGCATGGAGAAAATGGCCTCAGGGGAACAACATGCGGAGTGTCAGCACCCTGCAACGGGGCCAGGCGATAGGGCTGGACCCCTGACCACATCCCATCACCTCCACACCAGCACCCTTCTCCAGCACCCAGCAGGACATGGTGCTCCTTTAGCACTGCCGCGGCACACGGCAGAGACCATTCTGCCCTGGGGCAGGAGCAAAGCCACACCGGGGGCTGCCGTGTTCCTCGCCCAGCCCGGTGCCCCAGAGCCTGCGTGGCTCCAGAGGTATCTCTGCCCTGGGGCCAGCTTTTTGGGCGGCTGTTTGCTCAATGGCGGTGCACCCATGGCCAAGCGCCTGCCGGGAAGAGCGCCCAGGGCAGGGTGACATTCACTCCACACATTAGGCAATCCTGGCTGCTCCGTCCCTCCCTCAGCTGCTCCAGAAAGGCGGCGGCCAGGGCCAGTGGCTGGGAATTGGGAGCAGGGACGAGTGCGTCAGCACAACGGGAACGGGCACCTGGGGAAATCAGGCAGTGCCACGCTGCTGGGCAGAGGCAGGGGGGCCGGGGCCGGCGGTGCCATGGAGAGGTGCAGCTGCACACCGGGGTGTGAGAACAGAGTGACACCCCCCCCGGCACCCCCAGGACAGGCTGCTCCCACCCCGTGGGGCAGTGCATGTCTCCCACTCTCTGCACACACAGCGCCATGCATCCGGCTGCACAGTGCCACGTTCCCAAAGGTGTGATGCACAGTGACCCCACACAGAGCCACTGCAGGGCAGGACCCCTCCTGCACAATTCTCTGCTCCCCCTGTCCCATGAGCAACTCCTCCTCTTCCTCCATTGCTCCCCTTCAGCACAGCGAAGGCTCCTTCTGCCCCCCCACTGCCACCCAGTCCCCCCCCTCAAGGTGCAGCATCTCCAGCACGCCTCCCATGCTGCAAAGCCCCAGGTGCAGCTCCTTCCGTGGAGCCTCGGGGCTCAGCACCGCCTCCCTCGCTCCCTGCCCTTGCTGTCCCCATGCAGACAGCACAGCTCACATCTCAGAGCAGTGCCACCAGCCAGCACCACACGCTCCCCGACACCCAGGTCTGCAATGCTCCAGGGAGGTGGCATCCATCCTGGGGCAGAGGGGGCTGAGCCCCAAGCCTGCCTGGCCCCTGTGCAGGATGAGGTCCACCCATGCAAGGGCCCACAGCAGCCCCCACGCACTCCCTGTGCACCAGAGGAGCATGCCCAGCTGTAGCACCCAGGGGCGACGAGCAGAGGGGCTGCCATCRGGTTCTAGGCAGGCAGCAACAGCTGGCTCCACCCCTGCTAATTAACCATCAGGCCCCGCCCACTGCAGGGCATAGGCTCCACCCACTTGACAGCCCCGGCTCCTGCAGTGTTAGGCTCCTCCCCCCAGCCCCACCCCCGGAGGGTCCCAGTTCTCCCAGTGCACCCCAGTGCCTGGTACGGCTGTGATGGTGATGCCACAGGCAGCTCTGCCCGCGGGCAGCTGGTGCACGGGGGTGGCTTGTGCAGGGGCACCGGGGGGTACCGGGGACCATGTCAGTGGCTGCGGAGGGGGTGGCACCACTGGTGCCGTGCACCCGAGCTGCATCTCTCTCTCTCTCTCCTCCTGCCCTGAGCAGGCTTGGCATCACATGCTCCCGACACCTCCGTGCCCGGCCCTGGCACCCTGCCTGGCCTGGCAGCGGGTACTGCAGCCACATGCTCGCTCCAGGCCAGAGAGCTGCCCCGGTGCTGCCGGCACCGGGCACCCCAGCCTGCAGCAGGGCAGGCACAGCAAAGCCCAGCTCTGGCTGGCCCCAGGCATGCACTGCAGTGGGAGCCTGCAAAGCACCGCTGCCACCCTCGGCAAACCCATGCCCATGGCTGTGCGAGCACAGCCGTGCCAGCGGCCATGCCGCCCTTACCTTCCATGTCAATGATGGCCAGCACGGCGCTGGTCATGGCCTCTCCCCGTTCGTTCTCGGCGATGCAGGTGTACACGCCGGCGTCCTCCTTCTTGCTGTCCCGGATCCAGAGGGTGCCATACTCCTCCCCACTTGGGGCCAGCAGCTCGTCGTTTCGGTACCAGCGGAGGCTGGGCCGGGGGTTGCCCACTGCCACCACCCGCAGCCGGATGTCGCAGCCGGTGCCGATCGCTGCGTTCTTCAGCTTCCGCGCAAAAAACGGCACCGCTGGGCGAGCCGGGCCCTCCTCGGGCACCCCCAGCTCCACTGTGACCTTGGCGCGCTTCGGGGGGATGCCGGGGCTCGGCGGGGCCGCCCGGGGCTCCCCACCGGCCCTACTCGTGCCACCTCGTCCCTGCGCTCGGTGCATGGTCTGCAGCTCCACCACCCACACCCGCGACCCCCACCGCCCCAAGCCGGCAGCACCGTGCCCCTCTTCTCCCCCTGCCTGCAGCCTGGGGGTGCTGTGTGCCTGCCAGGGGTGCCGGGGCAGAGGTGGCCCCCTGGTCCAGGTGCCGTCCGGTTCGGTGCCTCCCCCCCACCGGCTGCAGCCCCGAAGGTCGCAGCGCCGTGGGCAAGCAAGGGGCTATTTTTAGGCGGGGGCTCGGGTTGCTGCTCGCGAGCCGCCACTCACCGAGTGCCTGGTGCAGTGCGGCACCCACACCCCATGCTCCGCTGTGACCCCAAGCCTGCCCAGCGCCTCAGCACCTGCTCCTCCGCCGGCCGGGGTGCRAGTCCCGCGGGTGCCGGCCGCTCGCTGAGCCGTCCCAGCGCTGGGGCCGTGGTGTCCCCCCCCTCGCCCGTCCCGTCCCGCGCAGCCCCCGGCAAGCTGCGCTCCCTCTGCCCCCTCTCAGTGGCAGCTGCCTCTGATATGTCACATTCCTTGGCCGGGCTCCCCCTCTCCGCGCCCGCCGCCCCGGCCCTGCAGCCCAGCTCCGCTTGCAAAGATAGAAAGGGGCCAGCGCCTGTCCATATTAGCAGCGAGGCTCGGGGGGGACCCAGCCTTCCTCCGCCCCTTCCCCTTCTCCAGCGGTGTCACCGGATCAGGACAGAGAGACCCTGGTGGCATGTGGAGGGAAAGGACACTGTCATGCTTCCTGCAATGCGAGACCCCGGGCAGGAGCCAGCCCCGCAGGGCCCCTTTGCCCCATCCCCAGCAGGCAGCGGAGGGGAGGATTCCTGCATCCCTGCTCACTCCAAATCCACCCTGCCAGGAGGCTGCGAACACAATGAAACCCCATTTGCCTCGCCGAGCCCCTGCCTCACTTCCCTGGGCAGTGTGGGTCCCRGCCAGCCCCCCATTCAAGCCCTGCTTGGAGCAGGAGCACCCTGCTGTTCAAGTTTGGGGTGCCCCATGAGAGCTCCCACATGCTGCGCTCCAGGCAGCGAGCGACCAGGGACTGCCTGTGCCGTGTGCTGCCTCCCCACCCCCGGGCAAGGCAGGGCTTCCCCCGCTCCCGGTACCATGGCACACATCTCGGCACCTGGCCCCAGCCACCCTCGCCGGGGGCTGTAAATCTGGGTGAGCAGGATGCCAGCAACACGGCATACTGCTTCCCAGCTGCAGACCAGCCCCGCCAGCTTTGGCCCAAGGGCACCGGCATCAGTGGAGCATCACCTGTGAGGAGAAGATCCCAGGATCCCCAGAGCATCACCTGCAAGGAGAAGATCCCAGGTTCCCTGGAGCATCACCTGCGAGGAGAAGATCCCAGGATCCCCCCGGGTTGGGTGGCTGGGGCACGCCGGAGCAGGATGCCCTGCTAGACCCACAGCCCAGCTGTAGAGCAGCTGAGCAAGCCCTAGGGTCTCTGGGGGCTGGAGGAGAAGCCTGCGAGAGGCTTGGGGAGGCTCTTCCCAGCCTGTGCTGCCCTGCGGGCAAAGGGCTGCTCTGTCCCTGCCTGTCCCTGCCAGCCTCAGGGGCAGAGCCCTGGCCCAGCCAGCCTGGGCCGGGCAGGGAGGGAGGTGTTGTCCCTCCCCAGGGCAGCCCTGGGGACTGTCCTCGATGTCACAGGGCCACCTGCTGGAGACAGCCCTTGAGATCCGACACCCCCCCGCCCCGGCCCTGGCCGGCCCTGCAGCCAAAACTGAGGTTCGTCACGCTGGCCTCTCCATCAGGGACCCCTCAGCCCCGTCCCCACTGCTGGCGGCAGCACTTGCCTTGTCCCTAAAACGCCACCCCCTGCCAAGCCCACCGCCCTCCCAGGGCTCTGCTGCCTGGCAGGGGGGATGCAGACCCTCTGACRCCTCCTGCGGCAGAGCAACCCTGAATCTCTTTCCTCCATGGGATGCTCGACCCTGGGTTCCCCTGCTGCCTTGGCCCTCATGCCCACAGGGTGCTGGGGAGGAGGTAGATTTGGGATGCAGGTCGGTGGCAATGGGGGGTCTTGGAGAAGTCCTGGACGGGTGTGGGTCTGGGGCAGGGCTGGCCCAGGTGAGGGCAGAAAGAGGGCGGCTGTGGGGCTGAGAGCCACCGGGCCATGGTGTGAGGCCCTGGGTATATGGGGGGGACAGGGGACGGTCACCCAGAGCCCCTCCAAACCTGCTCAGGGCTCGGCTGCCACTGCCTCCAGTCCCAGAAGGGCTCCCCCACCCAGTGCAACTGGGAAACCCACCACCACAGGCAGCAAAATGCTCTGGGACACCTTCAGTGTGAGGGACACACATGTTTTGGGGGGACCAGCAGGCTAGGGAAGAGACAGCTTGGGGGGATGCTGGCCCCGCATCCACCCCAGCCCAGCCCCGGGGGCCTGTGCGATGCCCCCCCAGGTGCCGCCTCCCCACCACCCCATCCCATTCCTGCCCCAGAGATGCGCCGGGAGGAAGGGGTGATGCTCCGCTGTTTATTTCAGCCGCCTGAAGAGTCACGTAGACGCGGTGGGGTAGGGATGCAGTGGGGCGAGGGGTGGGGGTGCCTGCCTTGGCCCCCGGGCCTCTCTCCGGCTCCTCTCCTTCTCTCCCCCCTCTCTCGCACTCACTCACTCCTCCTCTCTCCTGTGTCCACCTACAGGTACCCTCTCGGCTCATGAGCCCGGCCCCGTGCAGCCTCCTGCTGCTGGGGGTCCCCACAATGGGGGGGTGGGTGCTGCTCTCCTCTGCCCCACGGGGCTGCCTCTCAGTCCGGGGGGAACGCAGGGCCCCAGCCCCCCCGGGCCAGGGGGGGTCGCGGGTTGGGAGCACCCTGGCTCCGAGCTGGGCGGAGAATGGGGGGCTCAGCCCAGACCCCGCTTCTCCTCATCCCCGGCATTGCCGCCATGCACCCAGAGAAGTGCCAGCTCCGGGGAGGCCAGTGGTGCCGGCACGGGGGTGACGGGTCCCCACTCCCGCAGGACGAAACCCGAGCCCATGCCTGGTGTGGGAAGGGGTCTGCAGGGGGATCCAGAACCCGCTGCTGGGACTGTCCAGCTCTCTGGGGAGCTGGCCTAGGCCACCACCTGCTCCCCTCAGCCCTTCCTGCCTGTCCCCTCCCTCCCTCCTGCCACTCCCCCCCGGCCCGGGCCTGATCCTGACTCTGGCGTTGCTGCTGCGAAGCTGCGAAAGCAGAGCGAGCCTTTCGAAGCCGAAGGAGAGAGCCCRAGGGGTGCGGGGGGCCCGGAGGTGGCTGCGCAGGGGGGACCCCTCGGGCAGTGCCAGGGGGCGAGGTGGGGGGCAGGAGCGGGGCTTGGCGGCGGGACGGAGGCAGGGACAGAAGGTGCCAGCGGGCTGCTGGAGCAGCCTCCTCTACAGCACTTCATGCTGCTGCTGGGTCGCCTCGCTCACCACCTGCCAGGAGAGAGGCACCATGAGACGCCATGCCATGCCAGCACTGGAGCCCCCAGCGCGGGGACAGGCGCCGTGCTCGGCCCCCCCCGCCTCCCCACCACCCTCTGGTGCCGCCCTGCGCTCACCTCCCCGTCGCGGGTTTCGATGGTTTTGATCATCACGGTCTTTTTGGTGTGCACCTCGGAGCCACGCTGCTCTGGGCTGGTCTCTGCAGGCGGGAGGACACAGGGATGGGGCCGTGGGGATGTTGGCATGGGGGCACAGCAGTGGGGCTGGGGCTACTGGGGGGCTTCAGGAGCCCTGGCTTAACCCCCCCTCAGCTCATGGCAACACCCAACTGAGTGCCCCCACACCAGGGGCTCAGTGTGGCACCTGTGGGTCCCCAACCTGGCTGCAGCCACCCAGGAGGGAGATTTTCCCCCACACTAGGGACCCCCGGGGACTCGTCCCGGGTCCCCCTCCTCAAGGGGTGATGCTCACCTCGGAAATTGAGTGCGGAGGAGAAGGTCTGATGCATCGGGATGCTGATCCTGTGGGGACCCAGAGGGGAGAGCTCAGCACCAGCCAGCCCCAGCCCTCAGGCAGCTGTTCACGGGGTGGGAGCCCCAAAAAACAGCTGACCCTGCTGGTCCCCCCACCTTGTCCTGCCCCCCAGCCACTCACCGGTTCTCCTCGCCCTCCAGAAGCTTGCGGTACGTGGCAATCTCCACGTCCAGGGCCATCTTGACATTGAGCAGGTCCTGGTACTCACGCAGGTGCCGGGCCATCTCGTCCTTCAGGTGCCGGATCTCCTCCTCCAGCCGGGCAATGGTGTCCTGGTACCCACCGGCCTCCCCCGCAAAGCGCTCCTCCATCTCTCGCATCTGGCGCATCAGCGAGTCGTTCTGGGGGGGCAGGGGGGTTCAGCAAGGAGGGAGACCCAGAGGGGCCAGGGGGCACCTGGGGTGGGAGCTGGGGGTGCTGGGGGGGTCCTAGGGGAGAGCCGGGACCTGGGGAGAGCCGTGGTCAGCCCTGGGCTGGGTCCAGCTGATGTGGGACTGTGATGGGTGGCCGTCACCCTCCGTCTGCCCAGTGCTGGGCAGCAGGGTCTGGCGGGGGCAAGCTGGGCAGGTGCTGGGCAAYCCCAGCACCCTCTGCCTGGCTGCCCAGGCCCCCCAGCAAAGCCATCCTACCCCGGTGGGAGGGGGTGGAGAGGTGCAGGAGCACCGGACGGCTGCCCAGGGGTGGCACTGCCAAACTGGTGGCTGCTGGCTGGTTCCTGTGACCGTGACCATRCCGGAGCGGGTCTGTTGTGCCCTGTTTGTTTGCAACCACCTTCCCAGCATGCAACCAGACACCCCGAGCCCTGCGCCTGCCTGCCTGGAGCCGCCCGGGCTGGAGCACCTTTTGCAATCTGCGCCTTGACGCTGGGGCTCTGCCAAAACACCTCGTGGAGGCCCAGACTGCTGCTGGGGGAGGCGCAGCCCAAAACTGGAGGACGAATCCCCCCGTGGCAGCAACTTGGAGAGCTGGGAAGAGCTCCCCACCCCAGAGTTGTCCCAGAGGTCCCTGAGCAGCCCTGGAGCAGTGGATCCTTGCAGGAAAGCTGGGGGTCTCCCCGAGGCTGCCCATGGCTCACCGTGCCCTTGAGGGCATCGATCTCGCAGGTGTAGGACTGGATCTGGTGCCGGTACTCCAGCATCTCCTGTTTCGCCTGCCGCAGCGCGTCATTGTTCTTGTTGGCCGCCTGCGTCAGGTCAGATACCTGGGGAGAGGCTAGGGTCAGTGGGCACAGCCACCAGGACAACCGGGACCTGCCATGCCAGGGCCAGCCCGGAGCCCGCCGCATCCCATACCTTGGACTTGTACCACTCCTCGGCCTCGGCAATGTTCTTGGCAGCAATGCTCTCGTACTGGGCGCGGATGTCCCGCAGTGCAGCCGTCAGGTCAGGCTTGGAGACGTCCATCTCCACCTGGATGTGCTGCTCCTGCAGCTGAGCCTGCAGCTCCCGGATTTCCTGGAGAGACAGGGTGACGTCTCAGGGCACCCGCTCCATCCCCTGGCCCCACAGGTGCCCGCAGGAAACGGGGCCACCCCCAACCTACCTCTTCATGCACCTTCTTGAGGAAGGCGATCTCCTCCTGCAGGGACTCGATGCGTCTTTCCAGGTCGATGCGTGCCAGCGTGGCCGCATCCACGTCCTGGGGGGACACAGAGTGAGGGGTAGCAGGGGGTGAACACCCCTGGGGGCATGGGGGGAGCGCAGGGACGACGCGTCAGGGCTGGAGARTGCAAAGCTGTGCCCAGGGCCATGCCCTGGTGCTGGGGCCTGGCTGCTGGGGGGAGATGGGGGTGGGAGGGGAGGCGGGGGTCCCACGCCACATGGAGGGGACAGGTACTCACGGCTCTGAAAGCAGCCAGGTTGTTCTCAGCCTCCTCCTTCAGCTGGATCTCCTCTTGCAGCCTGGTGGCAGAGAGGGGAGGTCAGGGGCACCCGGAGGGAGACCCGTCCCCCGGCGGTGATGTCCCCCTTCGCCATCCCCGAGCCCAGCGTGGCCCGGTGGAAGGACGGTGGATTGTCCTGCATTCCCAGTGAGCTGCGGGAGGGCTGGCGGGAGGCCAGGGGCTCTTCCTCCCATTCCCTATTATAGTCAACGCCAGAGAGAGCATAAAGGCATGAGGTCAGCTCGGTGCCACGCACGCTGCCCCGGCCCTTATAGGGGAGAGTGGCCGGCAGCCGGGGGGACGGGGTGCACGATCCGGCATAGGGGGCCCAAGGGATGGCCACCGGCTGAGCCGTCCTGGGGACAGCAGGAGGACAGGCAGGTCTCAGCGATGCGGTGGAATGGGGGTATGGAGGGGGGACCACTGGGGTGTGAGCCCAAGGTCAGGGCTAGGGAGCCGGGCTGTGTCAGGGGAGGTGGCAGTGCCACAGGCTGCTGGGCAGCAGGAAGGCGGTGGAGAGGAGACGGAGGTGCCCGGGCAGTGCTGGCACATGGGGTGACAGGAACCTGACACCCATTTGTTCTGCACCCTGCTCCTCCCCTGACATTAAGCAGTCCTCCGTGCTGCCACCCCCAGCCTCCCAGCATCAGGGGCTCTGCCCCACCGGCACCCCAGCGCTGGCCATCTGGGGCAGAGGCTGGGGCTGCGAGGGGGAGGCAGCAGGCTGTGTCACCCCCAGGAGATGGAGACCCAGTGTCCCCGGGGCACAGAGGCCAGGAGGGAAGGCGCAGACCAGTATCAGAACAAGCAGCTCCCACCGAGCATCTGCCCCTGCTGCCAGGTGCCCCCATGCTGGTTGGTCCCTGGGGGGTCACTCAGCCTGGCCGCCCCTGTGGCTATTCCCCCCCTGGCCCCAGCCTCCTCCCTGCCACCAGCTAGGCCCACGGCATCCTTGGGGGGTCCCCGCTGCTCCCAGGGCACTGTGGACACCCATGGCAGGCCTGGAGCATCCCTGGCCTGCAGAAGTGTGTCTCCTTCCTCCCCTCCCTCCTTTGCCTCCAAAGCTGGCGGAGCACCCCCCCGGGTCATCCTCCCCCCTGCTTCCGCCTGCCTGGCTGGCTCTGTCCGTCTGTCCATCCCACAGGGCTCAGTGCACCCATGGGCTGGCCAGCCTTCCCCAGTGTGAGTGGGGATGGGGACCCTGGCGGGGGGGCACTCCGATCCCCCAGCTCTGGGGGTCCTGTGGCATCACAGCCCGGCCTCGGCCCTGCTGCAAGGGAGGGTGCAGGGGACAGCCCTGCTGCCGGAGCCGTCCTGCCCGCTGGGTGCTGCCTGGGCGCCTGGCAGCGGCCATCCGGAGYGCCCTGCTGAGATGCCCAGGCTGCGGGCACCTCCCTCCCCCTGCCCCACGCCACTGGGCCAGCTCCCCCCRCCTGCCCCACACAGTTGGTCGGGGAGCACCCAGCAGTGGTGTAGTGGGGTGCAGGTGCCCTTCTCCCTCCCAAAACTCACAGCCACCGTGCCAGGACCTGGCACCCTGCAAAGTGCCCTGCAGGCGGGTGCAGCCAGTGAGGGGCACAGCCGGGGTGCTGTCCCGCTCCAGGGGACGGGGTGAGGGGGATGGAGGAGCAGGGCCACGATGGGCTCCGCGCATGGGGCACAAGGACGGCAGTGAGTACCCAAGGGGCTACCAGGGCGAGCTCTGCCACCGCCCATCCCTAGGGATGGAGATGCAGGGATGGATGCCCACAGGGACACACTGGGGCCCCTCCTCACCTCTGCTTGAGCTTCTGCAGGTCATCAAGCAGGTTGTCGCGCTCGACTTCGATACGAGCCCGCTGGCTGGTGAGTAGGTCCACCTGGCGCCGGAGTTCCCGCAGCTCCTCCTCATACATCTCGGCCACGCGGGTGGGCTCCTTGCCCCGCAGGCGATTCACCTCGGCCACCATGAGGGCATTCTGCTGCTCCAAGAAGCGCACCTTCTCGATGTAGTTGGCGAAGCGGTCGTTGAGCTCCTGCAGCTCCACCTTCTCATTAGTGCGGGTCTGGAGGAACTCCTGGTTCATGGCGTCGGCCAGGCTGAAGTCCAGCAGCTCACCGGCACCTTGGTAGGCACTTTGGTAGGAGCGCAGGGGCGTCACGCGGGTGGTGCGGAAGCTGGACAGGCTGGGGACGGCTGAGGAGCGGGACACCTGGTAGACACGAGAGGTGACGGAGCTGCCGCTGCTGCCCTTGCCCCCAAAGGAGGTGCGGGAGAAGACCGGGGAGGCGCCGCCGAAGGTGCGGCGGTAGGAAGAGAGCCGCTGGCTGGAGGAGTAGGACTGGCTCATGGCGGCAGCGTGGGGCGGCAAGGCCGGAGCAGGGAGCAGGCAGCGGGACTGGCGAGCGGCCGGCAGCTCAGCGAGGCTTCGGGAGGGGACCCGTGCTGCCGCTATTTGTATCCTGCTGACATCACCCGCCCCTCCTGCTGCCGGGCAGCTGGGGGATGCTGCTGCGGGGGGGACGGCTGCCAGCCCCCGCCCACCGCCCCTCACCTGCCTGCACTGCCAGGCTGCGGAACCCTGGGCGGATGACAACGATGCCCGTGGACCCCCAGGCACCCCCAGACCCCACTGGTGTATCAGCCTGCACCCCAGCCCCCACCGCACTGCCCCGTCCCTGGGGGTGGAGGGGAGGAAGTGGGGCAGGCTGGTGGTGAGCCCCCCAGCACTGCCCAGACCCCCATCGGGGTGTAGTGCCACCCATGGGGGGCCTGGACAGACAAATGGCCTGGGCTGACACCAGGGGGGAAAGAAGGGGACTCAGCCCTTCACACCATCACTTGCACCTTCCTTGAGCCAGACCCCATGCCCCAGTGGCCCCACTCCCCAAATTGGCCTAGAGCACCCCAAAATGCCCCTGACGGTGCCCTGACCCGCCCCACAGCAAGAGCACCAGGCTCAGCTCTCCATGTGGGGCCAGACTCCAGCCCCCCCACCCAGAGAGGGGGCAAGGGAGGGCCCTGGGGAGGGGGTGACGTGGGGGGACCCCTGCCCTGAGTGTGCTTGTGCTGACCCACCACCCAAACCCCCCTTTCTGATACAGGGGGCTGAGGGCCGGCCCAGGGCTGGGCACTTTCAGGGCGCTGCTGAGTGACCCTGAGCAGGTGCTGGGTCCAAGCGGCCCTGGTGACGGTGATGTCACCCCCCAGCCTGGGTCCTCGCTCCGGCACATTCCTGAAGCAGCAGGCACCCAACCAAAATAGCCTCCCGAGCTCATACGCGTAGGACATACGTGGTATTTATAGCCGGGGGAGGCACCCTGTTAACCCTTCTTGTGCCAGGCGTATGGAGACCACGGCTGGACGGGGACCCTGCCCGGAACAGCCCCAGCCCCTCCCTGGTCCCCATCACCCCGAGAGCAGGACAACATCCCTAGGTCATCCCGGGGTGCTGCAGGCTCTGCCCTGTCTCCTCAGCCTCCTCCTTGGCCTGGCAGTACTTTGGGGAGCAGAAAGCCCAGTCCAGCTCCCCAAACCTTCCCAGAATAGGCAATACCCCAGTTCACCCCAGGACCCCCACCGCAGCTTCCCACCTCCTGGACAGGCAGTGGGCCAGGGCAGGGACCCCCGGGGCCATGCACAAACCCATGCCAGCTAAAGAGAACATTCTGACGGAGGAGGGATGTGCTGGGGGACCCCCTCGGGGGGGGTCCCGCTTGCCTGGGCAGCACCCCCTCCTCCCCAGGACCTCCGGTACACCTGGTGACCCCCAGCCCTGCCTAAGCCGGGCTGTTTTGGCTGACATCAGCTTGCACAGCCCCAGCGCCTCTGTCCCTGGAGGCTCTGGTGGAGGGGACCGCTGTGCCACTGGGGACCGGGTGACTCAGCAGCAGGAGCAGCGCTCAGCCCTGCCCAGCCTCACACCTCCCGGCCCCCAGCCCTGGCTGCAACGCAGATTCCGAGAGGTGCCAGGGCTCTCCCGTGGCAGCATCAGCATGGCAAAGACTTGGGCTTGGTCACGGCAGCATCCTCAACTGCCCTGGCTCCGGGAGGCACTCCTGCCTGCTCCCTGCCAGCCCCCTGCCATCTGGGGGGCCAGCAAAGGTCTGGGCCCTGCAGCCACGCAGGTGGGAGAGGCTCGATGCCCTGCATCCAGGCTGCCCCCCCAAGGCCCCATCCCCTGATCCCCTCCCGACCTCCTAGACGCAGCGTAATGCAGCGGCTTCCCGGAGGGTGCACGCTGCCTGGCGGAGCCTGCCTTTAAAAGGGAAGGTATTTCCAGATGGGGTTGTTTCAGCCCAGCACAGGGGGGAGGGTGGAAGGAAGGGGGGGTTTGGGGGGGTGGGGGGAAGAAGATGGAAAAACAGACAGCATCCTTCCTCCTCCTGGCCCTGCTCCAAGCGTGCCCTGCGCATCCCTGAGCCACGCACGTGTGCCCTGCCTGCCCCATGAGTGCCGGCAGGGTGGCATGCCAGCCCGTGGCTGGGGTGCAGAGGGGCAGGTAAGCGTTCACACCAGCGCAGGGGACCCCAGCGGTCTGGGCCAGGACTGTGCCAGCTGCACTGTTCAGCCGTCCCTTCCCATGACCCCATCCCACTGCCCCGCTGGCTGGGGTGTGGGGAGGATGGGCCCCCCAGGGGTGGTATGTCCAGCGGTGCTCGGCACCCTGCCCTGGTGCTTCAAGCAGGGCTGCAGCGATGCAAACCCCTCCCCAGGCCTGGAGAGCCCTTGTCCCCATCCCCATCCCACAGAGCAGGGGGTTGCAGGGTTGGGGTGCCCCGGGGAGGGGAAATGCACTCTTGGGCACTGCTGCTAGGAGGGGAAGCGGCTCACAGGGGTTAACCAGGAGCATCCCCCTGACCCCGCTCTAGGACAAGCTGTCTGAAGTGGCCTTTCCTTGGCTGCCATGACAGCCTTCCAGGATGGCTCTGTGCAGGCAGGGGCCTCACAGCTGGCAGAGGGCGGACGGATGCCTCGGACTTTCCACAGCCTCTTAGGAAAGCCCCATCTACATACGGGACCCGGCGGCACAGGAAGCAGGGGGTGAGGAGTAGGACATGGGGACCCTGCCAGAGTCCCAGCCCAGGGACGTGGCCCCAAGCACTCCATGCCCACTGAAGCCCCAGGGGCTCCGAAAAGCAGAGAGCAGCAGTGCAGGGGTGCAGAGCGGGGGGGACAGTGGGAGGGATGCTGCCTCCTGTCCTCTCCAGCCCCATTCAGCCTCCCCGTGGCTCCAGCCAAGGCCGGGCTGACCCAGACCGGCGGAGCCTGGGAAGCGGCCCCCGAGCCCCTGCGCTGGCCTGGCCCCAGCTCCCGCCAGGGCCTGGAAGGAGGCTGCTGCCGGGAAGGCGTCGGGAGCTGGAATGTCAAACAACTCCCTCTGGTCATGACATCCCCGTGAGCAAAGCCAGCTGCATCCCACGGCCACCCCTCCTCCCTGGCCCTCCCTCCCCACTGCTCCCCCAGGATTTAAGCTGCCCGGGGAGCCGGGCACAGCCTCCCTCGGCTGCGGGCATCTCGGGGCTTGGAGCTGGGCAGGATGCAGGGATGGGATGCCAGCCCCTCCTCGGCCCCGTACCCTGCCACCGGGGCCCCCGCGCCCCCCTCACGCCTGGCCCTGGCTCAGGGGTGAGTGGAGGGATGGGAATGAAGCAGTGAGGGCGTCCATCCCCCTCCCTCCTGGCCCCCGGCTGTCTCCCTCCATCCTGCTCCTTTTACAGCCATGAGCCTCCCAGGCGCCTTTACCCTAAGAGGGAAGGACCGTGCGGCCCATTCCCCGGCGCTGACAGACCCGGGGCGCGTGCTATTGTCTAAATAGGAGATGGTTCTCCTTCCCCGCCTGGACCGCAGCCCAGCCTGGCCTGCCGGGGTCCCTGGAGCTGGTGGGTGCCCTACAGGCTGCAGCCCCCTGCCCGCTGCTCACCCCAGCTGCCCCCATGCCTTCGCCCACCCCAGGGCTCGGGGCTGGCAGCGTGGGCACGCAGCCTGTCTGGCTGCCACTGGTCCCCACCCCTGTGTCCCCAGGTGATGGGGATGTTGGGGATGATGGCCTGTCTCTTAGTGGCACAGGGATGCTGGGGGTGCCTGGCTGCCCTGCAGCAYGTGTGGATGCTGAGGGTGTCCAACTATCCCCCGTAACCTGTATGGAGGCTGGGGGGTGTTTGCTTGCACCCCTCAGTCTATGTAGGTCCTCAGGGTGAGTTGTTGCCTCCGTGGTCCATGAGGATGCTGGGGGTGACCTGTTGCCCCCAGGGCCATGTAGATGCTGGAGGACACCAGCTACCTCCACGTCCATGCAGATGCTTGAGGCATATGCCTGCCCCCATCACTCATCTCCAGCTAGCCCTGTGATCCGTGGGGATGCTACCCGTCCCCGCAGCCCAGGGGCAGGCTGAGGATGTCCACTTGCTCTCATGGTCCATGGGGACATTCACCTGCCCCTGTGGCCATGGGGGTGGGGGTGCCCAGCTGTCCTCGCGATCCATGTGGATGTAGGGATGACTGGCCGCCCTCGTGGTCCATGAGGATGCTGGGGTGTCTGTCTGCCCTCCCGCAGGCCTCGGTAGCATCACCCATGCCAGTGAGATGAGGTAGCAGTTACCCGCTGCATCACTGGCGGCTCATGTAAGGCATGGCGGCCATTCGCTCAGCCTCCAGCAATGCCCGGGCAGTGATTTCACTTTCCCATGCTCAGACACGTGGGCCAGGATGGGGGGGGGGACCGCCTCGATGGGTGCCATCCCTGCGCTCATCCTGGCAGGGCGGGCAGGGAGAGGGTCCAGGCAGCCTGGCAGGCAGCAGGAGAAGGGGGCGGCACTTCCTGGAGCTCCGGCTGTGTTTACAGGCTCTGTCCTGGGCCATCTCTCCGTTAACCCCTTCCAGCGGGGCTCAGCTCTGGCTGCCCATCACCAGAGCCGCCAGCCGCCCCAGGGAACGCTTCCCAGAGCAAAGCCTGCGCGGCACCCCACCCTGGGCTGCCAGGGGATATGGGAAGGGGCACGGTGCCCTGTCCCACCAGTCCTGCCCCTGCCAGGCACCCCTGGGCACACACGTGAGCCCAGCAGCGGGGTGCAAGCACCCTGAGGAGGAGCTGGTGCTGGTGCTGGGAGGCTGCCTGGGGCTCCCTGCTGCACCGGGGCGTCCGTGGGGCAGAGAGGGATGGGGATAGGAGCGGTGCCTTCCCAGAAGTGCGGTGATGGGGTGGGGGGCGGCCGTGGCAGGTGCTGTGCAGCCCCCGGCATCCAGCCAGGGGTGAGTCAGAGCCCACCCGGAAATAGCCAGCAGGAGCTTTTTCTGGAAGCCCCGCTGTTCCGGGAATAGCTGCGGCATGCCAAGGTGCTGCCCTTTGCTCGCGCCTGCGGGGCTGGGCAAGGGCCACACCCGGCCCTGCCACTCACCCCCTGCTCTGGCCACCCCAGATCCGGGCACCCCCCGCTCCTGCACCCACCTGCCCTGGGACCCATCTGCCCCAGGCACCTGCATCCTCTGGGCACCCACCCGCTCCAGGCAGCCACTGTCTGAGGGTGCCATGGGCTTTAGGCACCCACACTGCAAGTGTTCCCAGGTGTCCCCCAGGCATGGCCTGGGGACCACCCGGCAGCACCCGGCCCTGAGCAGGGTGCCTGCAGCAGCAGGGGGTCATGCTGGCAGGAGGAGCGGGGGGATGGCTGCCTGGCACCCATGTCCCTTCGGCAGGAGGGTGCCGGGCAGGGGGCACGTGTGGCCCAGCTCCAAGCCTGGGTGCTGGGTGCCTGCTCCCAGCCTGGTCCCGTCTTGGCGGGGTGCTGGCCCTGTGTTTTGCTGTGGTGGCTGTGGTTGACATGGAGACCCTCCAGCTGTCTGCTCACGGGGTGCCAGGCGGTGGGGGTGCTCGTTCTCTTTTGGGGGGAGGAGASGCAGGTGCTGGGGGCTGGGAACATAAATCCAGGGCTGTCGTGAGCTCTCAGCACGGCAGGTCCCGGGGTCAGGGGCAGCAGGACCAGTTTCCAGTCCCCAGGACACGGACAGCATCTCTGACTAACAGGGTGCCCACGCTGGTAACTCAAGAGCTGGGAATCCAGCTGGCATCGAGCACCTGGGCCCCGTGCACTGCCACATCACTCCTACGGCCACGCACCCATTGCTGGAAAGTTGGGATCCTGCTGGGAAATGATGCATAAGCACTGATGGAAACCCAAAACCCCACTGCTACACCCAGCCCATGCAGGGACACAGCCAAGGGCAGGAGCCACCCCGATCCATGCCAGGCCCAGGGGTCCCACCCCCTGGATGTGCTCAGGCCATGCCCCTCCTGGGGCTGGCAGGCAGCTGGGGTCCGCCCTGCCATCATGCCAACTCCCAGCACCCCTGTGCAGTGCTGTCATTCAGGGACATTGGTCCCCAACATGGCACCCAGGGCTTGTGCCTTGTTTTCTGTGAAGGCTGGGCAGTGCCAAGGTGGGGGAACAGCAATGATGGGGGTGCTGCAGCTTGGCTTACACCAGCGACTCACCCCAAAGACCCCCAGCCTTTGGGAAGCATGCGCGTTCCCCTGAGCACTTGCACCCCTGGGCAGCGTGGGGACAGCTGCAGGCAGGCCAAGCCCTGTTTCRCGGTGGCGCCTACTCCCCCAGTGCCGAGTTGGGGTACCCCAGGGCAGCACTGGGTGGCCATCCCTGGGGAGCCCGTCCCTGCCCCTTGGCTCCCACCCCAGCCCCTCCTGGTTGTGCCCAGCCTCCACCCACCCAGCCCCCAGCTCTGCCCTGGCTTTGGCAGACGCCGGGTTTGCCTGGCCCCGGACCAGGGTGCAGGTTGCGGGGTGCAGATTGCGGGGTGTGGTTTGCGGGGCGCAGGGTGCCGGGGGCAAGGTGCAGGGTGCAGGGTGTGGATTGCGGGGTGCGGGGTGCAGGCGCAGGGTGCGGGTCAGGGTGCGTGCTGTCGGGCCGCCTGGGCGCGTTCCTCCGCGCCAGCAGGGGGCGCGCGGGCAGTGGCGGCGGGGCGGGGCGGCGGCGGCCATGCAGGTACCGGGCGGGCGCGGGGCGGGGGTCGGGCCCTGCCCGGGCCTGGGGGGAGTCCCCGGGCCCACGGGGGGTCCCGGCCCGGGGCGGGGGCGGTGTCGGTGCTGTCCGGTGACGGCGGTGCCCGCAGGCGGCGGCGCAGGGCTCGAAGCAGGCCGCGCAGGCGGCGGCGCAGGAGCTGGTGAAGTTCGTGAACCGGAGCCCCTCGCCCTACCACGGTGAGGAGCCGCCGGGCCCGCCCGGCCCCCCCTTCCCCTTCCCCTTCCCCCCCTTCCCCTCCCCCTCCCCTCCCCTCGGTGCAGCCCCCCCTGACGGCTCTTCCCCCCCGCAGTGGTGGCCGAGTGCCGCAGCCGGCTGCTGCAGGCCGGCTTCCAGGAGCTGAAGGAGACGGAGCACTGGGAGCTGCGGCCCGCGCAGAAGGTGGGCCCGGCCGGGGACGGGGCGGCGGGGAGGCGGGGGCGGCGGCCGGCCCTCACCCGTGCCCCTCTGCCCCCAGTACTTCGTCACCAGGAACTACTCCACCCTCATCGCCTTCGCCGTCGGCGGCCAGTTCCAGCCCGGGAACGGGTTCAGCCTCCTGGGGGCCCACACCGACAGCCCCTGCCTCAGGGTAAGGCCGGCCAGCGGGTGCCTTCCCCCGGGGCCGGGGCCTTCTCTGCTGCCCTCCAGTTTCACTCCGCAAGCAAAAACTACCCTGACTCCCCCTGTACCCCACAGCACCGTTGCTGGGTCCCTACAACTCCCAAATCTGCCACCCAGAGCAGCCCATGCTGACCCCCTGCATGGCTCCACCTGCTGTTACCGCCTCTGTGTCCCCTGTCCCACAAAGCACCTCAGCACCCTGCACTGACAGGATCAGCGATGAGACTCTGGGTGTGCTCTGCCCAGTCCCCACTGGTTACCCAGTCCCTGGGGGCTTTGCGGTGCGGCAGTGACGCCTCTGCTCTCGCCCAGGTGAAGCGGTGCTCTAAGCGGGGGCAGGTGGGCATGGTGCAGGTCGGTGTGGAGACCTACGGAGGGGGCATCTGGAACACCTGGTTCGACCGTGACCTCACCGTGGCCGGGAGGGTGATCATAAAGGTGAGCCTGATCTGGGACAGGCACGGTGGGCTAGCTCTGTGCCCTCGGCTCTGGGTTTGTGACTCCCACCCAGAGTGGGACCTACTGCAACCTCTCAGCCCTGCAAGCCTGGCCCCAGCAGTCCTCCTTGTGTTTTAGGACCCGGCCACAGGGCACCTGGAGCAGCGCCTGGTACGCGTGGAGCGGCCCGTCCTCCGCATTCCCCACCTGGCCATCCATCTGCAGCGCAGCATCAATGAGAACTTTGGGCCCAACACCGAGCACCACCTGTAAGGCCTGGCTTGGCCCCACCCCCTGGCCAGCCCTTGGGAGGACTGGGACCCAGCTGGAGCAGTGTCCAGCCTCAGCTCTCTCCCTTTGGCAGCCGCTCATCGCAATGGGGAGGTCTGCAATGGCTTTTCTTAGCCCCATAGAGTCCTCCCAGGAGATGCTTCCAAGCTTGGGACTTGGGAAAGGACACTGGGGTGTCCTGAGGTGGCACAATAGATCTGTGCTTGAAATGTTGTGTGTCCTTGCTCCGTTCGGCATGGCAGTCGCTCTCTGGAGCAGTGAGGCAGGCACCCCAGGAAGGGTTGGTTGTGTGTGACCCAAGCAGGAGAGGTAAACAAAGCCCTGGCTAATGGCACCATCTCCCCACAGGGTTCCCATTCTGGCCACTGCTGTGCAGGAGGAGCTGGAAAAGGAGGTGCTTATGGAGGCCATGCCTTGCAATGCTGCGGCCCAGGTGAGCTGGGTGCCAAGGACTAGCAGCACTGCTTGCTAGGACCTCACACTTGTCACCTTTGATTTCCAGTCCTCAGGGACCTGCCAGCAGGTTCGCCTTCCCCTTCTCCCCATGGACTGCTGGTAACTTTCCACTCTGCCCCAGAGCTGTGTACACGACACATCTGCTCAGCCATCTCTCTGTTCCCGCCCTGGTCTGCAGCCATCGTATAGAAGGGGGTGCAGCCCCTGTAAAGCTGTCACAGTCTCCCTGGGGAGGCAGGGCAGGGAGGGGGGATTGCACAGAGGGCAGAGAGCCTGTCACTGCACCCTGCGAATGGCCGGGCTGTCCTGTGTGAGGTGGGGGCTTGAACACAGGACGTGTTAGTAGGAGGGAGGACCATGCCAACGTGGGTGGGGTGTGGGACGGCTCTGCCAGGGGGAACAGGGAGTTTCCCCTGCCATCCACTGCCTGCAGCTCTGTTTTCTTCCCAGGCAGAGCGGCACAGCCCTGTCCTGCTTTCCCTGCTCTGCCCCCAGGTGGGGGTGAAACCGGAGCAGATTGTGGAGCTGGAACTATGCCTGGCGGATACGCAACCAGCGGTGAGTAAGGGCAGGAGCCTCCCTCTGCCTGCACACAGCCTGCGGACCGGCACTGAACAGGTTTTACGTGGCACATTTCCTCTGTCTGGGGCGTGCCAGGGCTGGGAGCTGAGTGGAATGAGAGGAGGTAGCTCCTGAGGGGCAGAGATGAGGGGACTGGAGTGGGGACCCAGTGGCAGGTACTTTTTGGTGACCCAGAGCCTGTGCCCTGCTCCTCCTGGCTCTCTGCCTGCAGACGCTGGGTGGTGCCTTCGACGAGTTCATCTTCTCCCCACGTCTGGACAACCTGCACAGCTGCTACTGCGCCCTGCAGGTGAGCAGGAGGGGGAAGGGAGCCTGGAGGCCACAGCGTGGCACCCGCGCACCCCGGCTCAGCTTAGCGGGGCCGTGGGCTGGCCCGAGGCTCTGCAGGGAGGTGTGTTCCTATGGGGTGGGTCTGGCTTGTTGGAGGATCTGGGGTTGGATGGGGGCTGCCCTCTTTGCAGCTCCCAGGGTGACTCCTGCTCTTGCTGGGCAATGTGTGTGCCCACAGCTCCCTTCCTTGGTGCTTTGGGCTCTCCTGGGGAAGTTCCTGCCAGCTCAGTGCTGAGCTTCCCGGGATGGGGTGGCACTCAAGCTGGTGTCCTTTCTCCTCTGACCCTGCAGGCCTTGATTGACTCGTGTGCGGCGCCCTCCTCTCTCTCCCAGGAGCCCAATGTGCGTCTCATCGCGCTCTACGACAACGAGGAGGTGAGCGAGGGGCACAGCCATGGGGTGACTGGCACAGGGAGGGGCTCCATGTTCTTCACTTTCCCCCAGGCATGCCTAGCAGGAGATAGATCCCAGGCCCCAGTGGGGCAAGGAGGAGTTTGCTTACCTCCCCCAGAGCATGGCCCAGGCGGGGGGTAGGAAGCACTGGTGTGGTTGGAAGCTGCTCTGCTGGCTTTGGGGAACCCCCTGTCATTCAGCTGGCCCCTGGGGCGCCAGGGGGTTGCACTGCGTGGGTCATGCTGATGGTGGTCCTTGGCAGGTAGGGTCAGAGAGCGCACAGGGTGCGGAGTCCTTGCTGACAGAGCTGGTGCTGCGCCGGATCTCGGCATCGCCACAAAACCTGACAGCCTTCGAGGAGGCCGTGGCCAAGTCCTACATGATCAGCGCCGATATGGCCCACGCTGTGCACCCTAACTACGTGTGAGTAGTCTGAGCAGTGCTGCAGGCCAGAGCAGCCTGCCCTGCCAGCTGGGGGGATGTATCCCCGATATTCCCCAGGGAGTACAGACAGGACAGTCCTTGTTGTGGCAGGGAGAGCGGGCTGTAGCATGAAACTCCTGCTTCTCTTTTGCAGGGACAAACATGAGGAGAATCATCGCCCGGCCTTCCACAAGGTGAGGGCAGCCCTCTGCTTTGCGCTGGGACGGGCGCTGTCCGTCTGTCCTGCAGTGCTGTGAAACACCCAGCCGCTCCCTGGAGCATGGTCCCGGGGTGCAACTCAACGGCACTCAAATAGGAGACGTTTGTCCCGCAGCACGATTTGGCCATGCCACATGTCTGGTGTTAGTCACTTGGGACCACAGCCTTGGCCCTGGAGCGCTTCCCTGCTCTGAGCTGGGTCTGTCCCTGTGGCAGGGCTGTCCCCATCCCCACGGATCACCCAGAGAGGGGAGAATGGACTGGTGGGTTGGGGCGGGATGGAATTGCCTGGGCACCGGTGTTTCCAGAGCCACCGACTATCCCTGGTGCCAATCGCGGGCCTGCGGTGCCTTCCCTTGTGCAGGGCCCCGTCATCAAAGTGAACAGCAACCAGCGCTATGCCTCCACGGCTGTCACCGAAGCAGTCATCCGGGACATCGCTGCCCGCGTGGGTGTCCCTCTGCAGGTGAGCGGGGCTGGGCGAGTCCTCCATGAATGTTACCAGCTTGGGCCGCGGCCCTGCCCCTGGGTTCAGCAGAGGGGGCCTGTGCCAGACCCCCACCCCTCGGTTACCATGCCCAGCCCTGCTGGGGTCTGCGCTGCCTGCTGCTCCGGGGCTCCAGCTCCAGGGCTGCCTTGGGGAGTAGGCTCGGGAACAGAAGGGGGGGCCTGGCCTGAGCACATCCCATCTCTGGGGGATTTTGCACCCTGGCTCAGGGATGGTGCTGCTTCCCCATCCCAGGTTGCCTCCCTTCAGGCCCAGGGCCCGTGTGGGAGGCTGTGGGGCAGTGTGGGGATATGCTGAGGCCGTGTCCCTGTGCAGGAGTTCATGGTGCGCAACGACACGCCCTGCGGCACCACCATCGGCCCCATTCTGGCCTCCCGCCTGGGGCTGCGCGTGCTGGACATCGGCTGCCCGCAGCTGGCCATGCACTCCATCCGGGAGATGTGCTGCACCTCAGGGGTGCTCCAGAGCATCACCCTCTTCAAGGTGAGCCCCGTGTCCCCCATCCTGCGCCCAAGCCCCCTCCCTGCTGCTCCACATCTCTGGCATCCCCGTGTCCCCCTCCAGCCCCTGCCTTGGGGCTGAGCCCGGCCATCCCGCTGGGCTCCCCACCCCTCTGGGGCAGCGCAGGTACTGGCTGCTTCCGGAGGTGCCACCTTGCATCCCAGCCTTCCCTGACGACTGCCATCCCCAAATCGTTCCTATGGCAACCGGTGCTAGCCTTGAGTCAGTGATGGGTTACTATGGTGACGCGGTCCTGCTATGCCTGCTATGATGCCGCGCGTGCAACCTGACAGGAGCCGCTGCCTGCCCCCGCTGCCTGTCCTGCCACCCCACGCCGCCCTGCCCGGCCCTCCCTGACAGCCTGTCTCCTTCCAGGGCTTCTTCGAGCTCCTGCCAGCAGTCAGCAGCAGCCTGGTGGTCGACTGAGCACGGTGGGGAGGGAGCAGCTGTGGGCTCGGCCCTGGGGCCATTAAAGCATCTCTGTCTCACCAGCGAGTGGTCCATGAGCGTGGTGGGGGTGATGAACCTGGGTTCCCCTGGGGCCTCCCGTGGCTCCCCCTGTGCTCTCCCCTGGGGCCGGGAGTGGGACCTGTTCACCCGCCCGCAGCGGCCCCCTCAGTGCCATGTAGGGTGGGGGGTGCCGGGGGTCCCAGCTAACGGGCAGAAGGTGGCTCTGCACCCCCCAGGGAGAGCTGGGGGGAGGATGTCCCCTGCCTCCCGCAGCGTGGGGGCTGCCCCCATCCCTGGGGGAGGGAGGGGGCTGAGCCTGCCCTGCCGCGGCCCGGGGCCTGGGGCACGGGGGCGGGTCCTGTCTGGCCTTGCCAGCCCCAGAGCTGCAGCCACTCCCCGCTGCCGGGGCCCTGCACGGGGTGGGGGGGTCCCCGCCTGCACCGGCGGGGGGGTCAGGGGCTGCCCGCTCCCCTCCGGCCCTTCCGGGGCGGTGCCGCTGGGCGGGGGTGTGAGGGTGTGGCCCGGCGCCCGCCGCTCATTGGGCTCTCCTCAGGGGCGTGGCCCGCGCGGGAGCCAGTGGGGCCGCAGGGCTGGGAAGGGGCAGGCGCTGAGCGACGGCGGCGCTGCCGGCGCGGTGGCACACCCCCGGGGGGCGTGGCTCGCCTCCAGGGAGGCTGCGATTGGCGCGGTGCTCGGCCGTCTCCCCGCGGGGCGCGACGTAATTGGCCTCGCTCGATAACAGGGGGGTGTGAGCCCGACGTGGGGGGAAAGAAGCCCGGGCGTCTGATTGGCTGCGGCGCAGGGGGGCGTGGCGCGGCAGCCGTGGGCCTTGCGCCGTCGGCGGGGAGGTGGCGGTGGGCGGGGCGCGCGGCGCGGCGGGGCGCGGGTTGGCGGCGGCGGCGGGGGCGCGGCCGGCGGGTGCGCCATGGTGCGGCCGTGAGCGGAGCATGGGGCGGCGGCTCCTCCGGGCGCTCCTCTGCCTCCTCCTCCTGGCCGGCCGCGGGCTGCTGCGGGACGGCGGCGCCTCTGCTACCGCCACTGCCGCGCACGGTGAGACCGGGGCCCTGGGCAGGGCGGTGCCCCGGGCAGCGCGGGGGCCGGGGGGCGCTTCCCTAGGAGCGGCAGGGCAGGGCAGGGCAGGGCAGGGCAGGGGGCTCCGCGGCCGGTGCTGCCACTGCTGCCGTGGATGCTGTCACGGCGCGCAGCGGCAGGCCTGGCCCCCGGCGGAGAGTGGGAGAGGGTAGCCCGGTACCGGCACGGCGGGTGTGTCACCGGCACCGGGGGCGCCTCTCTCCTGGGGCTGCCGGGCCGGCGGTGGGGCTGGCCCTGGGGCACCCCGCCGGCTGGAGAGTTGAGGCCGCCCCGGGGGCCGGTTGGACGGGATGGGAGCAGGGCGCTGCTCGCTCAGAGACCTTGTCCGGGGCAAAGCCAGTGCCTGGGACTGCCGCAGGGACGGGGAGCCCGGGGCAGCGGCCCTGAGCGGCGGCTCCCTCCGGGACCCCGGAGCCCTTTAGCCGCCTTCCGCCGGTAAGCGCGGCCCGGCCCGGGACGCGAGTGCGGGCCGGAGCACCTGCTCTCCTCCAGCTCGGCGCGTGCGGCCCCTGCCCGGGGCTCTCGGGGACCCGGGTGCCGCTGC
>JAYKAV010000811.1:565792-582137 GCA_035582835.1 Phoebastria nigripes | reverse complement strand
TGACTCACTACCGGCCGCCCGGGGCTGCTGCGTCCCTTGGCCTCCGGCGGGCCCGGGAGCGCTGGGACGGGTCCGGCCGCACCGCGGGAGCCCCGCCGTCTCCGGGAGCAGGCGGGGACAGTGCTGGAGCGGCTGCGGCTGAGCGCCGTCCTGGCCGGGGGAGCCTCCCAGGGCCGGTGCCGCCGCCCCTCCCGGCGGAGCGGGGCGTCCCGGCGGGAGGCGGCTGCGCCGCTTCAGCACCGCGGACAGCGCCCGCCCGGCCCCGCCGCCCCGGCCCGGCCCCCCCGCTCCCGCCGCCCCCCGGGGGTCGCCCCTCGGCAGCGGGGTCCTGTGCCCCGCGCGGGCGTTGGCCCCCGCCCTGGGATGAGCGGGCCTGTGAGTGCCCGAATTTCGGGGACCCCCATCCCCACTTGCCCCCTTCCCCCGCGGCGGGCTCGGCGGGCCCCTCCCTCCCCTCCCCCCGGTTGTTTTCTCGTTCCTTCCTCGCCATCCGGGGGGGGGGAGAGGAAGGGGGAAGCCGCCCCCTGCCCAAGTGCTGCCCCCCGAAGGGGGTGGAGAGACACCCCCCCCTGCTGCATGTGCGCTTTGGGGTCCCTCTCGCAGGGAGAGTGGGTCCCTGGTGTCACAGGGTGCAGGGCTGTGTCCCTGCCTCGTAGTGCCACATGTGGGAGGGCAACAGATGTGGTATTGCAGGTCTCTGCCCCCTCAGCCTCCCCTTCCTAACTGCTGGCACCCCAAAAAACTCCAGGCCTCCCCCTGCTCCCCAGGGCCAGGGGCAGGCTCTGCACGCAGCCCCCATCTTGGCTTTGGGGGGGGGGAAGGCTGGCACCAAGGCCCTGCCCTGGGCTACCAGGCTGTGTCCCCCCTTCCGTGACCACATTGCACCCCTGTGGCACTTTCCTGGAGAGGGATCCCCAAGCAGCTGGTGATGAGCAAACCCCGTTGGAGCCCCCCTTGGAGGCTGTGCTGACTGGCCTGCCTGCCTGTCTGTCTGTCTGTCCCAGGCTGCCTGTTTGACCGGAGGCTGTGCTCCCCCCAGGAGGTGTGCGTGCAGGGTAAGTGGCTAGAGGGGGTGCAGGGATCCCTTCTTCCTTCCCAAGGGGGTGTGGAGGGTGCAGGGCTGCCTTGCAGGGGAACTTGGGGTGCAGTGTGGGGGGCATGGCAGGAGAAAGGTGGGGCTGCGCCCAGAGACCCTCACCCCTGCCATGTTCATCCATCTGGCCCTGCTGCCTCCCCTCTCTTGCAGATGGGCTGTTTGGGCAGTGCCAGGTGGGCTCCGTGCAGGACAGACCCTACTTCCAGGTCACCTCTCCTGTGCTCCAGCGCCTGCAGGATGTCTTGCGGCATCTCATGGCACAAGGTGAAGGGGGGAGCATGGGGGGAGTCACTGTGGCCTGGTGGGATGGGGGCATCAGGCAGCATTGCCTAAGTGGCACTAGGGCTGTCTGGGGCCCTGCTGGCCCAGGGGCCAGGGTGGGCTGAGGAGGGATCCAGCTGATGCGGGGAGGAGCAGGGCCAAACCCAGGCCATGGGACACAGCGTCAGGACACCGGGGCGGCCTCCTGTGTGCTCACCCCGTGGTCCCCAGGCCTCTTCCATGTCTCACAGCCCCCTCCCATGGCAGGGCTCTCATGGCAGGATGGCATCACCCAGTATGTGATCTCGCAGGAGATGGAGCGCATCCCCCGCCTCCGCCCACCACCCTCGCTGGAGCCAGTGGCCAGGGACAGGTAGGGCAGTGCCAGCCTGCGAGCAGAGCCCGGCAGGCAGCGAGGGCTTCACCCCCCAAATGGGGTTTTGGGGGGGTGACCTTCCCCTTACCCAGGTGAGTCACCCCAGCGCTGTTTGCCTCCGAGGTTCCTGCCCCTCCGTGGCTCCCCCCAGCGAGCCCCGCTCCCTGTGGACCCCGGCCTGCCAGCGGCTCAGCATCTGGGGCAGCCCCCGCCGCTGCTGCCCTCCCCCCTGGTGCAGCGGTACCTGGAGCACCTCCTGCTGCCCCCCCCGCCCCAGCTGGGCTACGAGGAGGCTCTGCTCAACCCCTATTCCTACCACAAGGTAAGCCATGGGGGTGAGCCCCCTTCTCCTGGGCGGAAAGGTAGAGATGGGTAGGGGGCTGCTGCACTCCCAGCACCCTCCTTCAGCCGGTGCTGGGGTGTCCCCCCCCGCCCCAGCTCTCGGGTGCCCTGGTGTGGGATTTGACCATGGCGGCTCTGTGTTTCGGTTGCAGTTCGGCTACCAGGACAGTGCTCACCAGCTCCCCAGTGGCTCAGCCAAGCAGAGCCCCGAGACCTCCTTGCTGCTGGGCCGGGTCCCTGCTCAGGCCCTCCTTGGGGCCGGCCCTGTGCCCTCCTATGGTGGGCAGCCAGGAACGGATGGGGGACATCTCTTCCAGGACTTGGGCATGCTTCCCCTGCCCAGGGAGAAAGCCAGCCGCCCAGACCCTACCGGCACCAGGCTCCAGCACAGCTTGCGGCTCCCCAGTGACTACAGGGACGTGGAGGAGAGGGAACAGCCAGCGCCCCTGGCCGCCCAGCCACCCCCTGCACAGACGGGTACCTTGTCCTCCAGCCAGGCACCAGCCCTCATCCCCATCCTGTCCCCACAGCCACATTCCTCATGGCTCAGACTCTCCCTCCTCTTTGGCTTCATGCCCACGGGCAGCATATCACCCCGACCCCACCTGCCCCAGCTGCTGCATCCCCGGCCCATGGTCCCTGTGTGGATGCAGAGCATTCGACCTGATGCTGTGTCCTCTTGCAGACGCTGCCCTGAAGAGACTGGCCTCCCTCCTGGCCAGCTACGGCCTGGGGCTGCCGGACCTGAGCCCCCAGCAGCTGAGCAGCCTCTCCACCCTCCTCCAGCTGCTCCAGAGCTCTGGTGAGTGGGGCACAGGGATGGGGCAGGCAGGGACTGGCAGTGGTGGGTGCCAGCATGTTTCGGGGTAGGGGGTGTTGCCTCCTCTTGGGGCGGGTGCCGCAGGACCTCTGTCTCTCTCCTTCCCAGGTGTTGCTGACCCCGAAGTGCCCACAGCGAAACGGGTGGGTTTGCAGCAGGGTAGTGCTGGAGGAGGTGCCACGCCACAGGTGGGATGTGGGAGGGAGGGAAGGGCAGCCCCTCAGGGCTCTCCTCGGAGGTCCCAGCTCCTCCCTTTCCCTCCCTCCAGGTGACAGAGGGGGACATGCAGCACGGAGAGGAGCCAGTGCCCCCTTCCTCTGCAGTGCCGCCCCCCAAAATCCCAGCCAGCAGCTCCCCAGGGGATGGGCCGAGGGGCAGGACAGCACCATCGCCAGCCCCCCGGGCAGAGCCGCAGCGGGGACATGGCGGGGACACGCTCAGCCCCAGGAAGCTGATTGCAGTGGAGAAGAAGAGCTACACAGAGGCGAAGGACGGTGGTGCGCAGCAGGGCATGAGGCCACCGGACGAGTACGGCTACATCGTCACGGACCAGAAGTGAGAGCTGGGCGTCGGGCGAGGGGGTGTGTGTGTGCGGAGGGGCTGTATCCCCCCCAGCCAGCTGTCACAGCTCCGTGTGCTCAGCTGAGCCTGTTTGGGTCTCTAGTGGGGTCAGCTCCCCCATCCCCTTCAACCCACAGCCCTTATCCCACCCCAAAGCCTTCCTCTTAGCCCACGCCAAGGCTAGAGCTCACTGCTGCAGGACGGGAGACTGGGACAGGCTCAGCCAAGTGTTTGCACAACTGCCTCCATGCACACTCGTGTGCAAGGAGGGGTCAGCTCACCTCCATCACCACGCGTCCTCTGCCCACCCTGACAGCCCTCACTCCACGCGTGGGACTCCCCATGCCTGCCCGTCCCCCTTCCCCAGCTGCGGGGAGCGTGGTCTCTGCCCTCGCCCCCACCGCCCGCTCCTCACCGTGCCGCTGTCCCCGCAGGCCCCTGGGGCTGGCCGCTGGCGTGCGGCTGCTGGAGCTCCTTGCCAAGCACCTCCACCTCTCCACGGCCAGCTTCATCAACATCAGGTGAGGGGAGCTGGGCCGTGGGCTGCTGCTGTCGCAGCCCCAGCCATGCACAGCTGCCCTGAGYGGCGGGGCCAGGAGGAAGCGGGCTGTGGTGGGGATGGGGAGGGGGTCTGCGCTCCCTGTTCTCATGCTGTGTCCCCCTCCTCCCCGGCAGCGTTGTGGGCCCCGCGCTTACCTTCCGCATCCGGCAGAACCCCCAGAACCTCTCGCTGGCGGACGTGGCCAGCCAGGCTGGTGAGTTGGGCACCACCCCCTGGTCCTGCCCCCCTTTCCTCCCCCAGTTGTGGGGTGCCCCTTCCCAGGGGCCGGGAAGAGGGGGCTCCCACCATACRTCCCAGTGCTGTTGGCTGAACTGGGGAGCTGGTGTGGGGTGGGCAACTGTCAGGGATATCCCTTGGCTCTGCCTCAGCAGGGGTCTCCTGTGTGGAGGGGAAGCACCCCTCTAACCGTCTCTTCTCCATCCACAGAGCAAGTGAAGGCAGAGCTGGAGACAGAGCTGGGCCTGAAGATCGTGCAAACAGGAGTGGGAGAGGTAGGAGCAAGGCACACCCGTCCCTCCGGGCTGGGGCGGCCAGGGACAGGGCAGTGGGGGTGCTGCCGCCGGGTATGAGCCGGGAAGCGCACTGTGCCCCAACCCTGGGAAACAGGGGTCTTCGTGAGCAAGCCATCCGTGGGGGTCTGTGGGGCAGCTGGGGAGCAGAGGGCTCTGGGCAGTGTTTAGGCTGCTGTGTTGGAGACAGACTCAGGTTATCTGGGATGTGCTGGAGCAGGACTGCTCCAGTGTCCCCCCTCCACCTGGCAGCAAGATGCTGCCCAGCCGCCTGGACTCCCAGGGCACTTGGTTCTTTCTAAAACAAAAGCTCCGCAGGGTTTGAAGGCAATTTGGGAGGGTCTCCCGGAGGCTTTCCTCCCTCCATCCAAGACTGGGGGGCTGCAGGCTGCACCCCGCAGGACTCATCCTCACCCTTGCCTCCCTCCAGCCTACTCACCCCATCCTGGCTGTGGCTTGGGTACCCCAGCGCCAGGCTGTGCCCAGAGCACCCCAGAGACCATAGCTAGGCAGGCAAAATGCCATCGTGCCCCCAGGGAATGGCAAAGCAGCTGAAGGCAGGGATGGGGCAGGAGCCATCTGCTCGGAGAGGGGCTCCCCCTCCCTGTGCTCCTCTGGGGATCCCCAGGAACAGTCTCCTGGTGGGGGAGTGGAGGCTGGAGATGGGGGACCGAGCCTGGCTCCCATGTCTGCAGCKTGGGGAGGGGAAGCGGTGCAGCACATCCCCAACTCGGGGTCCCTGTTTCCCACTCTCCTGCCCTGTGGCTGCAGCTGTGGGCAGGGAGGAAGGAAGGGGGGACCTTGGAGGAGGAGGCCATGGAGAAGGGGTGGCCTGGCCACTGAGGCAACCTGTCTCCATCAGCAACATGTGGCGTGTTGCTATGGCAATGCCTTTTGATGTGGCAAGTGGCAGGAGCTGGGAGAGATGGCAGAGATGACGGAGCTGGAGCTCAGAGGAGGCTGAAGCAGCTTTGTGAGCCCTCTTCTGCACGGACCAACCTGGTCCAGACCAGCTTGTGCTTTTCCTTCGTCGCCCCCCTGGGCTCTGAACCCAGTGGGACTGGTGCAAGATTTGGGGAAGGAGGGATGTAGAGAGGCAGGGGGACAGCAGGGCCTGGGCAGGCCTTGGGAGGGAGGTCCCTTCRGTCCCCCCAGCCCTGCTGACGTCTCCAGACCTTCTGACACCTCCAGGGGCTGCAGGGCTGCTCCTGCTTGGATGCCCTGGGGAGCTGGGAGGTGCTGCCCCTGGTGGTACCCCTGGCTGGGCTCTGGCGGCAGTCAGACTGGTCCCCAGGCACTGGGGCTGATGAGGTTGGGGGGGCAGGCAGCAGCRGGGACCCCTGGGGCAGGGGCATCCCCAGGCGATGATGGTGACGACGTAGGTGATGATGACACAGTGTTCCTTCGGTAACCTCATCAGGCTCATGGCCAATGGGAGGCCATGGCAGTGAGGTAATGCTGGACTCTGGCACCTCATTGGGCACAGGTTATTTGGTGGTGGTGATGCCCTAGGACCTGGCTGGCAGGGGGACTGTGTCCTGATCACCAGCGGCTCTGGGACAAGGCCCTGGGGGGTCTCATCCAGCGAGGGCTCAGCACCATCCTGTCCCAGGACAGGACTGGCACGGATTTGGTTGGCCCCTCCAGCCGCAGGGAGGGAGCCCTGGAGGCACTGCCTCCAAGGTGGCAGGGGCTGCTCTGTGTCCCAGCTGAGGAGAGCGACGGGAAGGACCCGTCCCCCAGCCACCGCAGCTGGGATGGCACCAGCCCTCTGGCAGTGCCAGCACATCCCCTCTGTCCTGCCGTGGCCACAGGGGAGAGCCAAGCCCRATTTGGGGAAGTCCCCTGGGAGCAGCGATTGCTGCCCTGGAGCCAGCACTGCAGTGGCCCATCCTTTGCCATTAATCCCTTGGGCTGAATCCAGCCCTCGTTGACCTCCAGCTGGGCCAGAGCTCATTGAACCCAAGCTCCATGGGGCTGCTGCCTGCCCTGGGGAGCAGCCCTGGGTGCTGGGAGCAGGGGAGCAGCAGGTTGTTGCTGCCTGGGCTTGGCCAGGCCCTTTCCCCTCTTGCAGCCCCAGGGACACCAGTGTGACCAACACCCCATGCGACACGCAGGTGGGTGCACCGTGCCTCACCCTAGTGRCACCCAGCACCCCAGTGACACCAGCTCTGCCCCAGCTGAGGGTGGTGGGAGAATCAGCACAGCACCGAGTGCCCTTGCTCTGTTTTAGCCCCCAACAACCCCAAATGTGGTGCAGAATGGGGTCTCTGCCCCCCCAGCCCCATGCAGATGCCCCTCGCTAACTCTTGCTTGGCTCTGCCCCAGCGAAACGAGGCTGCTGCCTACTCACGCCCATCCCGCTTCGGGGACGGCTTCCACTCGGTGCTGYTGACCTTCATCACGCTGGCCTGCGTGGCAGGCATCGCCATCGCGGCCGCCGCAGCCTTCTGCCTCCGGCGCCATGCCAAGCAGCGGGAGAAGGAGCGCCTGGCTGCCCTGGGACCCGAGGGTGCTGCTGACACCACCTTCGAGTACCAGGTAGGACCCTGCAGGATTTGGGACCCTGCGGGACGCGGCACCACTGCGTCAGCATCGCTCGGGGTGCACAGGGCTGCCCTACGGCAGCGCTGTGGCCAAGGGACAGGGTTCTTGCTGGGGTCCCCCAGGAGCTGTGCCGCCAGCACATGGCTGCCAAGTCTCTCTTTGGCCGTGCCGAGGCACCAGCGGTGCCGGCAGAGACCTCGCGGGTCAGCAGCGTCTCATCCCAGTTCAGCGACGCCCCGCAGCCCAGCCCCAGCTCCCACAGCAGCACGCCCTCCTGGTGCGAGGAGCCTGTCCAGTCCAACATGGACATCTCCACCGGACACATGATCCTGGTGAGCTGGCCTGGTGGGGTGGTGGCCCCCTCCCCGGCCCCCTGTGTGCCYCCCGGCTGCCGGGCTGACCCTCGCCCCTCTGCCCCAGGCCTATATGGAGGACCACCTCCGCAACCGGGACCGGCTGGCCAAGGAGTGGCAGGCTCTCTGTGCCTACCAGGCTGAGCCCAGCATCTGCTCCATTGCCCAGAGCGAAGTCAACCTGAAGAAGAACCGCAACCCCGACTATGTGCCCTGTGAGTATCCCAGCTGCCCTGCCCCAGGGACTGGCTCCCAGGGCTGTGGCAGGAGGGCGGTGTGGGGCATGGCAATGCTTGGGGCCACGGCAGGCTGTGGCGTGGGTTTGCCCCCAGCTCCCCCGGGCACTCACCACATCCTCTGGCCTCCGTTTCCCCAGATGACCACGTGCGGATCAAGCTGAAAGCCGAGAGCAACCCATCCCGTAGCGACTTCATCAACGCCAGTCCAATCGTGAGTGATCACCGGGGGCTCCTGCCCTGCCGCCCCGCTCCATGATGCGCTCAGCCCAGGCGAGGCTCCCACTCTGGGACGGAGCTGGACTGAGCTCACATCCCTGTGGGCTATGGATATGAGCAATGTGCCTGCCCCATTGCTCAGACATGGTTAAAATCCATTTCCCTCCTGGCTGTGGCACCTGAAGCTCCCTCCCCAGCCCTCTCATCACCCCTGGAGTATCCCCACCTCCTCCCAGTGTCACCAACCCCTGGCCAAAGAGCATGTGGTCTGACATCCTCTTTCCCACTCCAGATCGAGCATGACCCGCGGATGCCAGCGTACATCGCCACGCAGGGGCCACTGTCCCACACTATCGCTGACTTCTGGCAGGTGAGTGTCACCCAGCTGTGCCAGCCCATCGGGGTCCCTCTGGGTGCTGCCCACCAGATGGGTCACAGCAGCTCAGCTGCCCTCCTGCCTGGGCTGTCACCCAGAGGTGACACCCCCCGTGCCTTGCCTGCAGATGGTGTGGGAGCACGGCTGCACCGTCATCGTCATGCTGAGTCCGCTGGCTGAGGACAGCGTCAAGCAGTGTGACCGCTACTGGCCGGACGAAGGCTCCTCTCTTTACCACATCTACGAGGTAAGTATGGCCATAGCCTGAGGCAAGGAGCATCCTCCAGCCCCTGTCCCCCTGAGCGCAACCCCCCTGCCTGGTGCTGATGCCCATGGCTGCCTCTCTCGGGCAGGTGAACCTGGTGTCGGAGCACATCTGGTGCGAGGATTTCCTGGTGCGCAGCTTCTACCTGAAGAACGTGCAGTCACAGGAGACCCGCACCCTGACGCAGTTCCACTTCCTCAGCTGGCCAGCCGAGGGCATCCCTGCCACCACCCGGCCCCTCCTCGATTTCCGCAGGTGAGCGCCTACCCGGCACCATGCCAGCCTTGGGGAGCCAGCGGTGGTCCTGACCACAGGGGACTGATGGGCAAGGACATTGCTGCCGGTGTGATGAGGGTCACTGCCGTGGCATGGACCGGCTGGGGGGACGGGGCTGTGGTGCATGGGAAGGAGCAGAAGAAAACAGGTTCTGGCCAGCTTGGTGGGCAAGAAACCTCCAGCAGAGGTTGCCAGGGCTCTCCAGCCTTCATAGGGAGGGTGGGAAAGCGCTCTTCCCCGGAGCTGGCATAGGGGACAGCACTGCCTGGCACCCTCCCCAGCCATGGCTGCAAGAAGAAACCCCTGGAGCCAGCCTTGAACAGCTGTGACCCATTGCTCCCCATGCCCTACAGCCAGCGGTGGGTCCCCAGCTAGCCTGGGGAGAGGGCTGCGGGGCTGGGACTGCTCCCAGGAGGGTTGCAGGCAGTGCCTGCTGGGGTCTCGGGGTCCTTGGGTGGTGGTGGGCTCCTGCTGGGGGCTGGCGGTCACTGTCCCCAGGCCGCGTGGGGCCAGGGACCCTGCTTAGGGCAGCGGGGGGTCCCCGAGCACGTCGCCCTCCTCTCCGTCCTGCTCATGCTCTCTCTGTCTCTCTGTCTGTCTCTGTCTCTCTCTCGCAGCTGCCGGTGTCATTTTTGTGATTTGCAGCTAGTAATCTGGCTCCAGTTGCATAGTCACAAAAGTGATCGTTGGCAGCCGTGCCTGCTGCATGGAGCATGCCGGGAGCCCCGCCGGCGCCTGGCCCCCAGCTTCGCGCCCCACCGGACCAGAGCTGCTCCCTTGGGGGTCCTGCCACTGCTCCCCTCCCTGGGCTGGGCACCCGAAGAGCCGGGCTCTGCTCCCTGCCCCGGCCCCCTTCCCCCCATGGTCCCTATCCCGTGCCCAGCACCGCTGGGGAGGCAGGAGGAGCCATGAGGAGCCATGTGCTGGACCCCCCAGGGCCACATCATGGGGTGCCTGCTGCCCCCCCCAGCTCGGCACAGCTAGGGGAACCTAGCACAGCCTTGTCCCCAGCATGGCAGGGCGCTGACCTGCTCCCTCTTGTCCTTGCAGGAAGGTGAACAAGTGCTACCGGGGTCGCTCCTGCCCTATTATCGTGCACTGCAGGTACCGCTGGGGGTGGAGGTGGGGTATGGGCTGGGGGGTGGCTGCAAGGCTGGGACCTGCTGGCCGGGACCCCTGGAGCCTGTCCCCCTCGAGCCCGTCCCCCTCGTCCAAGCGTCTGTGTCTTGCAGTGACGGTGCAGGCAGGACTGGGACCTACATCCTCGTTGACATGGTCCTGAACCGAATGGCCAAAGGTAGGTGCAGCACAGCACTGCTTCTGCCCTGTCTGGGGGATGTGGGGCCACGTGCTCGGCCCGTGGACCCCCCTCCTAGCGCCCTTCTCTCCCTCTGCCCCAGGGGTGAAGGAGATAGACATAGCTGCTACGCTGGAGCACATCCGAGACCAGCGGCCTGGCATGGTGCAGACCAAGGTACCCCCAAAAACTGGGGCTCCCCTCCCTCCCTGAGCATCCACAGCCCCTGGGGCCAGGCTGGTGGCGACCCTCATGCCTCCCTCCTCTGCTCCCCCAGGACCAGTTTGAGTTTGCGCTGACGGCTGTGGCTGAGGAAGTGAACGCCATCCTGAAGGCGCTGCCGCAGTGATGGCGAGGAGCCCTCCCCTCTCGTCTTCCCCCATGCCCCGCCGGCTTCGCGTGCTCTCCTCGCCCTGCCTGTGGGGCTGCTCTCCCTGTAAAATGCTGTCTGTGCTGCTGGCTCTGTTTCTGCCCCCTAGTCCCCCCTGCCCCTCTCCCCAGGGCCACAGGGCTCAGCCCCTCTGCATGCAGGGCACGGAACCCCATCCCACCTGCTGCCACTGCAGAGGGGACTGGGCTCGTGTCACCTATTCCCTGCAGCGGAGGGGACCAGGTGGTGATGCTGGGAGTTGGCTGTGGGGCCCCCCCAGCTGCTCTCCTGCATCCCAACCTGGCAGTCCTGTGTCAGCTCCCTGCCTGTGCCCATGTGGGGGCAGGGGTCCCCCACGGTTGGGGGGAGCACTGGGTGCAGGGAGGCCTGGCCCAGCCCCAGGTCCCCCTCTGCGTGCTCCCCACCTTGTCACTCGAGCAGAAGAGAAATTTCTAGAGAAATATAATTTTGTATCTTGATGTGAATAAAGTTCTCGTGTCGCGTTCGTGCAGCTGCAGCCAGGCCTGGCCTCTGACTGTGTGTGTATGGGGGGGCACAGGGAGTCCCCCACTCCCCCATCCCTGCAGGAACAGAGCCTGTACCCTACAACTGCCAGACAAGTGCAGCTGGGACTGGGCCCCCCCTGCCTGCAGGCAAGGATGGGGGGGGGGATCCTGCAGCCCCCAGCCCAGAGACACCCCGCAGGCAGCAGCTACTGCAAACAGGTTTATTGATGGCTGTCAGCAGAAGGGGGTCAGGGAGGGGGGGCTGCAGCGAGGAGGGGGGCAGAGCCCAGCCCCACTGGCTGAGCCCAGCCATGCTGCCCCTCGCTGCCGGCCACCAGTACCCCCCAGCAGCCTAATCTACAGCAACCCCCCTCCAGCCCCCTCCCCTCCAACCCCCCATCACCACCCTCCCCACCACCTCATGGTGCCTGGGGCATTTCCCCCCAGCCCCAGGTATTGCTCGGCCATAAGCCCTGTCGTGCCCCCCCCCCTGCTGCATCCCACGGAGCCAGAGGGTGGTGGGGGAAGGGGGTGGCAGGGGGTGGCCGTGCAGGGACAAAGCGGAGTCCTGGCTGGGAGAGCCTCCGTGGGCGAGCAGGCGTGCGCGGTCCCCGGGCGCAGCAGCCTCAGAACACACCTGGGGAGACAAGCGGAGGGGGGGACACAACAGCACCCGTGAAACCCTCCTTGGCCCAGGGCTGGGGAGGGGCAGGGAGGGAGGGATGAAGGTCCCAGGAGGAGGAGGAGGAGGAGGAGAGCCAAGGCAGGACCACGGGCAGTGGTGAGGGTGGGAACACCTGCGAGCATCACTGATGGTCACTGCTGCTGCGGGAAGCAGGGAGGGACAGTGCCCCCAGGCCAAGGCGGGGGGGGGGTGACAGTGCCCTGCAGGGTGTGCAAGGCATAGGGAAGGAGGTGACCAGGCAGGGTCTGCAATGGGGGGAGGGGACAGAGGAGGAGGAGGAGCAGGGGGTACAGGCAAGAGCGACAGCATCCAGAGGGGAGAGACAGACACAAGGCACCAAGCAGAGCCCACATGCACACCCCTCCTTGCAAGGAGAGAGAGCCTGACCCAGTACTCCCCAGCCCGGGCAGGGGCGGGCAGCAGCCAGGGAGGCAGCGGCTGGAGCCCCTGCCTGTCTGCAGGGCAGGCAGGGAGAGAGGAGCAGGCAGAGCCAGGGCACACCTGCCTGCGGGCACCCCGCGCTTCCAGGAGCCAGGGCAGGGAGCTGCCCCTCTTCCCGAGACCCCACCAAGGGCCCCTCTTCCAGCCACGACCCCCAACTCTGGCAGCCCCCCCACCCCGGGGTGCCACCAGCCGCTCACCCACCTGAGCAGCAGCAAGGAGGCAGGGCAGGAGAGATCCCCCATCCCTTGCTGGGGGAGGCAGGAGCCGAGCCCCAGGCAGCAAGCCCCCACCCCCCCCTTTCCTCTCCCTGCCCCACGGGGAGGGGGCTCAACCCCAGCCCCAGGCTCAGAGCAGGGGGCAGTGCCACTGCTTCGCTTTGGGGGCAGGTTCATGCCCCGCTGTGCCGGGGCTGCCGGCCCCCAGCAGCTCCCGCTCCGGCCCGCCCTGGGAACCGTGGGCTCTGCGGGCGGAGGACCGGGTGCCGGGGCTGCCCCCCGGTGCCGGCAGGGCGCCGGGGCCGTGCCCACCTGCTCGGTGGTGCCCCGCGGCCTCCATCTCGGACAGGCTGTAGGCCATGGCCAGCTGCAAGTCCTCATCCTCGTCCTCGCTGTCCGTGTAGAGGCAGACGGGCGAGGAGCTCGGGGGCTGCTGCGGGGCAGGCGGTGGGGGAGAGGGGGGCCGCGGGCTGGGGAAGGCTTGCTGCTCCCGCCGGCTCAGCTCCAGCCCCAGCGCCATGTCATCGGGGACACCTGTGGGGATAGGGGCAGGGGACAGGGGTCACGTCCACTCCAGCTCCCCAGAGCTGGCACCGGGCCCCAGCAACTCCTGCCCACCCCACCAATCCTCCACGGCAGAGCCCCAAACTAGGGCCGACCAGGGGTCAGCTCAAAACCAAGCCTGGATGCAGCACCCCCCCGGACACCCCAAAGGAGGAGAGGGGTCCCCAAGGAAGAGAGGGGTCCCCAAAGTGAAAGGGCACTGGGAGGTGGCACTGTCAGACCCCAACAAGTCGGTCTGCGGTGCCGCTTCTCACCATCGATGTGGATCGACTTCAGCTCCCCGTCCTCCTCCACTTCCACCCGCTCCCGCCCATTCTCAATAATCCTGCAGACAGACAGACAGATGGACAGTCAAGGGCCAGGCAGCCAGAGCATCACAGCGGCAAGCTGCAGGGTCCGAGGCCTGCCGATGAGGGGGGTCCGCGGGGGTGAAGTGAGCTGGCACTCCCCTCACCGCTTGGTGGTGATGCGCCTGCCATTAACAAAGGTGGTAGAAGTGGAGACGGAGCGGAAGCCCAGCCCTGCGTCGGCGCCGGAGCTGAAGGACGAGGCGAAGAAATCTGGAGAATGGAGTGACAAGGTCGGTGCCAGGGTGGGGGGCACAAGGAAGGCAGGAGATGGACCCCGTGCAGGGGGATACGGTGTCCCAGGACTCCCCTGCCGGCTAGGGGCTGGCAGCGTCTCCTACCTGAGGATCCTGGGAAGGGGGAGAAGAAGTGGCCTCCCCCGTGGTGCCGTGGACCATGTCCTCGCAGCTCGGAGAAGGGCAGCATCTCGTCTGGAAGGCAGGGAGCCCCCTGTCAGCACTGCCCCTGCGGCTTGGCGAGCCAGAAGCAGGGCACTGCCATGGGGACCCCCCTGGGGCTGGCTGCGCACCCCGTCCCCGAGCCCAGCGGCTGCCCCAGGGCCAGAGAGGTGCCCCAGAGCTGGACCCCAGCCCCCCTCCACCCCGCACGCACCAAAGAAGTCGGCGAAGGGGTCTCGCCCGCCAAAGAACTCCCGGAAGACATCGTGAGCGCTGCGGAAGGTGAAGGTGAATTCGGGGGCCCCAGCATCGGCCCTGGAGCCCCCCGGTCCTGCTGGAGGGAAGATGCTCAGAGTTAAGTGGAGCCCTGGGTGGGAACCCCCTGAAGGGCAGGGAGCCCCAGGGGGCACAGACCCACAGCGGGTCTTCAGATGGGGTCATATCCAGAGCTGCACTAACCCCCCACGGCCCCACTTGCCCACTCACCTGCCCCCATGAGTCCGTCCTTGCCGTAACGGTCATAGACATCGCGCTTCTGCTCTGGAAGGAGAAGACAGGGGCTGCGAGGAAGCTGGCTGCCAGACACGGGGCCGGGAGCAGCAGCATGGGCAGAAGCACCGACGCTTCCCCCGGCCAAGGGAGGTGCAAGAGGAGGGGGAGGCGGCAGGAGCCCCCACCACACCAGCACCGCTCCCAAACCCAAGCTGGGGCATTGGGCGAGGATGCACAAGCCTCAGCCCCTCTGGGGAGACCTCATCCCGGAGGCCAGCACCTCAGCATCTCTCCCAAGAGCCATTTCGGGGGACGCATGGGAAGGTAACCAAACCCCATAAGCCAGGCGGTAAAGCTAGAGGGACCTACTACCTCCCAGAGATGTCCAGGGATGCCACCCAGGTGAGCCCAGAAGCAGGACACCCCAGGGTGAGCAGCCCCAAGGGCCAGGGGACACACGAGACAGCACCATGGCCTCTTACTGTCCGACAGCACTTCGTACGCCTCAGCGATCTCCTTGAACCTCTGCTCAGCATACTCCTTGTTGTCTGGGTTTTTATCCGGGTGCCATTTCAGCGCGGCCTTCCTGTACCTGCACAGACGGGCAGCGATGGGCACGCAGCAGCCCTCGGGCAGCAGGGGCTCCCGCGCCAGCAACCCTGCTCTGAGCGCACGCCTCCGACCCCGCAGGCAGGGGCACCCCGAGCCCACTTCACCCAGTGCCCTACAGCCTCAGGCATCAAACGGGAGCTTCCTGGACTGGTTCACCTCCCGAGCAAATATCTGTGGCGTGACCCCAGCCTGCGCCCACCCCAGCTGCCCTCGGCAGCAGCTCTGGACAATGCTCACAGGTTTGCACCAGAGCCTTCCCAGGCTCTGCCGTGGGCGTGCATGGATCAGGGTTCGCTGGGGGGGCTCCTTGRGCCAGGTGAGCACAAGCAGCCCTTTCCTCCCGCCCACAGCTAGCTGGGGTTAACCCAGGCTGCCCAGCTTCTCTCACCCCCTCTTAGCAACCTCCGTCCCCCCAGGCAAGCCACTGGTCCGCATCTATTTCCCCCCGGGTGATGCCTCTCCCCAGCAAGAGCAGCAAGACCGTGGCAGGGTGMCAGGCAGGAGCTGTGGGAAGCTCCGTCTGCCCCCGGGGCTCCCCCACGGTGCCCAGGGTGCAGCAAGGGACCTGCCAACGGGGCCTGGTCCCCGTGCCAGGGGACACGCTGCTCCTCACCCCGCAAGCTCCAGGCCCCTGATCCTGACGCCAGCAGAGCCCCCACAGCGCAGCCCTCTGCAAACCCCGCACTGTCTGGCAGGGAGAGGGGATGCCTCCAAACACCAGTGGGACCCACCTCCTGCCTCCATCCCCAGCCCCGGGCTGAGAGCAGGGACAAAGGGACCAAACCCCACCAAGAGATGCCTTTGTGCAGCAGCAAAGCCCGGCCCCGCTCTGGCCTCCGCACAAAGGAAACAAAGGCTGGATTGTCACCTCTGGAGCTGGGCCCTGTCCCCACCGGCCCTGCAGGGAGCCCCCGCCTCGCTGGCGCCAGAGGGGGGTGGTGGGGGTGGCTCGGGCTGCTCTGCCCGGCGGGCAGGGGCACGCCTGCCACCCACTTACGCCTTCTTGATGTCCTCAGCGGTGGCATTGCGGCTCACCCCCAGCGCTTCGTAGTAGTCCACCATGACGTGCGGCTGTCCCACGGGGTCACTGCGGGGGGGAAAGGCAACATTAGGGGGCCCGCAGGCACAGCCTGGCAGTGCCRGGTGCGAGAGAGCACGGGTGGGCTGCCCTGCCCTCCCCAGGCACCCTGGCCACCCCACAGGTCCCCCCGAGAGCGCCTCAGCAGCAACCCCACACACGGCTCCTCAGCACCCTGCCTGCGCCTTGGCCACCTGGATGCATGCACAGCCCCAGCTGGGGACCCCTTCCTGTGGCCGCACCGCCGTCCCACCTGCATCACCCCAACTTGCCCAAGCAAGGGGACAGGGATCCTCGCTGCCGGCCCCGCTGGTCTGCCCCGCTCCCCGCCAGCTGCCCCAGCTCCCCGTCCGTCCCCCCCGGGGGGCTCTGTCCTGGGGCGGGGGGGGAGGCAGCGGGAGCAGCCCATTAAGGTGCTTAGCGGCTGGAGCGGATTAAGGGCTCAGCGGGGACCCTCACCGTCCCCGGGCACCCCGGGGTACTTCAACCGGCCGACCCGCTCCGGATGGGGGACGGGAGCGGGATGCCGCCGCTCCAG
>JAYKAV010000811.1:545972-565332 GCA_035582835.1 Phoebastria nigripes | reverse complement strand
GCGGCCGGCGTCGCGCGTTCCCCCCGCCCGGGCCGCCGCGGGGCCTGGAGGCGGGCTCCGCTGGCCGACGAGCGGCGGCTGCAGCCAATCGCGGCGCCGCCGCCTCGTGACGTCACACGCTCGCCTTTGAGGCGGGTGAGGTCATCGGGAGGCGTACTTGAGCGCGGAGCGCGGCTTCTCCGCTGCCCGGCCCCTTTCCCAGGCCCCTTCCCCACGCCCACGCCCACCCCCGCGCCCACCCCAGTCTCCATCTCCATCTCCATCTCCATCCTCATCCCTGTCTCCATCGCAAACCCCGTCCCCCTCGCGGTCTGCATCCTCATCCTCGTCCCTGCGGCCCGGGGGGGGACCTGGCCGGGGGCTCCAGTCCCCCTGCGCCCCGCCAACCCCCAGCGCTGCCGTGCGCTGGCCGGGCATCCCCTGGGCGACCCCCCGGGGGAGGGGAGCGGGGCCGGGTTGCGTGGGACCTTCCAGCGCGCTGCGGAAAAACCAGGCGGTGGTGGGAGCGCCCGGCAGGGTCTGCCTGCCTCTGGCTGCTCCGCTCCGGCTCTCCCCGCTGCCCGGGGGCAGCACCGGCAAGGGGGGGGCGCTGACCTCACTCGCTGGCCCCGGTGGTGCAGCCAGTGCCCGAGCACACGGGGCACGGCCACCGCCCCGGGGCAGCCCCCGGGCTCCGCTTGCCCCTGGCCTCCTGCCAAGTCAGCTGCCCGGCCGGTCCCTGCTGGAAAGGCCAGCGGGAGGGGACAGCGGGAGGGGACAGTTGGGGTGACTCAGCGCTTTGCCCAGGCCATCCCGCGGGGGGGGGGAGGATGAAGGGGTGCAGCCTGCCAGGCTGGTGGGCACAGGTCTGGCCCCGGCAGAGCATCACCAGCCCTGCACCCTCCCCAGCCCTCCTCGGGCAGCCGGGAGCAGCAAGCCGCCCCGAGCACCAGGGTGCTCAGGCACCCAGAGCACTGGGGCTCAGGGGATGGCCACACACCAGGATCTTTGATGTGGCCTTTTCCTCTGCATGGCCCCTGCCTGGGCAGTCCCCACAGAGGGGCTGCTCTCACCCATCCTCAGGGTCATGGGCAGACTCGAGGCCACTCACCTGCACCCGTGAACCTGTCCTGGCCGTAGAGGTCACACTATTCCCTCTTGCTCTCTAGATGGGAGAAGGAGGGAGCCCGGTATCTCTGCAGGGCCAGAGCCTTTTGGACCCCCTGCCACCCCTGCACTGCAGCTGGGATATCTTCCTCACCTCCTGTAAATCCCTAGCTGGGATGTTTGGCAAACTTTCCCAGTGCCGCTTCACCCAGCAGGCTGGGGAGACCAGGGCGTTGAGACAGGCCATTCCCAGCACTCCTCCGGGACCAGCTTCAGGACAGCCATCCCCATGAAGAGCCCTCCTCAGCGATGAGCAGCGGGCCTGGGTGAGCACTGGGATGGGTGAAATGCCAAGGGTATCTCCTGTGCCAAGGAGCATCTCCTCTCCAAGGGATGGGAGACCCGTCCCCTGCCGTCAGACAGCACTTGATGATTTCCTTGAGTGACTGCTTGGAGTATTCCCTGTTGTTGGGGTTTTTTTTCCTGGATGCCATTGCAGCGCTGCCCTCCTGTATCTGCCTGCCCAGGAGCAGGGAGCAGGCTCCCTGGGGTGGCTGCCCCCAGCCAGGGTACCCTCGCTGGTTGCCAGGGGCTCTGATTTGGCCCATCTGCCCAGCAATGGGTGCAGGGCTGGCCCGGGCCAGGCTGGCATGGGCACTAGGTGGAGCCACAGGCTGCCTCACAGGGACCCCATCCTGCTGGCTGGGAAGCCGGGAAGATGCCACCAGGACCTAGCCRTGTCTCTGCACCTTGCTTTCCTTTCCCTGGCTCTTGCAGCTGATGCAGGGTCAAGGAGGCCCCAGAGCTGCCAGGTCTCAGCCCGCTCTGTGCCCACCAGATGGGGAGGCCTCTGTGCTGGGGAAAGGAGAGGAACCCACATGCTGTCCAGGACTCTGGAGCCAGGGGAACACATTGCTGCTGCCTTCATGGTACACGTGTCCCTCACCCATGAGACCAGGATATGCAGTGAGAAGGACTTACACCTCCCTAATGTCCTTAGGGGAGGCCGTGCGGAGTTGGGCAGTAGCCCACCACGGCACTAGTAGGAGAGAGGATGCTGTGCCAACCACACCTCGCCCCAGAGCTGCCACAATCACTCCCCTACTCAGATGAGCAAAGCCAGCCACCTCGCAGCAGCCGAAGAGAGGCAGCCCATCACCCACTGGCGCCTCACACGGCGCACACCTTCAGCCACAGCACCCTGCCCTCTTTTCCCTGCCCTTTCCTCCTAGGTCTGCCCGAAGTCCTGGTGCACCTACCTGCCAGCCTGGCTCACACCAGCTTCGAACCCAGCACAGGCATCTTGAGTGTGTCTCAAGAAGACCCTTATTTCTTTACAAATTCTGGGGACTGCTATGTTGCGACCCTGTTTTTAGCTTTCCAGRGTCGCAAAAATGCTCATTAAATACTCTCAAGGCGTTCTGAGAAAAGAGCTTTTGGGTGAGCGAAGCAGGACCCCAAAAGACCAATTTTTTTTATCCTGGTTACCCCATCTCTTAGGAAGCCAACTGAATTGCATCATAAACTCGTGCTATATTATTATGCAAACCACATATTAAGAGAGGTTTTTTTTCAGCACTGCACAACATTTCAGCTTTTGATTTCCTCAGGAGAACACAAACCCTTTCACAGCCTCCTCAAAACTGGCAATTACGTACTGCAAAATTTTGAGCTGTGATGTGCTCGGGAAGTCGCGTGCCCACTGCTCCCCTCGCACCCAGCTGTCGCCCCTGCCCTTCTCCCCACTCCCCAAGGGAAGGTCCCCACTCCGGGGCAGCCGTGTGGAGATGCAGCGGGGAGGGAGTGGGAGCCGGAGCCAGTGGGATGGGGTGAGAAGTGGTTTAGCAGAGCAAGGCAGGCTCCTGGGTGCCATTTCCATGCCACCTTCCTCTGCCTGCCCGCTCCCAGGAGAGACAATGGCAGCGGCCGTGGCCACCGGGTTGGTGCAGTCCCCAGAAAAGGGGTCAGTGGGAGCAGTGGATTTGCTCACCCCTGGAAAGGCTGTGCTGGGGTGGGGACCCCCAAGCGCAGAGGGCTGGTGACAGGACAGGACATCACTTGAGAGGGGCATCCATTTTAAAAATCCACATTCATTCTTTTACCCCCAGTCCTACTGTCTCATCTGAACAGCCCCCAGCTCCCCTGGCTTCCTTGCACAGCCAATTTCTCCACACCCTTGTGTTTTTGATGCTCCTTGTGTTTGTCTCGATGGCTGTGCTCTCAGCTGCCTGCCCGTCTCTTTCCCAAGCCGCTCTGTTCTCACCCCAGCTGACTTTTCTAGAATTGCACCTTCTAGGAGCTGGGGAGTATCCAGGGAGGCACAGTCATCCGGCTGCTTTTAGCAGAAGTTGGTGTAGCAGGACAGAGAAGTGAGAAACAGCAAAGTCAGGGTGACTTTCGTTCAAGCAGGGTAATGACTTTGGGCCAGATTCAGCGATCTGCTAGACACAGGCTGCGCATCCCAGGCACTGCCCCGCAGGAGTGCTCGCCTGTGCTGACGCCGGGGCTGCTGCCCCAGCCAAAACCCAGGCAAAACCGAGGTGCTTGCAGATTTTAAATCAACAGAGTCAGAGGCTGGCGGAGGTGGCAGAAGCCCATGACTAAACAGGTTATCCATGATGAGCACACGCACCGGCCCAGGCAGCAGCTGAGCTTCACGGTGGCAAGGGGCTTCACCCCCATCCCCGGCATGCGGTTGGGAACAGGGTGGGCTGCAGAGCCTGGATAATCCCGTGATGCATGGGAGCAGGGCACCCTACACCCACCCACAGGTAAGGCTGGGGGCTGCATGGTCTGGATCTGGCCCTAACGGAAGGGAGATCAGGGCAATGAAAAGACTGATACCACACGCACCGCCTCCAACTGCTGGGGAGCCCTTCAGCTGCGGAGGGAAGCAGAAGCTGCAGCTGACACAGGACAGGAAGGGATTTTATTGTGAAGCAAAACCTGATTTCACTCACACACACCAACAGGCTCATGCCCACATGCTCCCAAGAACCAAGACCCTTGTGTCCAGCTGGCTTGGCCAGGATTTCCTGCAGTGCCTGGTGGGACTGGGGGCACTGGCTGTCTGGTCCTCACCATGCCCTCCACCTACATGCCCAACCTTGGCCAATTGCCTTCGTGCTAGGCATGGCTCAAAGGCAAAAAACAAGCCAAGCAGGGTGAAATAAAAAAGGAGATGAGGCAAATGCATTTGCATTAGAAGAAAACAAGAAAAAGCACAAAAAGATGCAGGTAAGCTGCCTTCTGCTGTTTTCCATAGCCGTCGGTGCCTAAATACCAGTGCAACACTGTGGATGCAATGGAGAAGGCTGTAATTTGGATGCCATCTGTAACAAACCAGTGTGTAAAGCATCACCTGCTAAAATTGACATTTTCAATTCATCAGGCCCACACTGAGAGTATTAATGGACCTAACTGAGGGTCTTATTGAGCCACTAATGGTAATTTTTAACAGAGCTAGGAAAACTAGGGTAATTCCAAAGGACTGAAGGACAGAAATCACTCCAATCATGAAGAAAATAAACCGGTTGACCCAGAAAACTCTAGATTACTGATAATACCAGAAAAAATAACAGGAGAAATAATTTTGATTCTGTCAGCAGAGAATTAAAGACTGAAAAATGCGTTTAGTACTGATCAGCCTTGTCTCAGGGAAGGCAGGTATTGCTATGCAAACTGCTCGTCACCTTTCAGCACGATTACATGTCTGGCTGATTCAGATCAACATCGCTGACATGACATCCTTACTTGGAAGCTGGCAGGAGATAATGATAACAGCATTCTCATAAATCACGATATTGCCGCAGAGAGGGATGGAATAATCTGTTTTCCATGTCTGCGGAAGAAGGAGGCTCATAGCTGCTGCCAAAGGTCTCTCCAGATCTACATTTTGTGTTGTCCCAGAATATTTATCTCGGCATGCCAAGCCAGCCTGTTTATATTCCTGCATTGCTAAGGACACACCAGGTGCATCAATAGCAAAGGTGTGCCTGTTAGCCAAGAGATACACTGCCGGGGGCCTTTGCAGTGGGGAACCCCAGGGGTGGGTGCAAGGCCCACAGTGATAAGAAATGTTTCCTAAGAAAAATTTGGGATAACGGTAAGGTTGGTGGGGTAATAGCTAGTGAAGGGGACAATTAACTATTAGGGATGGTTTAGAATTGCCTGATTAAAAGGCCACATTGCAGCAAAATTTGCTTTAATGCTGTGAAATGCAAAGTAATTCATTTGGGAACTTGGAGGAAGGGGCAGTCTTGTCACTTATTACTCTGCACATCCACTTGCCACCCTCAAACTTTATCAGCAGTTATCTGGGATTCATTTCAAGACCATTGATTAAAGCACTAAAGCCAGCGGTGCCTGGCAGGGATCCCCACAGAAGCCCGGCAGCCCTTTGCTGATGATTCACCATCGCCAACCAGCAGCTGGGTACCCCAGGCTGCCTTGCCAGGTACCATGCCGACACTGCTGCTCACTCCGGGGCACCCTCCGCACTACAAGCCGGTTACATCTCTGCCTTTCCCCTGAGCAGACCTGTCACCTCAAGAATTGAAACCAGGCTTGTTTGGCGAGGTGGGTTTTCCATGGTTAATTGACACCTGGTAAGTATGCTGAGRGTCCCCCAACCCATGCAGGAGCCCTTGGTACCCGGCTCTTGCCAGTCTCTGCGTCCTCCTGCCTGGGRGGTGGTCAAGCCCTCCTGGCTGTGTCCAATGCAGGGCTATTAAATGGCAGCGTGAGAGCCACACCGTCCAAGGGAAGGGCACCTGGGGATGGCTTGTCCTAATGAGGAGGGCCACATTAGGCATGGGAACTCAACAAAATGGGGCTCCTGAGTCCTTACAACAGGGAAATCCTGTCGAATAGCTGTTGTTTTACATGCACAGCCCCTCATCATCTGACTTAACTCTGCTAGGAAGCTCTCAGATATGTGTTTGAGCCAGGCATCCTCAGGATGGCCATCGAACGTAAGCTCTCAGCCCAGTGACCTGAGGCCACCAGCTCGCAGCGCCCGGGGCTCTGGGAGGAGCAGGGAGGACAGCCGTGGTTTCGCATACCACACTGTCTCCGCACACAACAGCGCCGGGCAGGAGCACCCTGGGAGCCATTGCCCGGCTGGGTTATTAAATKCATCTTTTATCTCGTTAACCGTTTCCTTCTGACATCCAACAGCACTTGGCCAGCCACCAGCACCTCCTTTCCGCTTTTAACAACACTATGGCAATCCCCRAGACTCCTGGCTAGTTTCTCCAGGCCCAGCTCTGCTCTCAGCGTGCCCTCGGGCCAGCAAGCTGTTTGCATTATATACAACCCAATTCCATGTCCAAACCCCCCCCCCACCTTGCACACATCTGTCCAGCCATCGGAGGCTCAACTGCTCCCCAAAGACTGGGGCAGAGAAAAGCTGTTGGCGAGATGCTCCTGCACCAGGAATTGTTTGCTTTCCCAGGGGACGCTGGACTTGCCCACCTGGTAGTGGTTTATCTRCCTCGGAGGAGTGGGTGCATCTGCAGAGCTGCCCAGCGTGAATCTGCTGTGTCCCCTCTGCTGCCCGGAGGCTGGGGGCTCAGCCACAGTCCTGCAGACAAGGCGTGCGCTCCTGGGAGTGGGGAAGTGATCGCTGCCTCTTGCCCCATCGCTGCCAGCTCACACAAACACGCTCTGTGGCATTGCAACAGAGCTAACCACAGCTTTGTTGCAATTCCTGAGAACTTGTAAGAYGGGAAGGCCTAAAGGGCCAGGGATGGAGACTGACTCATCAGCGTGCCTACAGTCCTGCCTGGAGCTTGCAGAGCCCCTCCAGCTTGATGGGGTAACCTGTGCCTCTCTAGGAGCTCTGCCATCACCAGGCCATGCAGAATTCATTGCATTTCTGTTCCCAGCTATTCCTATGCTTCTTGTGCCACTGCCAACTCTGAGAGCTGCAAGCACAGGGACGCCTCAGCAGGTTCAGCCCCTCCACCACCTGCCTGGAGGCAGCTTGTTCAAACCAGGCATGCTCAGAGCCCTGACATGAAGTCACTGCAATTAGCCAGCTGCGGTTTTATTTTGCTCCCGTGGGTGTGTAGCTGCTTTTCCCAGGATGTGAAGAAAGGCGGGTGACATTGGCAACCAGGGAGGCTGACTCTGAGCCAGGGAGGCTGCTCACCCAGGGCTGCTGTGCCTGAAAAAGAGCTAGTCCCAACTCGTCTGCCGGTCCCTTTTAGCCTTGCAGGTTGGGGCTCGGCATGTGTGCGGGGCTGCCTGCGTCCCTGGGAGTGCCTGCCTGCTCTTGCCACTGCCCGGTGATTCAGGGCGTAGGACTGTAGCGAGATCTGGAATTAGCTTTATTGTTCCTGTAACGCGGCACACGCTCCGGGCAATGCAGCAGGCGTTGCACAATTGACTTCATTTTATCTGAACCAGCAATTACACTGCTGTTGCTCAGCTCCTGCAGAGAGGACTTCTGTCAGATCGCTACTGTGCTCTGCATCTCATCAGTAAATGCCACACTTGGGTTATTAAAGACTTCCACTGATGAAGATCTCTTGACCCTGAGACAATCATGCTTCACTACCCGTACTGCTAGCAAGTCTTAAACTTGCACCTTCTTGCCCTGAGCATGCAGAAGAGTTAATCCCCTTTCTATCTGCCTTAAATATATTTTAAGGCCTTTATTGAGTCTCTACTTCTAGATAGTCCCCATTCTTTCAACCTTTCGTTGCAGCCCATGGCGTCTAGCCTTCCAGTCACCCTTGTTTCTCATCTCTGGATCGTCTCCATCTATTCCAGATGAAGGATGAGGTGCTCAGAGGGCCCTTTCTGACCTTAACAAGGCATGCATATCTTAAGGAATGGCAAAGGGAGCATTTCCTGCCCATCTCCATGCTGTGCTAGAACATTTCAGGGTGGCAAAGTATATCCCAAATGCTGTCATGCTAGAACTGCAGCAGCAATCAGACGGGCATTGCTGGGCTGTCATCAGGAGCAAGCTGTGCTTTACGGACCCTGCACAATGGCTCGCTGGGATACTGCTGGAGCAGTTAGCATCACACGGGACTTGCTTGAACTCACAACAGCTACAAGATGCAGTCAAAGCCCCATGCTTTCAGCAGACTCATTAGTTTCACCAGCCAATGTTGTCCGCCCTGTGTTAACGCAGAGCTGCCTTTCTGCTTTAAGGTTGTCATCACGTTCACTCTGCAGCAGAACATCAGTGGTTCTCCGGGCTTACCAGCCCAGCAGCTGGGTTTGCTGCCTGAGTCCCTGGCCAAGCAGGAGGCAGTGCTTGGCCATACGGGGCTCTGGGAGCCATGCAAGCTGAAGGAGCTCCCTCCTGCCTGGTTGCTCCTGGGCTCAGTGTGCTGCCGCTGTATCATCCYGTGCAGCCACTGCTGGAGAGGAAACTGCACAGGACACTGATGGGCTGGAGGCATATCCCGGCTCCTCCACCTCCCTGCTGAACCACGCTGCTAAGAGGATTATGGGCAGAGCAACTGTGCGAGGGTGGAGTGAGGGGTAAGCAGGGCAGGCATGGACGCAAGCACTTTGGGAAGCTCCTGGCTGTGGTTAGAGACGTGGACAGGAGCCCTGTTCCTGAAGCACCCCTCATCATCTGGTTCTTGCCTTGTGCCCCTCCAAGCCAGGCTTAAAGTGGGGGGCACTGGGCTTCCCCCCTGAACCCACAGCACAGCTGTGGTCTCTTCTACATTCCCAAGAGAGCTGTGTCCCCAGAGTGCCCTGTGACACTGTCTGCTCTGCCCAGAACAGCCTGGGTGGGGCTGAGGTCTGAAAGTGGGAACAATAGTACCAGCTTTCTGCAGTGAAGGGGGGACGATTGGGGTGTGGATGGGGTGTAGCAGGCTGGACTCTGAACGGGTCATCTCCTCCCCAGTTTCAGCTCTGGGTGCTTTTAGGTGTGGCAGACTTTACCTTATTTCTGGAAGGCAGCTGTCTGAGAGGCTTGTTTGGGTAACTACAAGCTCCGCTGACAGTGGTTCCTGTACCAGCAGCAACACCTCTCCTCTGGTGAGAGGTGTATCAGACACTAAAAAAAAACCCCAAACTTTCATAATAACTTGTAATGAAGAGCTTTTTAGTGCCTGCCCTTGATGGAGGCACTGCACACCTGCAATACATTGTCCTGCCTCCCCCTCCTCACATAAGGGTGTCCGAGAGCTGGCTGATCTCCTGGGCTCCGTGGGCAGCGGCAAGCAGGGGTCTCCGCTGAGGTGTGCAGGGCTCTGCCCCTGCGGTATCTTCAATCTATTTTTCCTATTCTTCCACCAAGAGATGGTTGAATTCTGACTCACTAGCTTAAAATTTGCCCTGCTTGCTTTTTGTACTTCTCTGAGTGCTGGTGCAGGGTCCAACTTTGTTCTGAGCGATGGTGAAAACATCTCCTGAGCAATTCTTGCAACCTAGTGATTTCTGATGTGGCCTGAAAATATTTGCAGGGTCTTCTTAGACATGTGGGTAACATCTCTGAGAGAGGGGTTGCCTCAGGACGAATCTTCTTCCAGCCAGGGCAAGCTCAGCCTCCTCCGTGTGCTTGCAGGCTGCTGCTACTGGCATCTGGCAGGCTGCTCAGCAGTTAGGCACTGACAAGACGCAGCCCATTGGTGCTCCCTGGATTTAGCCAGCTGTTCTTAAGCATTTCAAAAAAAGCTTAGACATCTGTTTGGGCTTTTGAGATCAGAGGTACATGGAGATGCGTAGCTCAGAATGACTCATGGCTCTCTTGTCAGTCATTGCTGCCCTGCTTGTTCAACATAACAGCATCTGAATGGTTATTTTCACTGTGAGCATGCATATGCAGCAATGACAAATCAGGGACATTCCACCCTCAGCTCTCTAAGCTTTCTACCAGAATGGTATATAAACAGATCCAGACATCTCTTGGAGAAGCATCACATCATTTTACACCCCAAGGTGCCACCGGATTGTCATACAAATCTTCCAAAGTTGGGTGAACCACGCAAGCCTTGTGCGGCCGCCTGAAATGCTGCTCGCTGCCTTGCTCTGATGCTTGCACTTCCAACCACTGCTGCAAAGCATTCATGCTGTAAACGCCCCAGAATTAATTGGCACCGTGCAAGTAAGGAGGGTGCTAGGAGACACCCAGTCAGAAGTGACGCCTTGGCATCCAGCATGCATTTCAGCGAGCACCCTGGCAAAGATTTTCACGGGAAAGATGATCCCATTGCTCCTTTTCACACCAATTAACTTCTGGGGCTCAAATTTTGATGCTTCAGTGCTACCAATTACTCTCTCACTCTCATGGACTGTCTGCATCAGCATGGTCTGTGTTATCTAGTGATCTCAAAGGTCACTCAAAGGACATTTATACCACAGGGAGGAGTTTAGGCATTTCCAGAGTTATCTAGTCGCCACAGCATCCTGTGCAGGTTCGGCAGCACTCACAACCTGGGGCATCTTTGTAGGAAAAAACCTTTTCCCACTAGCTTGATTAAAGCCACTCCGATTGTTTGGCTCAGCCATTTCTGCAGGTCTCAAAATGTGTTGCTTAGACACCGGCACAGGCTTCACAGCAGTACCGCTGCTTTCAGTCACTTTACACGTCTTCATCAGTGAAGGTGACACTTTCCAGGTGACTCAGGCACAAAGAAAGGCCGTTGTGGGTGGATAATTTAGGTCCAGCTTTCAACTTTCGGAGTGAACTGAGAGATGACAGCACCTTTCAGTGAAAACTCATTAAGTCAGAGGGCTCGGGCAGAGGCAGGGCTGGTTCTGCATGGCGATGGATGCTGCGAGCATTTTGGAGTGGGGAGGAAAGGATGGACATGTTATTTGTTGTAGCAAAGCCAGACATCAGTGAAGTCACTGCAAAGAGATTCCAATAAACCCTTCGAGGTGCTCCAAGCTCTCCCCATCCCCTTACCGGTCATTTCATAAAGCCTTGTGAAATCAGATCAAAACCATGGAGGTAAAGCAGAGCCAGGCTGGAGAAGGAGGAGCCCCATCGGCAGGCAGGGCTTTCAGACACAGCTCTGGGGCACAACTGTCCTTGAGGGGCTTGCGGCAAAGGACAGGACAGAGTTTTCCTGCTTTTTCCTCACTGATCTCCAAAGAGGGTGGGAAAGCTTGTGCTTGTCTCTGAAGTGTTTCCTCTGCTTGTGTTTTCTCCAAAAATTCTCCTCGAGGGCCTTGGATGGCTGGCAGAGACCCAGCTCCATACTCGCCCGGGGATCACATCAGCACCTCCACCCACCAGGAGGGAAGGCCTGAGCCAGGGTCTCTGCTGACTTCCCTTCCTCAGCTCCCGAAGTCTGTCCCGGTTAATGCCTGGATGGTGCCTCACACCAGCAGGACACCCAGCCAGGAGCTGCCTTCCCTGCCCCTCAGCGGAAGCCCCTCTGCCAAGACCGGCAAGCGTGGCGACACCAACCTTTATGCCCCCCTGCCCTTCCCTCGAGAGGACCCCCGGGTCTCCCACCGCCCCTGCGAGGCAGGGAGCAGGGGGGCCCGGGGGATGCTGCTCCTCGTGGCTCCACCGATGCACCCAGCCGGCTGCCGGGCAGCACAGCCGCCTCTATGCAAATGTATGCAAATATGCGCAACGCACGCAAATTTATGCAAACGCACGGAACCGTCTCGGGTGGGGCGGCCCGCCCCGGAGCGCCGGTGCCGCCCCCGGTATAAGGCGGCGGCGGCGCGGCCGTCCCGGCGTGCGGAGCTGCGGCAGCCCGGGGAGAGGCAGGTCGTGCGGCGGCATCATGGTGAGTGCCGGCCCCGGGCTGCCCCCTCCCTCCGGTCCCGCGGGGCGCTCCCAGGAGTGGGGGGAACCCCGGCAGGGCCCTCCCCGGAGCAGGCTGCGACCCCTATAGCTTCACGGGGGGGCTCCCCTGGGAGCCCAGAGGTGCGGGCGGCTGCCGACGGGAGTACCCGCTGTGCTTGCCCTGCCTCTGCCTGGCTTCAGCCTTTTCTGTGCTGCTCCCTCCCAGGCACTCAGCAGCCTCCCTCCTTTGAGCATCCCCTTGCACCCGTCTGACATGTCCGAGGCAAGGAGGCTACCAGCCAAACCCCGCCGTGTGCGTGCAGAGACTGGCGTTTGGGCTGACCCTCCCACCTCTCCTACCTTTTAATAGCCACGGTTCCTGCCCATCTCCTGTGGTAACATCTCCGACTGGGGGGAGTGCGCCCAGTCTGCCAGCCCCCCACGCTGCAGACCCACAGCTGAGCCCCGGGAGCAAGCTGTGGCTTCACCCACTGCCCTGCACCTCGGGTGCTCCTGAGCTCTCCGGCTGCTCTGGAGAGCATCCCAGCCCCAGGGTGCCCGGGCACCCTGCCTGCTGCCCCACGGGGCCGTGCTCCCTGCCCTTCCTGAGCCAGACCTTGCCGTGAAGAAGGCAGAGTCTGCTGGCTGGTGACCAGCACTGCTGTGTCCCTGACACTGCTGGGCTCTGCCCAGCCTACTGTCAGCTCTGGGTCCCAGAAAGCCAGTCCTGGCTGCTGCGTGTTGGCAGGATGAAGTGCGGTGACCCGCACAACCCTCTGTCCCCGCTCTGATTTGCAAGGTCCTTGGCCAGGGAGGAGTCCTTTCTCATCTCTTCTTTCTTGTGGCCATCCAGAGGTGCTTGCAGCTGCATCAGTGTTTGCTGTGCACTTCTGCTGCGGATCCTGGAGCTTCCTCAGGACTTACTGTTGGCTCCTTGTGTTACAAAACMTTTATGGACCTGCTGGGAGGGATAAGGGGGGTGTCACTTTGCTGCTCTTTGCACCTCAGCTTTGGGAAAGGTGGGGAGATGGACTTCTGGCTCTCACCATAGGTATCAAGGGGTTATTTTTCTGTCATCCCTCACTGTCACTGCTGCCTCTGAAATGCAGCACTGAAAGCACCCTAGATGCACAGAGCCAGGACTTGCTGCCACCCATGCAACTTCCTCAGACGGCAATCACTGACGTGCTCCTGAGTGCAAAATGGCTGGCTCCACCGGCTTCCTGCCAGCTGACTCACAGCGGGGCACCCATGGCTCTGGAAATCCGGTTTGGTTTGGATGCTCCTCTGCCTCGGTCGTGCCTGATGACGCATCCAAGTCCTTGGCAACAGCAGGGCTGAGGCAGTGAATATTTTGGTTCTTGTCAAAAGGGCTGCAGCCTCTGGGATGCCTTACCTGGAGGGAGTGAGGCTGCAGAGCCCACCGCAGCCTCGCTTCCCCTGAGGGATCTCAGGCTCCCTTGAAGCCCTGAGCTAGGGGACCCTCCCACCTCAGCCCTTCGGTTCAGTTAAGAAGTGCAGCTAACGCTTCCTTGTCCTCCAGAGCTAATTTAGGGAAGCTGAGCCTCAGAGCATGGCAACTGTTCACTGCTGCAAACCTCCCCCCTTGCTGGGCACCCATCCTCGGTGCTGTCACCTCCTCAGCTCTCAGCGCCCGGGTGATGCTCTGTCATCTCAGCCCGCAGCCCTGTTGTTGGAGTAGCAACAGGGGCCATGCCAGCTGCGGCGGGGCTCCAGCCCTTAAGCCAAGTGGGTGTTTGGTCAATGGAGAASATGCTCACCGTGTGTTTCCCAGGTGGGAAACAGTGAGGGCAGTCCAGGGAACGTGCTGGCCTGGTGTGCCTGGCTCCAGCAGATGGGTCTCCATCTCCCTGGGCCCCTGAGGTGGGCAGTGCAGTGATGGGAGGCAGAGCACCAGATTTGGGAGAGGGCAGCATCTGGGATGAACACAAGGCACCCAGGCTATAGGGCAGTGTGGCTTGCACAAGCTGCCGAGGGCCTGGGCTGCCCTGCCTGGGCTGTGCACCTCACCACCTGCAGCGATTGCACTTGCGGTCCCGGCTGAGATCTGACCCTGCCTCCCCCTCCCCAGCGCGAGTGCATCTCCGTCCACGTCGGCCAGGCCGGCGTCCAGATGGGCAACACCTGCTGGGAGCTGTACTGCCTGGAGCACGGCATCCAGCCCGATGGGCAGATGCCCAGCGACAAAACCATCGGCGGAGGGGATGACTCCTTCACCACCTTCTTCTGTGAGACTGGGGCTGGGAAGCATGTCCCACGGGCCATCTTCGTGGACCTGGAGCCCACCGTGATCGGTGAGTGCACCTCAGTTGGGCAGTGACGGTGGTCACTATCTCTGGGAACAACCCACTGTGGGACAGTCCCTATGGTGGCTCCTGCCACCTTTCCCCAGGGCCAGTTAGAAAATCTCTGACATTGTGCTAACCTCTCCTAGATGAGGTTCGGGSWGGARTCTACCGCCAGCTCTTCCACCCYGARCAGMTGATCACCGGCAAGGAGGATGCTGCCAACAACTATGCCCGTGGGCACTACACCATTGGCAAAGAGATCATCGACCAAGTGCTGGACAGGATCCGGAAGCTGGTACGTGACCACAGAGCAGGGACRTGTCCCCCTGGGCTGGGCTCCAGCATCCTGCTGGGGGTCAGGGCACACTGCAAGCTCTGCTGTGCCCTGGGAGGGCTCTGCAGCTGCCCATGGCAGGGATGGACCAGCTTCTGAAGGACTTCTGAACAGTCAGATGTTCACAAGGAAATCCATCTCATGCGTCTCTCTCCACAGGCTGACCAGTGCACGGGACTCCAGGGATTCCTTGTGTTTCACAGCTTTGGAGGTGGCACTGGCTCTGGATTCACCTCCCTGTTGATGGAGCGACTCTCTGTTGACTATGGCAAGAAGTCCAAGCTGGAGTTCTCCATCTACCCCGCGCCACAGGTCTCCACTGCCGTGGTGGAGCCCTACAACTCCATCCTCACCACACACACCACCCTGGAGCACTCGGACTGTGCCTTTATGGTGGACAACGAGGCCATCTACGACATCTGCCGCAGGAACCTGGACATCGAGCGCCCGACCTACACCAACTTGAACAGACTCATCAGCCAGATTGTCTCATCAATCACGGCGTCACTGCGGTTTGATGGGGCCCTGAACGTYGACCTGACCGAGTTCCAGACCAACCTGGTGCCCTACCCTCGCATCCACTTCCCCCTGGCCACCTATGCTCCCGTGGTCTCAGCCGAGAGAGCTTATCACGAGCAGCTGTCGGTGGCTGAGATCACCAACTCCTGCTTTGAGCCGGCCAACCAGATGGTGAAGTGTGACCCTCGCCATGGCAAGTACATGGCCTGCTGCCTGCTGTACCGTGGGGATGTGGTGCCCAAGGACGTCAACGCCGCCATCGCCACCATCAAGACCAAGCGCAGCATCCAGTTTGTGGACTGGTGCCCCACGGGCTTCAAGGTGGGCATCAACTACCAGCCGCCCACGGTGGTGCCGGGGGGGGACCTGGCCAAGGTGCAGCGTGCTGTCTGCATGCTGAGCAACACCACGGCCATCGCCGAGGCCTGGGCTCGCCTGGACCACAAGTTTGACCTGATGTACGCCAAGCGAGCCTTCGTGCACTGGTACGTGGGCGAGGGCATGGAGGAAGGGGAGTTCTCTGAGGCGCGGGAAGACATGGCCGCTTTGGAGAAGGATTACGAGGAGGTGGGCCTGGACTCCTACGAGGACGAAGAGGAGGGCGAGGAGTAGAGAAACCCCTGCCAAAAAGGACCGTGCTCCTTCCCCGCRTTACCTGCAGAAACCCTTTGCAATAAACCATTTCAGAGCCTCCGTGTCTCCCACTAACCCCCCAGCYGTATCGGTTTCTTGCCAGGTCAGGTGTGTGGTGAGTGCTTCAGCTCTGCTGCTGGTGCTGCTATGCTTCCTCTCAGTGCTCTGCTCCAGCTCCGGCTTGCTCCCCACATAGGTAAGTGCCCCGTACCAGGGGACTATGGCCAGGACACATGGCATGCTCTGGGGAAGTGCCCAAGCATGTCCATCAAAGGGATCCGGAGGAGTCCTGGTGTGTGATGGGAGAAGCACCTAGCTCTGGCATGGGGTTCTCCGTCTGGGAGCACCTCTGCCCACCCCTTGCCTGGCTCTGCCAGTGCTCTGCCATCCCCCTGGGGTACGTGGCCCCACTCTGCCTGCCCTAGCTCATCTGCTGCATTGGCCCTGTGCTGAGCCCTCTCCCTGGCCTGCCTGTCGGTCAGGAGTCCGAACATCAGCTCCTGGCTCCAGCTGCAAACGGGAGATTTCTGCTACCCATTATCCAGCACGCTGGGTCCAGAGATTAATTTTCCCTGCTTATCACTAATGCTCCAGCTATATTGACCCACAGGGGCTGTCCTCCCCTGCCCTCCTCCCGGCATGCACCCGTGTCAGCTGCGGGGGGGAAACTGTGAGCCAGCACCAGGCTGCACTGATTCCTGGAGTGCAGCCAGGCGCTCGTCCCACTGCGCAGGGCTCCTGGCACTGTTCCCCATGCCCAGAGCCCTGGGCTCAGACTGAGCAGTGCCTGCTGCTGCACCAGGGCAGGAATCTCTGCCCCTCACGCCAGGCACTGCTCTGATCCCACTACAGAGACACCTTCTCCCTGTGTCTTCGGAGAGACCTGACTCTGCTGCCAAAAAACACATAGGAGATAGAATTGTGTCCTGTTCCTTTTTTCTTAAAGATTATCCTGCATCTCTGATCTGGACCCTGCTGCAGAGGGACACAGCAGTGTCTCCTAGCATGCTTATGGGCAGCAGAGCCCTCATCCCCACAGGCAGGGATAGCTGTGTGAGCCCATGCCCTGGCAGCAAGGACAGAGCCCTCTCCCTGCTGCACGCAGCGTGCAAGGCTGGGGTGCTGGGCTCTGCTTTTCCCCCAGCCAGCAGCCAGGCTGGTGGTTCACACATCCTCAGCAGCAGGACTAGCCCTGGCCCGGGCGGGGAAGGCTGTGCTAGCCAGGGTTCAAACGGAGGGGCTTCTCTTGAGTGTTGTCACAAGTCATTAACAGCAAATGGGCTGCAATGACTCTTTTTTTTTGCAGCTGGGCTACCCCCCCGGCCCAGATTTGTCATGCTGATCCGCAGTCTCGTGGAGGTACAGCTCTGCCTGCCTGTCCCCACCGGGAGGGAACGGCAGCCCTTGGCCAGAGGTTTCCGAAATGCTGATGGCAAAGGGAGGGTTGGAGGCACCCTGGTCTCCAGAGCCTGACCTGTTTCTCTAACGTGTTTCTCCTCCTTTCTCCTGCTCTAGAGGCCCAGGTGGCCTCAGGGTGTCCCTCGATCCCAGGGAGCCTGCAGTGCGGGGGAGCTGGTGGCAGAGCAGGGTGGGGGCTGCTATACCTGCCCCGGCCCCCCATCCTAGTGGCTGAGCACGGCCTGTAACACCCGAGGGCTGGAGCCCAGACCTCCTGCCCGCAGCCTGGCTGGATGCCCCCGGCTTCCCTCCCGGCAGAGAAGGGAGAGCAGCCCCGGCACCTGCACCTTGGGGTCCCTGCGCAGCCGAGAGGGACCCAGGCAGGCTCCCGCTGCCTCCGAAGGGGGTACTCCCGCCCCGCATGCAAATGTATCCAAATGAAGGGGCGTGGCGGCAGTAGGCCCCTCCCACCTATAAGAGGGCGCTGCGGAGGGGATTGCAGCAGCCGCAGCTCCGCGCCGAGCCCCGCAGCACCGAGCCGCCGGGAGAGCCCGGACCCCCAGCCGCAGCATGGTGAGTGCGGGCCGGGCGGCGGGGCAGCGGGCACGGAGGCGGGGAGGGCTCCCGGCAGCCACTCCGGGGCACCGGGCACGGCGGAGCCGCCGCGACGCGCCCCCTCCTTCCCCGCCGTGACCTTGGGCAGCCCCACCGGCCCCTGCCCGGGGGCAGCCGTGCCCCCTCGCCACTTCTGCCCGGTTCCCCCTCCCGCCGCCAACCGGCGCCGGGGCGCCTGGGTCCCCCCGCCGCCGCAGCGGGGGGGGCGCTGGGGATGGAGGGGGGCGACCCCTCCGGTGGGGAACGGTGGCCGCGGACGGACAGGGACAGCTGCCGGGGGTGGAGGCGCCAGCCGGGCACCAGGCACCGGAGCTGGGCGCTCGGCGGGGCTCCCCCCGCGGCAGCGGGCGCCCCGTCGGGGCTGGCGGCGGGGAGCGGGCGTGGGGGTCCCGTCCCTCCCCTCCCGTCCCGTCCCGTGGGGGTCTGGCAGCGGCGGAGCGGGCCGGGGCCGCTGCCCAAACCTGGCAGTCGCCGCTGCCCTCGCCTGGGGCCGGGGCTATATTTAGCGGCTCGGGAGGGGGACGGGGCCGTGCCAGGAGGCGCAGCGCAGCGCCCCGCCCGCCACAGCATTGACCGGGCTCTGCCGGGGACCCTGCCCCGGGCAGCCCTCCCTCCCGGTGGGCTGAGGCCGTCCCGGCCCTCCCGGAGGAGGCAGGAGTCTTTGTGCCCCCTCCGCCCCCCGGCGCTGGACCAGGGCACGGTCCCCATCGCTGCTCGGAGCACTGCGCGGTCAGGGAACGCGGGAGTGAAGAGCCCTGGGGACCCCCAGGCTGAGTTGTGGTGTCCTGCCCGGGGGAGCAGGGATGCCGGGAGCAGCGGAGTGGGGATGCTAGGGGTAGCAGAGGAGTGATGCCAGGGATAGGGGACCAAGGGTGCTGGGGCTAGTGGAGGAGCGATGCCAGGGATAGGGGACCAAGGGTGCTGGGGCTAGTGGAGGAGGGATGCCGAGGTTAGCGGAGCAGGCCCCTGCAGGATGGGAGCACAGGAAGCACATCTCCAGCTCAGAGCCTGCTCTCCAGCACTTCTGCCCACACGGTCTTTGCAGCACAGGGTTGGGACTGCGCAGCCCAGGGAGTCTCTGTGCTGCCTCAGAGACTGCTGGGCTTCACCGCCAGCCCTCCCCTGGCTGCCACCCACTGCCCCTGCATCCCCAAGGCCCCTCGCCCCAGGAGGCTGAGTGCTTACCTGGCTCTAAAGCAGCAAGCAGGGGGGTTCCCCTGTGCTGGCTGCACCGCATGGGTTAAGTATGTGCCTGTGTCAGCTCAGCACCTTGCCGGGCTGCTGTGGCATGGGGAAGGGGCTGAGGCTGCCAGGGAGCCTGGCAGGGCAGCTGGGGAGCTGGGCCAGGCTCTGCTCCCCGCACTGCTGGAGGACAGCCCTGGCCAGAGTCCGTGGGGCTGGTGGCCCTCAGCAAGGGCTGGGCAGAAGGGACACCAGAGCTGGCTCCCAAGCTGGCACGGTGCCTGTGCGTGGCCGAGGGCAATGACAGCCATGTGGGGCCCCTCAGGAGCACGCAGGAGGTCGGTCACCCAAAGGAAAAKGTGCACTCTGGGGCCACTGGCCTGGGAACAGGTCCTGTGCAGGTGGCTGTGTGGCACTGGCACYAGGCAGAGCCCCCCCTGGGGCAGGCAGGACAGAGCTGTGCCAGGATCTGACCCTGCCTCCCCCTCCCCAGCGCGAGTGCATCTCCGTCCACGTCGGCCAGGCCGGCGTCCAGATGGGCAACACCTGCTGGGAGCTGTA
>JAYKAV010000811.1:515308-543868 GCA_035582835.1 Phoebastria nigripes | reverse complement strand
AGAGCCTCCGTGTCTCCCACTAACCCCCCAGCTGTATCAGTTTCTTGCCAGGTCAGGTGTGTGGTGAGTGCTTCAGCTCTGCTGCTGGTGCTGCTATGCTTCCTCYCAGTGCTCTGCTCCAGCTCCGGCTTGCTCCCCATGCAGGTAAGAGTCCCTGGGGCCGCTCCCCAGGGCCATGGCACACATCCCACCCTGCTTGCTGCTCCAGCCAGGGGTGGCTACCGCTTCCTCGTGTGGTATATGGCCCCATGGTATACGGGCCCCACGTTGTATCCTGGAGCCCAGGGGAGCAGATTTAGCCTAAGCAGGAAAACATCCACAGCTACTGGGACTTCTTCCCACATGCAGCCAGAGGGTAGGTGGGCTCGTGTGGAAGGAGAGTGGTTGAAGCAGTGGGAGCAGCTTGGCACCCCTGTCCCTGTGGCTACAGTGCCAGACAAGGGGCATGCCCGGCTCYGCGGTCCAGTGGGTGCATCCCGCAAGGGCATCCAGCGCGGCATGAACCCCCGCGGCTGCTTTTCTGCTGTGTTGTGGTGAGAGGATTAAAGGAGGGGAACGCTCCCTGTGAAACTGCTTGTCTGCATCTCTTTTTTTACCCCACCTCCACGGGCAGCTCAACTGCTGCGTGTCCCAGTGAACCTCTCCAGCCCAAGGCTGGTTGTGCTGTCCCCAGGCTCTGCTTGCCCCCACCAGAGCAGGGCTGCTGCCCCTTCCCCCCAGGCTCTGGCAGCTCCCCAGCCTGGGCACCCACCTCCCTCTCCTTGGGCAGCCAAGAAGCTCCGCCTGTGCCCCTGCCACTGCCTGCCTGCCTGCGCTGTGTTGAGCCCCCTTCCTGCAGTGCCCAGCCCTGGAGGCTCTGAACAGCGGCACCTGGCTCCAGCTGCAGAGTTGTGTTAACTCAGCTCCCCTTAGGAGCGTGCTGGGGCCAGGGATTAACTTTCCCTGCTTATTGCTAATGCTCCAGCCCCGCCGCCCCTCCGGGGCTGTCCTCTGCTGCCCTTTCCCTCCGGTAACGCTTGGCTGCTCGACCCAGACAGCATGCCCGGCTCTGCTCGTGCCCCCGGCGGGACCCCCTCCCCCCAGACAGGGACATGTCCACATCTCCGCAAGAACATATTTTACTCCAAACACAAGGCAACTTTGGCGCTGAGAGCAGCGGCGGAGCGGGTGCTGGGTCCCCCCCGCCTCACTCCAGCACCACACCAGGCCCCGGACCGCAGCTCTGCCCTGGGCAGAAGTGACCCTCCTGGGGCGCAGAGCTGCAGGGCCACAGCTGCCGTCACCCGGGGGTCCCACAGCATCCTCCTCTGCAACCCCCGGGGGGAGGCAGCGGCCAGCGAGGGCCCTGTGTTTATCAGCAGGTCACACGTCCACAGTTCTGGGACACAGACCAAGTCCCAGGCAGCAGCATCCAGGGCATACAACACTCCAAATCCAACACACCTCTGGCACAGAGCAACAGCTCTCCCCCGAGTGCAGCAATCCACTCTGCAACAGCTCCATGGGGGAGCAGGGACGAGGGCAGCCGCTTTTCCCCTGGCTTGTCCTCAGGGAGCATCGCCGCCGTGGGGTGGGACGGGCTCAGATCTGCGTGGTGTCCTGGCCCACCGGCGCTGGCTGCAGCCCCTCCAGCTGATGGAGGACGTCATTTATGCTGGGTCGCTCCTGGGGGTTCAGCGTCATCATGGAGGAGAGCAGGCGCTGCAAGGCAGCCGAGTACCTGGGGGAAAGACAGCGAGGGAGGGGTCTGCATGGTGCACAGCACAGGGGGCTACCTGGGAGCAGGGTCACCCTCCCCAGCCCCTCACCTGGTTGTGGGTGGCACTGCGATGGGGTTCTGCACTGCCAGAGCCACACTGTCACCCTTCTGGAAGATGGCGTCGTAGGGGCCCTCCCCAAACATCATGCAGTACAGCACGCAGCCTAGGGACTGGAGCGCARCGGGGTCAGGGCAGCCCCGCAGCGGTGGACCGGGGGCCAGGGGACCGTATCCTTACCCAGATATCTGTGCGCTCATCTATGACGCATTGGCTCGGCACCGTGAAGAGCTCGGGGGCACGGTAGGAGATGGTGCAGCGCTGCGCAGCCCAGTCCTGCAGAGAGGGTGAGGGTGGGGATGAAGGGCTTGGGGCAGGGATGGGCTGGTGGGGTGATGTCCCAAGGCACCCACCTGCACGGCTATGGCCTCCCGAGAGCTGTTGACTTCGATGCGAGCTTGATTCATGGARCCCAGGTCCATCAGCACGGGCCGGTCATCCTCATCCAGCAGCACATTGGTGGGCTTCAGGTCCCTGCGGGGATGGATGTCACTGAGTGCCTGCTGGGCCCCCTGCCAACCCCCCCCCCCAGCCGGGGCTGCCAGCCCCCCACCTATGTGCGTAGCCCTTGCTGTGGATGGCTTGCAGCCCACGGCAGATGCCATGGAGGATRAGGAGGATCCGCTGCTCTGGCATGAAGGTCCCTTTCTCTCGCAGTGCTTCCACCTCTCTCCAGAGGGTCCCCCCCTGGCAAATGCAAGCAGCTGGTCACCACTRCCGCTCCCAGCGGCAAGGGGGTGGGGGCGGCCAGGGGAGCCCCCCTCACCTTCACATAGGGCAGGAGGAGCCAGGCTTCGTGCTTGGCGCCCTTCTCCACCATGCAGTGGGCCTCCAGACGCAGGATGTTGGGGTGGTCGAAGAGGCCATGCATCTCCACCTCGTGCAGGGCAGCCTGGCGGTCCTCCTTGTCATGGCACAGGATGCGCTTCAGGGCGTAGAAGCGCCCATCCCGCAGCCCCTCCACCAGGTCCACGTAGCTGAAGCCCCTGYGAGGAGCCGAGTGCAGCGTGGGCTGGGTGTCCCACCGCTGCGGCGCCCACGTTGTGGCCTTGTGCCCAGCCTCAAATGTGAGCACCCAGGAGAGGGGTGCAGAAGGCAGTGGGTGCCTGCAGCCCTCTCCATGGGAACCCCCCAGGCATGCACATTCCCCCCACCTTGGGGGCACCTGCCAGGCACCCCAAGTGTCCCCCCTCTGCATGAACAACCCTACTGGCCCAATCACCCCCACTCCCATGGGTCCAAGTGCCCACTCCTGGGCATGACCAACCCCTGCCACCCAGCATGAGAATCCTCCTCCATGCAGAAGCACCCCCTATGCTCAAGCATCTCCCGCCACCATGGCCAAATGTCTCCCCCGTAGCCAAACACCCTCTGTGCTCAAGCATACCCCACCATGCCCGAGCATCCCGCATATACCCAAGCATACACCCCCATGCCCGAGCATCCCCCCATGCCCGAACAGCCCCTATGCCTGAGCATCACCCCTATGCCCAAGCATGCCCCCGTGCACAAGCACTCACTATGCCCGAGCAGCCCCCCGCGCCTGAGTATCACCTCGATACCCGACCATTCCCCCCGCGTCCGAGCATCCCCCCATGCACAAGCACCCCCCATGCCCGAGCATCACCTCCATCCCTGAGCATTCCCTCCATGCCCGAGCATACCCCGCACGCACAAGCACCCCCGTGCCCGAGCACCCCCCCGTGCCCGAGCACCCCCCCCGTGCCCGAGCACCCCCGCGGACCCCTCTGCCAGGCGGTGGAGCACGAGGTACCGCACGCCCCCCAGGCTGACGGTGCCGCGGGAGCAGACGCACAGCGCCTGCCCCATCGCCCGCCCCGCGTCATCGCCCGCCGCCGCGCGTCACCCATTGCGTCACCCGCCGCGTCACCCACCGGGCGGGGCGCTGCAGCCTTCCCGGTCCCCCGTGCCGCCGCGGCGGGGATCCCACGCTCCCTCCTCCGGAGCGGGCGGGCTGCGGGTGGGGGGGGGGAGCGGAGCGGGGCAGGGGGCAGCGCCGAGCCCCGGGCTCGCCCCGCATTGTGACCGGCGTGGAACGCGGTGTCCCCGGCGGTGGCATCTCCCGGCTGCGAGCGGTGGCGGTGGTAGTGGCAGCCCACAGCCCGCTGCTCCCCGGAGCTGGCACCGGTGAGCCAAGCCCCTCGCCCGGGCGGGCAGGTCGGCGGTGCAGGGGACAGAGATGGCCAGGCCACCCCAGCAGGGCTCGTCCCCGAGGGCATCACCCCCTGGCCCTGCCCTGCGGCACCTCCTTGATACCCCTGTCACCAGCTCTGTCACCAGCTCTGTCACCAGGCTCCGGCCCTCAGTCCAGGGACGTTTTCCTTTCCTTGAGACAGCAGGAGCATCCCCCCTACCAGAGCTATAACCGAGGCTTCCATCACCACCTCTCTGATGAAACAAGTGGGCTGAGCTCCCTCGAAGGCGTTTTGCCTGGTGGTGACACTTTTATGAGTCTCCTTGTCCCTCCACGTGTGTCACYCACCACCCCACGGGGCACCGGGGGCGTGTCTGCCGGCTGGAGGCGGTGGTGTGCTGCCTGCACCCTGTGCTGGGTGGGCTTTGAGGGGGATGAGCCGCCCACCCCCTATCCCACGTTCCCCCCCCAGCTGTGCTGCTGTTCCAGCTGCCTGCACTTAGGACCTGGAGGAAGCACCCGGCGCTGGCCGAGAAGGATCATGTGATGGTGGTGTCCACGTCCCCCTTCGTCCCCCATTCCGGGCCTGCCGAGCACCCAGTGAGGATGGGGCTGCCGGCTCTCGCCCTGCTGCTGGCAGCGGGGGTCCTGCACACGCAGGTTAGCAAACACGGGTGGAAAGTTTGGGAGAAGCATGCGGGGCTGAGCTGCGAAGGATCCGGTGGGATGGCTCCGGAATGTGCCTTGCTTTCCTCCCCCGTGTCCCTGCTCTTCCTGCTATGGCTCCCTTCTGCTGCAGCCCATGTCCCGCCCCAATGTCCCGCTTGCACTCCCAGCTCCCTGCCTGCCCTCCCAGCACCCGTCCCCAGCAGCACCTGTCCCCCAAAATGCCACCAGCTCAGCTGCAGGGTGTTTGAGTAGCGAGGGGGGGGCCATCAGGCGGTGCAAATGGCTGCCCTGCTTGTCCTCCCTGCTCTCCTGGGACAGCGTGGTACCTGCCTCGTCCCTGCACCGAGGATGGGGAGGGTTCCCCCCAGGAACCAGCCCCCATCAGTCCCTGTCCCAGGGAGCGTGGGAGGGGGTGACTGGGCTTGGCGAGGGTCTGCAACCCCCCAGCACTGCCCCTCTCCCGCAGGCCTCCCCCCTGGCACGTTCCTTCCAGCTGGATTACGAGGAGAATTGCTTCCGCAAGGACGGTGCCCCTTTCCGCTACATCTCGGGCAGCATCCACTACACCCGCATCCCGCGCCCTGCCTGGAGGGACCGGCTCCTCAAGATGTACATGAGCGGGCTCAGCGCTGTGCAGGTGTAAGCGATGGGGGCAGCCCTGACGGCGCACAGCCCACAGCCACCGCGGCCCCTCGGGATCTCTGGGGTCCCTGGAGTAGGGACAGAGGCAAGGGCGGTGTCTGATCACAGGGAGCAGGGACCAGCCCTTGCACAGGGCTGACTGTGACCCCCAGGACGCCCCTGCCAGACACAAGCATGAGCCTGGGCTAGTCCCAGTCCAGCCCCAGTTGCCATCCTCAGCCCAGGCTGGAGGCCAGTTCCCAGGAGCAGAGGGACCAGCCTGTGGGACAGTTCCCCGTTGTGCCGGGGTGCCCTTAGCACCCACATGCTGATCTCCCCTCTCACCCCAGCTATGTTCCCTGGAACTACCACGAGCCACTGCCGGGTGTTTACGACTTTGCTGGGGACCGGGATGTGGAAGCCTTCCTGGACCTGACAGCTGAGCTGGGGCTTCTGGTGATCCTGCGGCCGGGGCCCTACATCTGTGCGGAGTGGGAGATGGTGAGCTCCAGCCCCCAGACCTGGGACAGAGAGGTCATGGGTGGCCCGGGGAGGGCACAGCGGGGTTGGCCCTTCTGGCTGGCACGCCGACCCCGGTGCCGTGCCAGCCATGCCCAGGCTGCCACTCTGTGGGGCACATGCCACTCCGGTGCTGAGCATTAGCATTGCCCTGGCCTGGTTTCGGCTGTGTGCCAGCCCGGGCTGCTGAGTGGTTTCTCTGCCTCCCTCTCGGCTGTGGGTGTTTCTCCAGGGTGGCCTGCCTGCCTGGCTGCTGTGGAAACCAGACATTGTCCTGCGCTCCTCCGACCCTGGTGAGCCTTGGCATGGGGCTCTGGCCACTGTGTCCTTACAGGCTGGTGCCAGTCCCAGCACGCCGGTCTCTCTCAACACACCCACCAGCCCCGCTGCGTGGTCTCTCCCATCCTCTTCTCCACCTTTTGGGAGCACCGTAGTTCGCCCTCCACCTCCACTTCCCCATTGTGCTTGGCTCTGCCCCGTCTGCTCCATCCTCCTCCTGGCAGGGCTGGCTGCGGGCGGGCTGGGGTGGATGCTGCAGCCAGGCTGAGCTGCCCTCTGTCTCCCCAGCCTACCTGGCAGCCGTGGACTCCTGGCTCCGTGTCCTGCTACCCAAGATCAAGCCACGCCTGTACCAGCATGGGGGGAACATCATCAGTGTGCAGGTAGGGTGCTGTGGGAGCCAGCTCCCTGCCCTGCTCTGGGTCATCTTTGGATGTGTCCCAAAAAGCCATCTGTACCCCCTACACCATGCCCTCATCTGGCACAGCTCTTTTACATAAATCCCTCCAGGCCTCTGGACCTGGGTTTAAATCCACGGGCTGGGACTCTGGGTTCCTGCCACCACCCGGTTGTGGTTTGAGGGACACTGGCAGAGTTGGGGGTCATAGTGGGGCTGGAAGGTCAGTCTTGGGATGCACCCGGGGGCTGTCACAACATCTAATGATGTCGGGAGGGAAGGGGGGAGCTGGGTGCTTGTCCCAGTGCGTGGCGGGACCTTGCTGCAGCCCTGCCATATGCACGCTGGGTGCCGGCCACTGCCCTGCTCGCAGGTGGAGAACGAATACGGGAGCTACTACGCCTGTGACTACGAGTACCTGCGGCACCTGCTGGGCTCCTTCCGGGCGCTGCTGGGGAGCGAGGTGCTGCTCTTCACCACCGACGGCACACGGGCAGAGGAGCTGCGCTGCGGCACGCTGCAGGGGCTCTACGCCACCGTCGACTTCGGGCCAGGTACCCCTGTGGGGGAGGAGGAGGAGGAGAGGGAATGGGGGTCCCAGCTCCGTTCCGCTCCAACCTCCCTCCTGCCACCTCCGCAGGCTCCAACGTGACAGAGGCGTTTGGTGCCCAGCGCCGGGTCGAGCCGAAGGGGCCCCTGGTGAGCTTGGCGTGGGTGCCGGGGTGGGGAATGACCTGTGATGGCTTTGGGGAGGCAGAGGGGCTGGGGGGGGTGAGGCAAAGAGGGGTGCCGGGACCAGGCTGCAGGTGAGCAAGGGGGATGTGGCTGCCAGAGGGTTGCCAGGAGCCCCAGCTCCAGGCAGGTGACAGTCCCGTTCTCCCCCAGGTGAACTCCGAATACTACACAGGCTGGCTGGACTACTGGGGGGAGGCTCACGCCAGCACCAGCTCGGTGCGGGTGGCCCGGGGGCTGGAGGACATGCTGCAGCTGGGAGCCAGCGTCAACATGCAAGTAGTCAGCTGGCAGGGGGCACAGCCCRGGGGGGCGATGCCCTCCCATCCACCAGCATTGGAGTGGGCATTGCTGCCGCTCGGTGCAGCAGGGAGGGGGCAGCGCCTGGTGAGCCCCCGCCGGGTCTGTGGGGGTGCTGACGGGGCTCTCTGGGGTGTCCCATAGGTACATGTTCCATGGGGGGACAAACTTCGCCTACTGGAGCGGTGAGTAGGGCCCTGCCCTGGGGAGGGGGGGCACACTGCGAGGCTGGGGGGCTTTCCTTGGCCATCCCTGAAGGGTGGCCCTGAAGGGTGAAGCAGGCTCCTCTTCTGTCCCATGGGGCAGGCTGACACATACCCAAGCACCCCTGAACCCAAGCTTGTCCCCCCCGGGGACTCCTTTTGTCCCCAGGCAGCGGCTCCCAGTTCTGGGTCATGCACCTCCATTGCATTGCAGCCAGGCCGGGGCTGGGTTCCATGCCCTGGGCTCTGCCAGAGCCCCTTCCTCCAGCTCCCATCACTTCCCCGGCCAGGTGCTGACTTCAAGGACCAGTACAAACCAGTGACCACCAGCTACGACTATGATGCCCCCCTCTCAGAGGCGGGAGACCCCACCGAGAAGCTGTTTGCCATCCGCACAGTCATCAGCAAGGTGCTGAGCCTGGCAGGAGGAGGGGGACAGGAGTGGGCACTGCTGCCTGTGCCAGGGAAGAGGGAGACACAGAGGGCCTGGCAGGGCAGGGGACATCTCCCTGCTTGCCCCASGGGGCAGCTGACAGTTTGCTGTTCAGTTCCAGCCCCTGCCAGTCGGTCCGATGCCACCCGCCACCCCCAAGTACGCCTATGGCTGGGTGGCCCTGCGGAAGGTGAGTGCCTGCCCCGAGGGCTGTGCTGCCCCTGCCTGGCACTGCCCCGCTGCCCCGCGCCCATCCCTCTCTTTGCAGTATGCCGACCTCCTGGATGTCTTGGATGTGCTGTGCCCCTCCGGGCCCATCCAGAGCCAGTTCCCCCTCACCTTTGAGGCCATAAAGCAGGTGAGGGGCTGGGTGTAGTGGGGGACAGTGGGGGAGATGCTCCTAGGCTTGTCTGCCCTGCCCTGGCTCCAGGGTGGAGGAACAGAGCTCGCCTCCAACCCTGTTTCCCCTTCCGTGCTGCTTCGCTGTGTCCTGCAGGCCCATGGCTTTGTGGTATACCGCACACAGCTGCCCCGGGACGTCCTGGACCCAGCCACGCTGGGCGCTCCTCCCCACAGTGTCTGCGACCGTGGCTACGTGATGCTGCAGCAGGTGAGGCTGCGGGAGCACACCATCCCTGGCCCAGCGCTCAGGAGGGCTGTGGGACCTGCCGACAGCGGGGCCATGCCATGCCAGGGTCTTGGGGACAGCCAGGGTGCTGAGAGCCACACTGAGCCCTTGTGGGGTAGCCCTCTGGCCCGAATTTGCCCACTTTGGGGGCGGAGGGCAGCCCTGGGCCGGCTCTGGAGGGGCAGGCAGCGGGACGCTACACTGGCAGGCTGCTGGCAGTGTTTGGGGCAGTGGGATCTGGGCACAGGGTGGCAGCACTGACCCTGTGGCTGCAGGAGTACCGGGGGACACTGGAGCGGGACGGGCAAACAACGCTGCGTGTGACGGGCAGGGCAGGGGACACCCTGGATGTGCTCCTGGAGAACATGGGCAGGATTAGCTTCGGGGCCAACATCAGTGACTTCAAGGTGAGGGGGGGAGGGCCCTGGGGCTCTGGAGGGGATGGCCTGGCCACACACCCCCTCCCCTGCCACCCGCAACAGACCCCAGCCATGGTGGGTCTCCCTGATTAATCTCACACCATCCCCTGGCAAACCTGCCAGGACCAGGATAAGGCTGTGAGATCGGCACCCCTCTCTCCCACTTACGCTGCCAGTGCAGCCCCTCAGAGGGGATCCCATCCCACCTTCACTGCTGTGAGGGGGACATGCCCTGGGGAAGCCAAGTATCCTCCTGGCCGTGGCAGACCCTGCTGGCTCATTTTCCCTTCTGCTCCATCTCAGGGCTTGCTGGGGAACCTCTCCTTGAACTCCAGTCCTCTCAGCAACTGGCTGATCTACCCGCTGTCCATAGATGCTGCCATCCAGCAGGGCTGGCCCCACACTGCCCTGCCAAAATCAAGCAGCAGGGGCAGAGCAGGGCCAGCCTTCTACACTGGGACCTTTGAGACCCCAGGCATCGCCTGGGACACCTTCGTGATGTTCCCAGGTTGGAGCAAGGTAAGGTGATGGATATTCGGGAGAGGGGGTGAGGATGGAGAGGGGCACAGCTCAGTCCCATCTCCATCTTCCAGGGCCAGCTGTGGATAAACAGCTTCARCCTGGGCCGGTACTGGCCCCGCCGTGGACCCCAGCAGACCCTCTTTGTGCCCGGCTCGGTGCTGCATGTTGGCCACCCCAACAACATCACAGTGCTGGAGCTGGAGGGGGCACCCCCCACCCTCCTCCTGCTCTTCCTCGACCGACCCCTTTTCAACAGGACCCTGAGCCGCAGCACCGCAGCTACAGAATAAACACAGGGCTGCTGGGCACCAGCATCGCCTCTCGCTGGGGCTGCGGAGGTGGCAGGGGGCTGGTGAAGTACAGGGGCCAGCGGAAGGGCTGCAGGGCCCTAGGAAGGGGGCACACGTCCTGGCATGGACATCCAGAGCTCCTGCCCTCCTCTGGGGCCAGGCAAGGTCTAAGGAGAAAGGGGCTCAGAATTGAGCTTGTTTTGCATGTTAATCCCAAATAGTTCCAGTGCTCATGCTGACGCCCCCCATGCCTAGGGGGTCAAGGCACCTCTTTATTGACAATGCAGGCAGAGAGGTAGTTGCTAACATGATACAGCTGAGACACCAATGGCATCCAGGAGAGGAGAGGGCAAAGCACAGCCCAGAGGGTGCCTACAGGCATGGCTGCAGGTAGCTCAGGGCTGCAGCGTCCAGATATGTCAGGATGTGTCCCACCGCCACAGGCAGCAGCACGAGGTAGCCATGAGAAAAGCTGGCAGCAAGACCCAAGCAAGCTGGGCCACGGAGCAGTCCTGGCCCCCCACACTAGTACGTAGGGACCTCCCGCTTGTAATGTCCCCAGTCACCACCCAGAGTGACATTCTTGCCCCAACTTGCCACAGTTGCCCCCAAGAGTGACATGGCCAGCTCAGTCCCTCTGACCAGTGCTGCTCCGCAGGCTCTCCCTCACTGCACAGCCAGTGCTCAGCCGTGTCTCCACCACATTRGTCCTTGGCAGGTGGCAGCAGTCCCCAGCCTTATGTATGGCTGGCCCGGGCCCGGCGGTGGGTTTGCAGGCAGGCCGTGGAGCAGAAGGAGAAGTCGAGGTAATGGAAAGGGATCTGGCCCAGCAGGGACTCTCCACAATGCCAGCAGCGGCTGCAGGAAAGAGCAGAGGTGGCCCTGAGCGAAGGGGACACTTGCAAGAGGGTTAGAGGAGCAGAGAGGATTCACTGCCTGGGCTGTGACATGAGACAGCAGCAGCACGAGGGAGCTGGGGCTCCTCTGGTCCTACAGGGCTCACCCAGCAGCCCGGCCAGGACATGCTCCCAGGAGGCAATGCTGCGTGGGGGAAGGCACTTTGAGGCAGGCTGAACGTGGGGGAATTTGGCCCCATAGGGGGTTGTAAAGCCCCTGCCCAGATCAGCACGGGCAGGGCTGGCTGCCCACAAGCCTGTGGGGTGGCGTAGGGAAGGGATGCGGGATGCAGGGGCACAGGAGTGGCTGGGGGATTGGCTTGCCATAGATCTGGCTTCAAGTAGACCAAGTTGTTCTTTCCAAAATATTTCGGGGGGCAGAGGAAGAGAGAGAGAAAGCTTTTAGACAGGCACTGCTGGGAATCGAGTAGACAGGAATAGCTTTAGATTGGAAATGAGAACTGGAGCAAGAAGGGCAGGGAACAGCTGTGCTCATGTGGGAGTTTGTCTGCGGAACCGTGCTACTGGTGCTGTTACCTGATGTTGGCAAGAGTTGTGCCAGCGTCCTGCAGCTGCGCAGCCAGCCTCTGCTCGGCAGCCAGGGCCCTCTGGGGAACAAAGAAACAGCTCAGCCCCACCCAGCCCCTGGGAGCTGCTGTGCCCAAAGCCCACCGCATCAGCCATGCCCCATCCGGGCTGGATCCCCTTCCCATGCACAGCCTCACCTTCTCCCTGTCAGACAGGGCTGCGAACCGCTGCTTCTCTCCCTGCTCCTGCTCCCAGCGCTGCCGCTCCTCCCGCTGTGCCTGCTCCCGCTGCTTCCGCTGGGCTTTCTGCACCCGCTTCTTCTCCAGCTTCTTGGCCTCCATCTCCTGCGTCAGGGGCCCTGGCACCTGGGGGCAGAGGGCAGTCAGCATATCCCACTGAGCCAGGGGCAATGGCACGAGCAGGCGAGGGGGGCTTTGCTCTGGGGTCCCCCAGCCCCCAGAAAGCGAGCGCAGAGGGCAGGCACCCACCTTGGCACGGCTGTAGTCGTACTTGTCTGGATGGTCTACCATGAACTTGCGGAAGGCGTTGCGGGTCAGTTTGTCAGCAGAGACGCAGTAGGGGGTCCTCTCCTGCTTGTCTCTGCGAGACAAGGAAGACCAGCTCACTCTGCCATCTTACTGCCTGTGTCCCACTGAGCCCAGCGACTCCCCAGAGATGTGCAACAGGTACTGCAGGCCAGGGTATAGCAGCTAAGGAGGGGAAAGTTGCTCATCCCTACACCAGAATCCTCCAAATCCTCCCCTTCTTGCATCTCAAATGCCCTGCAAAGGGTGGTCTCATCCCTACCCTCTGAACTGTCTACCAATAAACCTGGGAGTGCTTTGGGGCAGCGCCCACAGAGAGAATGGTGGTTCAGCTCTTAGGCCTCCTGTAACAAATCCAGACGTCCTGGCTGGTAGAGACCAACCCCAGCTGTCCCAGGACAAAGCTGGCACCAGTCTCCCGTGGGTGAGACAGGAGTGAGTCGCTGGGCTCCCACAGCAGGGCTGTGCTCATCAACCGCTGGGCGCCCTGCGGCCGTACCTGAGGGCAGGGTCCGCCCCCGCCTCCAGCAGCAGGTGCACAGCCTCAGCCTTCCCTGCCTGTGCTGCCACATGAAGCAGGGTGCAGCCGCGCTCATCCACGGGCTGGTTGAGCAGTGAGCGGGGCATATCCAGGGGCTGTGTGCCCTCCCCATCCTCGCTGTCCCCCGGCAGGCCCCCACTCTCTGGCACACTCAGGAAGTGCCGCAGAGTCCCCACATCCCCTGTTCTGCAGGCGGTGAACAGGGCATCGCGGAGCTGGGTCTGAGGGTCTCCTAGGAGGGAAGAACAGGAGGGGAGTCTGATGGCTCCCTGGGCAGAGCAGTGCTCTGGTCTGACTAGGAAACACACACGGTGCAGTTAAAGCATTGTCCTGCTAGCTAGATTTGGGCCCTGCAGGATCTCCAGCACCTTCAGAGTCTGTGACAACGTGCCATGGCATTGCTGGGCACTGTTGGCAGCAGCCGAGCCCTCTCTCCTGAGATAAGACCCACTACAATTCCCCGCAACACACCTGGCTTAGCCAGGTGCTGCCTGCCCTCCTCTGAACACACAGCTCACTTGAAGGCATGTGGCTGCGCTACAGCCATCCCACAACCAGCTGCCCTGGGCACCTGTGTGACAACATGCTCTTCACCCTGCTGCAAAGCCACCAGCAAATGGGGCAGGCATCCACCTGGCCCAGCTCCCGACCCCACTTACCTCCATCACCCCAGGGAAGGGGGTCAGCCCCAGCCTCCCCCTGCAGCTCCGTCACCAGCTCCAGGACAGGCTGCCCACGCTGGCTACCATGATGTCCCATCTCTTCGGCACAGGGCCCTGCACAGGGAGCACATGGTGAGGAAGAGGGCCAGGGCCAGCCTGCACCCTAGCCATGGCAGTCCCTTCCCCAACACCCTCCTACACCGCCCCCGGCCAGTTCTTCCCCCTCACCTTTCTCCACCTTCTTGTCCCTCTTTTTCCTCCTTTTGCGGTTTCGCTTGGGCATCACTTCAAACTCCCGGAGGTGCAAGGTCCTCAGTGTCACTTCCACAGTCTCCAGTTCCCCTGTGGGGCTTTCCTCCTCCTCTTCCTCCTCCTCCTCCAGGGCTGAGGAGGGTGATAAGACAGGGGCTGAGGCCCCACACACAGCACGAATCACTCGGGGCTCTCAGCCAAGCACACCCTGCCCTCCTGCCCAGCATGAGGCCACACTCTGCAGATCCCCACTGTGGTGCCAGGCCCTGCCATAGGGCTGCAAACCCGGCCCCTGCGCCATAACACCAGACCCCCCTGCTTGCTCCATGGCTCAACTCACCACTTGTGTCCTCCTGCGGGGGATCCCTCTCTGCTTTCTGCCGCCTCTTCTGCCAGACCTTCCGGGGGGACCCGGTGATGTCCTCCAGTGGCGTGTCCTTCCCTGGGCAGCAAGGGTGCTCCTGTCATTGCCTGGGGACAGGGAGTACCCCATGTCTCCAGGGATTGAGGGTTGGAGAGCTAGCACCTCAAACCCATAGGGCAGCATCCCCTAACACACATGGGATTACACGAGGGACCACGTCACCCCACCTGCTCTGACCCACAGGCACTGGGGCACCAGGGCTGGGCCAACTCACCATACACCTGCAGGCTGGCCAGTGTGGTGTGGACTCGCAGCACCTCTCGCAGGGTGGCCCTGCGGGTGCTGAGGGGGATGTGGCAGATGCGAGGGTCGCCTTGGGTGAGGGGTGGGTTCCTGCCACCAAAGAGCAGTGCCCGGTTGTGGCGTGGGGCCCGGAGGAAGATGCGCTGAGCTTCATTCAGGTGCTGTGCCCAGGCTGCCAGCAGGTCCTGAATATCCTGGGGAGGAAGGGGAGGCACTATGGGGTCCTGAGCACACTGCGTGGGCACAGGTGGCTCTGGAGTAGGGACAGACCCAGGACAGAGCAGCCTCAATTGGGCCCTGACCCCCTTCTGGAGCTCACACCCTACCCATGCCCTCCAGCAGCAGTATGGTACCACCCCCCAGAGCCAGCCATGACCACGTCTCCCTGCTGAGAGCCCAGTGCTGTGGCCCAGCCCCACCTTGAGCAGCGCAGCCTCGTTGTAACGCCGCAGGGAGGCTCCAGCCGACCTGGGTGCCGACCCTGGGGTCTGGGAGTCCCGTAGGCCCTGGGCTGTGCCCCGGCGGGCTCGCACTGTGTAGCGGTGAAAGGTCTTGTGCTCCTGCACCTGGGGGCTGTGGAGAGGGGCGGGCATGAGCAACAGGGCCCCATGCATGGAGAAGAGGTGAGCTGATCCTCCTGGGACCCCAGAGGGCTGGTGGCTTGCCGCTGGGGCCCTAAAGATCAATACTTCTCCTGCAGCACAACTGGACTTAGCCAACTCTCAAGCAAAGACTAGGAGCTGTGGGTGCCCAGGGTGTGGTAAGCACTGGGATGGAGGAGTAGGGAGGGGATGGTCATCCAACGCCTAGCCCCACTTGACCCTGCCCAGAGGGACAACCCCAGCTCTGTCCCCCTGTACTCACCCCCGGAACACGGCTCCTGCGAAGTGCCCGCCGCCCATCATCAGCACAACCCAGCACGTGCTCGCACCGAGGCTCTGCAGTGATGCTGTCAGCTCTGCTGGCTCCTCACTGCCACCCTGAGACACAGACACTCCTGGTAGCACCCATGGGATCATCTTGCCACCTCTTGCTGTTCCCCAGGACAGAGACCAGCCCCTCTGCTGGCACCAGAAGCAGGTTTCTGGGAGCACCTCAGAGCCAAAACCCAGGCCACCAGCAAGTCTGGGGCTCTGACCTGGGACCAGAGTCCACCCTTCCCATCACAGGACGTGGGGGACTGTCACACAGATGTCTACACCTCAGTGCCATCCGCCTTCTTTAAGGTCCCTCTCCCAACAAGAGCTGGGCTGTGACTTGCCTTCCCGGTGCCCAGCACACAGCGGTAGGCAGAGATGAGCTGGCCCTTTGCATTGCGGAGCAGCACCTTGTGGGAGCGGGGCGTGTGGGGGGCCCCAGGGCTGTTGCTGGAAGAGGGCAGCAACTCCGACTCACTGCTTGCATCGGAGCTCTCCGAATCAGACCCTGAGATGCTGGAAACATCACCTGCAATGGAAAGAAAATGGAGGAGTGGAGCAGGGCAAAGATTAACCAACAGCCTCCCCAAAACTTTGCACGTGGCTCCAAGGGCCWGCCCACGGCCCCAGAATTGTCCTGTCTGAAACTCTACATATCACCCGGGGTCTGTGGGCTGGGGAGACAGGTGTCTGGGGCTCTGGACCCCCAAGTATGCATAGGTAGGGCTCAAGCAGAATACCCCTTCTCCCCATAACAAGTCATCAGGGCTCAGGAGCAGTGCTGCACCCCCAGGAGACCCCACAGGRGCAGAATAAAGGGACCCTGAGCGGGCAGGGGTAGCCAGGGGCTTCACCCCTGGACAGAACAGCCCCAGCGAGGCTGCTGATGGCCTCTGGGCTCCGCTGGGGGCAGCCCTGTTCCTCACCTGCACGGGTCTTCTCCTCAAACACTTCTACTGGCAGTGTCCGGCGCCCCAGAAGTCGCTGCTTCAGGTTGAAGCGGTGCCAGTCGAGACGGTAGTGCTCAGTCTGTGCAGGAAAGAGGTATGAGCCGGCAGGGTCTTGGTGGTCCACAGAAACCCCCACCACCAAAGGGCCTGAGATGACAGACTCCGAGGGCTGAACCGATGCTGGGACTCTGCATCATCCTGCGCAACAGTTAACCTCAACAGGCGCAGGCCTGTGCTGCATGTACTGTTTAGCTGCAGTAAATGGCATTTTAAGCAATAATATGCAGGATCTGAGTGCCAGATCCCAACAGGACATGGGCAGTGGAGCTCCGGGAAGCAGCCAGCACTGGGCTGCACCATGATGGGGCTGAGCCTCCGCAGCAGGACCCTGCCAGCCGTGCCAGTCCCACTCCCACCTCACACTGGCCGCTCGGCCCCGCTCACCTGCTCCTCCCGGCTGCTGAACACTTGCCCGCAAGTCGAGCAGCACATCCGCTCCGGCACCTCGGGGACCCCATGGGCCTTCTCCTCACTGCTGGCATCTGCGCGTTTCTCTGGAAGAAGAAGGAAGGACTGTGCACAGGCGGCTCCCCAGGCTGCACCACAAGGAGCGGGGTCTCCTGGGTCTCTTCTCAGCCACCCAAAGAGCCCTATGGCTGTAGAAGGAGCTTTGGGGACCTTGGGGTGACACTGAGGAAAGCCCATTTACCCACCCACCAGGCAGCTCCCACGGCCAAGCTCCACGGTAGCCACCCAAGCCGTGTTGGGAGCAGAGCTCCTTCCTCGGGGCTAGGGGCTGGCAGACACGAGCTTGGCCAAATAACTCCCCCCGCCGCCCCCGCGGAGCCCCACGCACCGTGGCTCACTGCTGCTGCCTCGGCAGCCCACGCATCCGCAGCAACTCCGGCGACGAGGGTCAGCCCGCGCAGGAGGGCGGGGTCCTGGGCGGCCTCGAAAACCGACCTGCTCTCCGGGGCCGGCATCGCTCCTGCTCCCAGCGGAAGGGACAGCGCCTGAGCGACGGGACTGGCCCCGGGGGCGGCGGAAACCCCCGCCCCGGGGTCCCTCTTCCCGCCTGCCCCGGGTCCCCCCAGGGTCCCCGCCCCACGGGCCCACCCCTCTCCCCCCGCCCGAGCCCTCCCTGCGGCCGGGACCCTCCCGCGGCCCGCTCCCCCCCACGCCGTTAGTCCCCCGGGGCCGTTATCCCCGTGATCTCCCCCGTCCAGCCGCTACCCCCGCGATTCCCCCCCCCGCCCCTGAAGCTGCTACCCCCATGACTCCTCCCCCGCCGGTAACGGGGGCGCGCGCCCCGTCACTCACGTGCGGCCGCAGCCGCCCCGGCCCGGAAACGCCCCTCAGCTGCCGGACGTCACATCCTCCCCGCCTACGGGCCGCCGCCAGGCTCAGCCCGGCCTCCCGCCCTCCCGCCTTCCCATTGGCCGTCCCCCGTCCCGCCCCGCGACTGCCGTTGGGCATCGCGGCCGCCAGTCGCAGGGCGGGCGGGGCGGGGGCCGGTGGCGGCGCGGGGCCCCGCCATGGCCCACTTCGAGACGCAGTACCAGCGCCTGGAGAGCTCCTCCACCGAGTCCCCCCCCGGCGGCGGCGACCTGCTCGTCCACGTCCCCGAGGGCGCCAAGTGTGAGCGGCGGCACCGGCACCGGCACCGGGGGTTGGGGCCTGGCTGCCGGCGGCGGGGGGCGGTGGCCTGAGCCTGAGGGGAGCTGGGGAGCGGGGTGGGGAAGCGCGAGGCGGCGGAGGCCTTGGGGACCGGCGGTGTCCGGGCTGCGGGGGGCAGATCCAGACTGGTCCGGGTGTCTGGGGATGGGGGGAGCAGCCAGGGACCGAGGGGAGAGGCTGGGCACCCAGGGGAGCCGGGGATGGGGGCTTTGGGGCCTCGGGGGGGCCGGGGCAGGGGGGAAGAGGTGGGGTTGTGCCTCACACGCAGGGAGGCAGGGTGTGCCGGAGGGCCCCTCACCCTGCGCTTCTCTTCCTTCAGCTCCGTGGCATCACATCGAGAACCTGGACCTCTTCTTCTCTCGCATATCCTTTTGCAGAGCGGGGTTCGGGCGGGATGCACCCCACCGCCTCCTGGGCTCTCAGTGCTGGTGGATACACTGGGTTTGGTGTAACTTGGGGCTGGGGCAGCGTCTGCCCCTTCCCGGAGGACACCGCATGGCTCCAGAGGGGCTGGGGGATGGCAGAACCCCCATGCCTGTGGGGTGCTGTCACCCGACACTGAGGGGACAGACAGGTTCTTTTAGGGATTCTTGGCAGAGTGATGACATCACTGAGTTGTAGTTACAATTAAAGCTTTATTCCCTTAACAGGATTAGCACAGATAGAATTTATCATCAGAATAGCACAGGATTTCTGTAAGCAGAATCAGTGTAGTACAGTTTTATAAGTAGCGTAGAACAAAATTTTATAGCGCCGCTTAGCTTATGGTTTCTAATCACCTGGACTCTCTGCAGATTGGGTCAGATCTTAATACATGGTTTGCTGTATCAGTATAACAATCATAATCTAGACTCGAAAATCATATAAAAGCATACGAGTCACTCACTCAATCTCTGGAGGAAGCAGGTGATGGTGGAGGCGTCCCTGGCCACCAGGGAGTCCTGGGTCTCACTGTCCAGCAGCAGTGCTGGTCCAGGTTCCCACTTAGGACTTGTAACTCCTTGATTTTGTGGACAGTGCTCTGGGTGCCGTTATGCTTCCCTGTTCTGTGACGGGGTCATCACCACCACCGTGTTGGCCGGGTGCCTGGGACCTTCAAGGCCAGCAAGGAAGGGAGTAATCGGCCTGGCGCCCAGGAATTTTGAGGCCGGTAGGGAGGGGAAGAAGAAATCTGTTTGGTTTGTCTAGTTGGTTCACAGGACCTTCAGGGCCTGATAATGAGGGAAAGGGAACTAATACGTGACCTGCTCGGTCACCGAGAATGGCTGCTTGCCTTATAAAATAGCGTTAGTTATGCTAACCACATTACCAGGGGTCAGGAGCAGGGGGTACCAGTCACATGTGCTGGGGGTACTAAATGCATTTTTGCCTGTCTCTGTGTTGTCCTGCCCTGCCCTGCCCACCCATGTGCAGCCTGAGGGCACGCTGAGTTTCTGCTGGGACAACCCCCACTCTGGGTGTTGGGTGGGGGAAGAAAGGAGCTTGGATGGAGCCAAGTTCTCTTATCCCAGCTGTGCTTTAGCTGGGCAGAGTGTGTTTCCCTGCAGTGGCGAACCAGTTTGCTGATGAGTAGGGATGTGAGGGGGTTTCCGTTGGTGGTGGAGGGAGACTTGGCTGGGGAGCTGAAGGTGCCAGTGGGACAGAAGCTTCTCCATCCTTCGTCAGAGGGAAGGAGTCTCCAGACTGTTCTCCTTGACTGTAGCTTTCACGTCTATAACCTGCATCAGAAGAATGGCTTCACCTGCATGCTCATTGGAGAGATCTTTGAGCTCATGTAAGTGCAGGTTCCCCCTCTGTTGTGGCTGTGACAGCTGCTGGGGAACAGCCACAGGAATCCACTGAGCTCCTGCAGCTGGGTGGGCGGCAGGGTTCCCTTTACAGTTGTCCTGTCTCCCCTTCATTAGGGTTTTCCATGCCTCAAACCTGCATTCCACTTTGAGGAACTGGTGCCCTTGAGATTTCCTGCTGCCATGGCTGTGGGAATGCATCTCCATGACGCGTGACCCTGCCTGCTTCATGTTTTGGGGGGCAGAAGGGTGACTCCCTCACACCTGCTCCCTTTTTTCACAGGCAGTTCATCTTTGTGGTGGCGTTCACCACCTTTCTTATCAGCTGCGTTGATTACGACATCCTTTTTGCCAACAAAGCGGTAAATCACAGCCAGCATCCTAGTGAGCCCGTTAAGGTGACTCTGCCAGATGCCTTCCTGCCTCCAAATGTCTGCAGTGCAAGGTAGGGGCAGCGGAGGGCATGTTAGCCACTGCCCTTGCTTTCTCAGGTACTCAGGACGTCTGCCTGGGCCTGTCTCCCACTACTTGCCTCTTCTTGCTTGCAGAATCCAGGCAAACAGCTTCCTCATCTGCATCCTGGTGATAGCTGGGGTTTTCTGGATCCACCGACTTGTCAAATTTATCTACAATATTTGCTGCTACTGGGAGATTCACTCTTTCTACATCAATGCCCTCAAAATCCCCATGGTAAGTAGCTGGGCCAAGGGCTGCTTGTGGGGCCGCTAAGGGACGCGGGAGGCATTTGCTGAGTGGTGAGAAGCAGTTCGCCTTCACTCCTCTCCGGAGCCAGCTTCTCCAGAAGACCTGTACCGAGCGCTCTTCCCTCTGCTCCATAACCGCATGGGTCTCCTTTCAGCCTCTTCCCCAGCAGCCAACTTACTGCGTGTTAACCCCTCTCTGCCCAGCCTGCCTCTCTGCCTGCTGGCACACGCCTCTGCCATCTGCCACCCAATATGTTTATTCTTCAGTGATGCCTTTTTCTGTGAGGCCTTTCAACAGAGAAGGCATAAGTGAGGATATCCTCGTACCTCCCTGGGTTGTGGACAGCGTCATCTTCCTTGTTTGCTGGGGGGGGGGAAACTGAGGCATGGAGCTGCCTAGTTGGTGAAGACCACACTGGAGATTGGTGTGTCAAAGATGGGGTTTGAGGCTCGCACATATATCCTAGTGCAGAGTCCTTGCTCTGATGGACAACATCAAAAGGTGTGTGCGCATCCTTTGAGGAGAGACCGTGTCTTGAGAAAGGTGAGGTGAGCCAAAAGGCTTGATTTGTCCCCAGCTTTTCTATAGGCTCCCTCTGGGACACTGCTTAAGTCCCTTCCCCTGTTCATGTCTCCCTGCTGACTCCAAATGGCAGCTCTGGGAGGACCCATGGGAGCCTGGAGCTGTGTTCGTGCCTCCAAGGCAGCTGGCGTGTTTAACAGTCATCTGCACTAATCTAGGGGTAAAGGGCACCAGGGCAAGGAATGGGGTTTGCTTGCTGCAGGCTGAAGCGGTGCAGGGAGGTGCCTTGTGTCCTGGTGTTGTATATGCCTTGTCAGCACCCCGAGGCGTGCGCGGGGACCTGCTGTTTGAGTGGGCTCAGCTGAGCCTCTGTCGTTGGACGCATCCTGCCCCTAACCTTGCCGCTTGCCCCCTTCCAGTCCACCCTGCCGTACTACACCTGGCAGGAGGTGCAGGCGCGCATCGTGCAGATCCAGAAGGAACACCAGATCTGCATCCACAAGAAGGAGCTGACAGAGCTGGACATCTACCACCGCATCCTCCGCTTCAAGAACTACATGGTGGCCATGGTGAACAAGTCGCTGCTGCCCATCCGCTTCCGCCTGCCCCTGCTGGGAGACACTGTCTTCTACACACGTGGGCTCAAGTACAACTTTGAGCTCATCTTCTTCTGGGGGCCTGGCTCCCTCTTTGAGAATGAGTGGAGCCTGAAGGCCGAGTACAAGCGGGCCGGGAACCGCCTGGAGCTGGCTGAGAAGCTCAGCACTCGTATACTCTGGATTGGCATTGCTAACTTCCTCCTCTGCCCCCTCATCCTCATCTGGCAGATCCTCTACGCCTTCTTCAGCTACACGGAAATCCTGAAGCGGGAGCCGGGCAGCCTGGGTGCCCGCTGCTGGTCTCTCTACGGCCGCTGTTACCTCCGTCACTTCAAYGAACTGGACCATGAACTGCACTCACGCCTCAGCAAGGGGTACAAGCCAGCTTCCAAGTACATGAATTGCTTTATCTCCCCGCTCCTCACCATTGTGGCCAAGAACGTGGCCTTCTTTGCTGGCTCCATCCTGGCTGTGCTCATTGCTCTCACCATCTACGATGAGGATGTGCTGGCGGTCGAGCACGTACTGACCACGGTCACCCTCCTCGGGGTGGGCATCACGGTGTGCAGGTGAGGTGGGTCTGTGCTGCCCCCATGCTCCTGGCAGCACTGTGGGGAGCAGTGGGGCTGACAACCATCCATGCAAACATGCTCTGTGGTTGCAAGTCGACGTGAATCTGCCTAAGTGAAGGGCACGGCTGGGGAAAGTCAGGGGCAGGCAGGAGAAGAGGGTAGTGGTGATCTTGGGTGCAGTGGTTGTATGATATGAGGGGTGTTGCTGTATAGCTTCAGGGCTGGGCTGGCAGGAAGGTTTGGGTTGGGCGTGAAGGCTACAGGTGGAGCTATGATACAGGCCGGTCACCCTGCGCTCCCAGGATGAGATCTCCCAGGAACTGAGGTGTGATGCTGTGATGTTTTCCTGTCCTACAGGTCTTTCATCCCTGACCAGCACCTGGTGTTTTGCCCAGAGCAGCTGCTGCGAGTCATCCTGGCACACATCCACTACATGCCTGACCACTGGCAGGGCAATGCCCACCGCTACGAGACCAGGGACGAGTTTGCCCAGCTCTTCCAGTACAAAGCGGTGAGCTTGGTTTGCAAGGGGCTGGGATGGGGACTCACCCCCATCCCTGCAGGAAGGAGAAGCTGCCAGAGAGCTGAGCAGCTCCTGGGCTGGCAGAGGAATGAGGAAGCTTTCTCAGAGACACCCTGCCCCAGAAGATGGGCTGGAGCTGGGGGCTGACTTTGGGATTGCGGGTTTTTTGACATCCTCGAGCTTGTGCCAAGCCCATCGTCTCTATGTTCAGGTCTTCATCCTGGAGGAGCTCCTGAGTCCCATCATTACCCCCCTGATCCTCATCGTCTGCCTGCGGCCCAAGTCCTTGGACATCGTTGACTTCTTTCGCAACTTCACCGTGGAGGTGGTGGGTGTGGGCGACACCTGCTCCTTTGCCCAGATGGACGTGCGCCAGCATGGCCACCCGGCGGTAGGTCCCGTGGGTGGTGGGAGAGCAGCCTGGGCTCCCCACCAGCATGTCTGGTCCTTTAGACCCATGAGAGGCTCTAACTCGCCATTCCTGGCAGCCCACAGCCCAGCCCAGCCCAGCCACCTGCCTCTCTGCTGGGTGTCTGGGGCTGCCAACAAGGTCACCAGCCCCAGAAGGCTCTTGTGGCCCAGCTGTGATTATTAACCTGATATTTTGTGAACCAGGCTTTGTCATTTCTTTATTTGATATCCTTGCCTGTCTTCACAGTGTCCTCAGGAGAGAGGAATGGGGATATTTGGACATTTAGAAAGCGTGACCACTGAGAACTGACTTAAAGAAGCTGGGCCGCTTGTGCCCAGGAAAGGGGCAGGCTCAGGGAGATGGGAAGCATTTTCCATTATGTAAAATCTAGTGCGGAGGAAAAGGGGATCCATCTATTTCCTGTGCCTGGGAATTTAGGTTATTTGTCAGGAAAGACTCCCTAGTGACAGGGCCATGAACTAGGGAGGGGGTGGACTCACTGTGCCAGGAAGCTTTTAAGAACAGTCATTTGTTGGCTGTAGTCGCTCCTGCTGCGAGCTGGAGAGTGCAAGATGAGGCTTTCAGCTCTGTATTTTGTGACTAGTCCCCATTTCTCCGGTTCCCTTGCAGCGATGCATGTTCTGGGGTGGAGGTGGAAGACGCTGTGCTTGCTGCTTCTTCCCCAGGCTGTGAGGGCTGAACTAGTGTGGGGCTTTTGGTGTAGCACCTGCTACATGTGGAGCTGTGGCCCAGCTTATGCTGGGTGTTGCGTGCTTTGCCCAGGCTGGTTGCAGGATTCCCAGGCCTGGCGGGGGTGTAAAGCAGATCCTGTCCCTCACTACCTGTCTGTGCTCTGCAGTGGATGTCAGCAGGAAAGACGGAGGCCTCCATTTACCAGCAGGCCGAGGACGGCAAGACGGAGCTGTCCCTCATGCACTTTGCCATCACCAACCCCAAGTGGCAGCCACCTCGTGAGAGCACGGCCTTCATTGGCTTCCTGAAGGAGCGGGTGCACCGGGACAGCAGCGTGGCACTGGCTCAGCAGGCTGTGCTCCCCGAAAATGCCCTCTTCAGCTCCATCCAGTCCCTGCAGTCGGAGTCGGAGGTGCCCAGGCTGCAGGGGATGCGGGGTGTTTTTGGGGTGCTTGCTGGGTGCTGGCAAACTGATAATCAGGCTCTCTGGGCAATTTTGCCCTTGCCTGGGCTGTATTTGGGGATGCAAATGTGATAGATCAGCAGTAGTTGGGACTGCTGCTGGGTTTCTAGAGAAGGCAGCAGGCTGTCCTGGGGCCCTGTGAGGTGGGAGAGGGGCTGAGAGAGCTGGGGTGCCTCAGTTCTATGTCGCTGGCAGGGATCAGGCCTCCAAGTCTGCACGGGACAGTGATTTTCTCCCTTTCAACTCTGCAGCCTCACAGCCTGATTGCCAATGTGATAGCGGGCTCCTCGGCACTGGGCTTCCACATGGGCCGGGATGGACAGGCCTCCCGCCATCTCTCCGAAGTGGCCTCAGCCCTGCGTTCCTTCTCCCCGCTCCAGTCTGCCCAGCAGCCTCCCAGTGGCTTCCAGGCGGTGGGAAGGGATGGAGAGGGAGCCCAGCCTCGCGGCGCCAGTGCCATGACAGCCTCTGGGTAAGCTGCAGGCTGGAGAGGGGTGGCCGGGCACCTTGCAAATTCCTTAAACCCTTGTCCGATTGCCATCCTGTTCTCCTAGGTGCACGGTGGCATTTGTCTCTGCAGCCTGGGACAGCAAGGGGCATGTTCATAAGCAGAGTTAGGCCCGGGTGCTTAGGCTGGCCCCAAAGGACAGCACTGGGGTTCTGGCATTCTCCTGTAGGTACCACAGTGGTGAGAAACCCCTGGTAGGGAAGAGGCAGTGCCATAGCAGGGCTGGTCACCTTGTGCATCTGCGGAGATGCTACAAAGGGCCTGTTCCTACCCAGCCCAGGAGTGGATGTCTGCAAGCCTGACATTAGAGTGGAGAGGGGCTGCCCAGGTGTGGGGGGCACCTGGGCAGCAAACACCACTTGTGTGTCCCATGGCAGTGCCGATGCGAGGACCGTGAGCTCGGGGAGCAGCGCCTGGGAGGGTCAGCTACAGAGCATGATCCTGTCGGAGTACGCCTCCACCGAGATGAGTCTCCACGCACTCTACATGCACGAGGTGAGCAGCCTGGAGCTGGGCCGGCCAGAGGGGCGCGGGGCAGGACAGGCAGGACTGGGGTGCCCTGTCTGGAGTGACTGGGATGCCAGTGTGAGTGAGAGCTGAGACCAGTGTGTGTGCAGTGTTGGGGAGAGGGTGTGTTCAGGCACCTGGGCTCTCCCACACACCTGACTCGCTCGTGTTTTGGCCTGCAGTTGCACAAGCAGCACGCCCAGCTGGAGCCTGAGCGGCACACCTGGCACCGGCGAGAGAGTGACGAGAGCGGGGAGAGTGCCCATGAGGAGCTGGACGCTCAGCGGGGTGTCCCCGTCCCCATCCCTCGCTCTGCCAGCTACCCTTTCTCCTCGCCGCGGCAGCCTGCTGAGGAGACGGCCACACTGCAGACTGGCTTCCAGCGGCGGTATGGTGGCATCACAGGTACGGGAGCCAGGGCAGAGATCTGAGCTCCGGGTCAAAGCCACATAACTGATGCCCTGTATGGACTGGCAGGAGCAGCCTGCCCGCCCCTGAAGACTGACAGTCCCCCAGGTAGCTAATCTTCCTCTTTGCCTCTCCTGCAGACCCGGGCACAGTACACAGAGCCCCATCACACTTCTCCCGCCTCCCTCTGGGAGGCTGGGCTGAGGACGGGCAGTCAGCGAGACACCCAGAGCCCGTACCAGAGGAGAGCTCAGAGGATGAGCTTCCACCGCAGATCCACAAGGTAGGGGTGAATGCTGTGGCTGAGAGGGGCAAGGTGTACTCGGGATGCCAGGTTGGGGTGCTGGCAGCTGGTCCTGATAGGTGCCACATCCCCTCTCTGTCTTGCAGGTATAGCCTTGTAGACTGGGGATCTTGTGGGGGTTGCAGACTGGGAGCCGCCTGGGCAGCAGGATGTGGCATCAGCCTGATTCTTCTCCCGTCCCGAGTGGACAGGATAGTCCCAGGCTCCATTTTGTTGACATCAATCACTGAAGAGACAAAACTGCCAGGCCGGCGGCTTTGCGGTGGCACTTTGTGTCCAGCCATGTGTCAAGTCAACGCCACTCTGACTCGTGGGGTGAATGCGTGTGTGAGTACATACATGTGTCTGTGTTCACATCTGTGTCGTCCATGTCGGAGGATCGCTGCAGAGCCTGCGAAAGCTGATGTGACAGGACTAGCAGTGGGGAGCTGTGGACTGGCTTGGAGGTGGCAGCAGCAGCTGATCTTCGAAGGGATGTGAGATGGCACCAGCTCCAGATGTCTGCCCGGAGCTGGGACCTGCCTCTAACATGAAGGCAGGAGCTGTTGTGGGGGGTCTAGCTCAGCCTGTAGCACCGCACCTGCCCTGCCTGCAGCCCTGGGGAGGTGCCCAGGACCATGTTCGCCCTCCTGGAGAGGACCAATGTTGTGCCCTTCAGCCCAGAGCAGGACAGCAGTGGGGCAGTCACGCACCCCTCTGCCCCAGTACCCTGCAGAGGGACAGGTCCCAGCTGCTGCTGGCGTGGGTCGGGGTGGGATCTGGAGCTGGTGGGAACAGCTCTGGCCAGGATCTGGGGATGCTGCAGCTCTTCCCTAACTCCCATGACGGCTGCCCCGTCCCCTGCACACAAGGAAGGGTCGGTGGGGTCCCTGATGTCTTTCCCAGCTGGCAGCCTCTGTGCCATACTTCTGGGCTAGGGCAGCATCCTCCCCCCCGCGCGGCACCCATGGGATGTGGGCTGCCAGCGGGCCCTCCTGCAGTGCCAAAGAGACCCCAGGGTGGGGCAGCCCGGCGTCTCCTGGGAGTGCTCGCAGCCCCCTTGGAGCCCACCCTGAAGGTCTTCTGCTGTGTGTATTGGTTCCCTTCCCCCAGGCACGATAAAGGCCTTTTCCCCATGCCCAGGCTGTGGTGCATCGGGTCTGTCCTCCTGATGTGGCCGTTTCTGTGGTATCGGGCCTTTCGTCTTCCCTGAGCAAAGGCTTTGGTGCGTCTCACATCTCACCCAGGGGCTCCCAGCTCCTCCTTCCCTCCTGAAACCATCCTTTTGCTTGCAACATGGCTTCGGCTGCTGTGGAGACCATATATCAAGCAGGTGGCTTGTGCCTGGGGRGGGGCAAGGAGGGGTGCCCTGAACTCAGAAGGGAGAGGCAAACCCCAGCCCAGCCCTGGAGTGGGGGTGGTGGGGGATCAGGATCCTGACTATGCAGTGTGGCCTCAGACAAGACCTCCCCCCTGTCGTCCTGGTTTCCCTGTCCTCTCTTCCAGTGGCACCTTGTGAGGATCTGCAATCCAGCTAACTCTGCCAGGCTTTGCTTTCCCTCCCCTCCCTCCCTCCCCTGCCACTCTGGCAGGGGCTGCTTGCTTTTGCCATGCCCTCCGCGAGCACCTCAGGCCCTCCTCTGCCATCTCTGCAGTCCAGGGCCTCCTCTCTTCCCCTGCCAGGGTTATCGCTCTCTGCCCTTTGAGCCCAGGCTGGGTACATGCTGATGAGCYGGCTGCACCCAGCGCTGCAGGTGTGCACACACCCGACTAGCCAGGGCATGAGCAGGGCCGGGTGCTCACGCAGGGGCAGGCTCTTTGGGGGTGGCGGGTTCCCTGCTGTGACGGGGTGGGACGGACCGGAGCTGCGACTGCTTAGGGGTCTGTAAGAGACCGAACGGAGTGTGCTAAAGCAGAGCTCGAGATGGGGTCAGGACTGAGCTGGGCAAGAGGTCTGCAGACCTGGGTGCTGCTGGGGTCCTCCCATGGAGGAGTGGCAGCTGCTCCAGCTTGGGGCTGTCATGGCATGGTGAAAGGAAACTGAAAGCAAATTTCCCGGGAACTCAAGCTTTGCAGTGGCCTCCCCTGGCACCTGGGCCAGCATCCTACGGAGGCAAGCCTCCCCGGGGGCTGTGGGATGCCGCGTCTGGGCTTCCCAGCGGGCTTGTTGCTGATCTCTAAGCTGAGCGGCTGAAGGCTGGCAGTGCCCTGGGGCGGGGGGAAAAGTCTGGACCTTTCCCTGGGCTGGCAGGAGGGATAGGCTGGGCAGGAGCAGGCCGGAGTCCTTGCCGCGTGTTGTGCTTGTGTCGTCAGTGTCCCATGTGCATGGCGAGCTGCTCTTCCTCATCTCCTCCCGGGGCGTGCGGGCGCGGGGGTCCCTGGGGAGCGCGGTATCGCACCCCTGTGCCCTCGCTGTACAGCTGTATAGCCGTCTAATAAAGATGGGCTGTATCATCCCTGCCCGCGTCTGAGTCTCCCTTCACCCTGCGGCAGCGGGCAGCCTGCCTGGACCCACCACGGCGCGGAGGACCGAGGAAGCTGGACGAGCTGGTGCCTGTGATGGCGGCAGGAGGCTGCGAGGTGCCTGCCGGCTGCTCCGGCTGGGCTGGGCGCTCCCCGGAGCTCAATCCCGGCCGGCCGGGGCCGCGGGGGGGGAGGCAGGGGCTATATTTATCCCGGGGAGGGCAGCGCCCCGTCCTGCCTGACCTCTGCGGCGGGCCGGGCGCTCGCCGGGGAGGCGGGGGCTATCTCAGTGCCGCAGGGCTGGGCAGGCGGCGGCGATAAGCGGGAGCGGGGCGCCTCGCCTCGGCGTCGGGGAACCCCCCCCCTTGGCCCCCGGCCCGGGAGTTCGTCCCTCCCCGGTCCCATCTCCGCAGGGGGCGGTTGTGGGGCAGGGTGCCGCAGGTCCGTGCAGCCTGGGGCTGGGCATCGAGGCCCGGGGGGGGGCCGAGGGATGCGG
>JAYKAV010000811.1:502104-515020 GCA_035582835.1 Phoebastria nigripes | reverse complement strand
CTGCGCGGGCGGCGGGGCCGCGGCCGCCCCGGGACCGCCTGTCCCAGGGCCGAGCGGCGCCGGCACCGCTCGGGCATTGCCCCGGCACGGCCCGTGCCTCGCTCCCGCGTGTCCCTTGTCCTGCACGTGTGTTTCCCCGTGCATGCCCCCACGCGTCGCCCCCGCCTGTCCTCTGCCTTTGCCCTTGCATTTCCATAGCATTGCCCTGCGTTTCCCCACGCATCCCCTTGCATTACCCGCCCCCCCGCGCATTGCCACTGCATTGCCCCCATTGCTCCCACCCGCTCAAGACCGGTCCCAGCACCCCACTGCTTTCCAATCCCTGCGGTCTCACTGCCCTCCATGTCTGAGTGCATCCCCAAGGGCCCAGGTGGCTCTGGGGGGCCCAGTACAGTGTTACCCTCCCTGCCCAGGGCATTGGCAGGCCCTGCAAGCGGATCCTGGCGTGGTGCTCGTGTTCATCCCTATGCCCTGCTTGCATGCACACACGTGTGTGTGTTGCATGCAGCGTGTCCCCTGTGTCTGTGTCCGGTGGTGCTTGCTCCTGTCCCCATGAGTGCCCCGCTCTGCTTGGCCGTGCCATCCCACCGTGGGCCCCTCGTTGCARTCGTACACAACAGCCCATCCTGAGACCTTGCTCCAGCCCCTCTTCTCTCCGCAGCCAGGATGGTGGTGCTGGGGGGCTACTGTGAGGGCAACAGCTCCATCGCCCGGGCCTGGGTCCAGCAGGGCTTCCAGCCCTGCTTCTTCTTCACTCTGGTGCCGGCTGTGCTGCTGAGCGTCTGCCTGCTGCTGGGCGCCATGCAGTATGCCTGCTACGTCCGCTTCGGCCGTGCCATGGAGCCCAAGTACATCCCCCGCTCCCACCTCTACCACAGCCAGGTCCTGCTGTCCCTGCTCCTGGCCCTGCAGCCCTTTGGCGGGCTGCTGTGGCAAGCGGGCGGGCCAGGACAGCTCTACGGGTACATGTTGCTGCATGCCTGCCTCTGGGCCCTCAGCTGGGGCTGCGCCGTCGCCCTTCTGCAGCTGGAGCATACACGGGTGCTGGCGCACGACCGGACGCGGGGCCATGGCACCGTCCTCCTCCTCTTCTGGGCGCTGGCCTTTGCTGCTGAGAACCTGACCCTGGTGTGCTGGAGGAGCCCGCTATGGTGGTGGGCGCTGGAGGACACCAACCAGAAGGTGGGCTGGGGGGCTGTGGGCAGGGGAGGGGGGACGGGGCCCTTTGCAGGGGGGGGCTGCAGCATCACGGGGGGGGGGGGGGGGGGCCCTTTGCAGGGGGGGGCTGCAGCATCACGGTGCTGGGGTGGTGTGTGCATGCCGTGCCCTGCCATGCCCAGGGTGCGCACACTCCGGGGTTGCACTCCGGCATCTGCTGCATGTCTCGGCCCTGAGCCCAGCTATCGCMCATCTCTCTATGCCCCCATCTGGCTCAGCTCCCGCTTCTGCCTGGCCCAGCCCCAGGCACAAAGACAGGGAGTGTCTGCCTGCTCCCCACAGCCCTTTACTCCCCTGCTCCCCCCAGGGTAGGGGCACCCCAAGCCAGAGGGCACAGAGCCAGATGCAGCAGAGAGGAAGAAAGGGGTCTGGGTGCTGCCTGAGGTGCTGTGCTCAGCCAGGGCATCCCGCTGAGCTGTGTGGGGTGTCCCCTCTCCCCTGGCTGCACTGCACCCCATCCCCGTGCCCTGCTCCTTGCCTCTCAGCTCATACGCATCTCATGCCTGGCCAGGCTGTGCTGAGGGCTGGCTGCAGCGCTAACCCCCCACTCTCCGTCCAGGTGCAGTTTGGCTTCTGGCTGCTGCGTTACATCTGCACRTTCATGCTCTTCATCCTCGGCATGAAGGCCCCGGGGCTGCCCCGCAAGCCCTACATGCTGCTCATCAATGAGGAGGAGCGGGACGTGGAGAACAGCCAGGTGAGTCCCGGGGCCGGAGCGGTTTGCGGACATGGCCAGGGAGGAGCTGGGGACAAAATGGAAATACAGCTGCCCTGGGATCAGCATCTTCAGGAGACTGGGGAGGAGTGAGGTTTAGGGCTGCCCAAGCTCCCTGCCTGCAGGATGCAGCCCTGCTGGGAGGATGGAGTGGGGACCCTGGCAGGACGGGGCTGGTTTTCTTGGTGGGGTGTTCTCTGGGGTCGTTGCCAGCCGTTGCACCCCCAGCTGGGGTGCCGGGGCAGTGACCCCTCGCTCTGCTCTCCCCCAGCCGCTCCTGCCCAACGCCRGCAGGACCACCTCCACCTGGAAGGATTTCCGGAGGAAGTTGCGGCTGCTGGTGCCGTACATGTGGCCAAGGGACAACCACCTGCTGCAGGGGCTGGTGCTGTTCTGCATGGCGCTCATGGGGCTGGAGCGGGCCATCAATGTCTTCGTCCCCATCTACTACAAGAACATCGGTGAGGTGCCTGGAGCTTGGCGTGTGAGGCTGCCCACAGCCTCACCAAGTGCTGGGGGGTGTCGCGAGTGACCGTGGGGGCTGCAGGGACCCGGCAGGAGCAGGGTCCAGGGGTTCAGGGACCAGTACTGGGTGCTGGGGCTGGTTCCCGTGAGGCAACTGGCGATGCTCCCTGCCGCTCCGCCCTGACCCTTGCCACCCTCTCCCCAGTGAACGAGCTGACAGAGGGCGCTCCCTGGCACACCCTTGCCTGGACTGTCTGCATCTACGTGGGGCTGAAGTTCCTGCAGGGCGGAGGTGCTGGTAAGGACTGCTGGGAAGGACAGGGTGCTGGGGAGAGACAGCATGGGGCACATCGTGCTGGGGCTGGGGTGGCCGGGGATGCCCTTACGCCCCCATCACTGCTGCTCTCTCTTGGGAGCAGCAACCAGGGCTGGTCCCGGGTTGGGGACATCCCAAATCCCTCTTTCCCAGCTGGGCTTTCTGAGCTAGCTGCATGCCCCAGTGGCGCCGGTCCCCGCTGACTGTCCCGTGGTGCCCCGCAGGCTCCACCGGCTTCGTGAGCAACCTGCGCACCTTCCTGTGGGTGTGGGTGCAGCAGTTCACCAACCGGCAGGTGCAGGTGCAGCTCTTTGCCCACCTGCATGGGCTGTCCCTGCGCTGGCACCTGGGGCGTCGCACCGGCGAGGTCCTGCGCAGTGTGGACCGGGGCACCAGCAGCATCAACAGCCTGCTCAGGTCAGAGCGTGCCCGCGGTGGGCGGGGGGTGGCCGGGCAGCCCCACTGGGCCGGGCTGATGCGCCATCCCCCTTCCTGCCCCCCAGCTACATCGTCTTCAGCATCGTCCCCACCATTGCGGACATCGTCATCGGCATCGTTTACTTCACCTCGGTCTTCAGCGCCTGGTTCGGCCTCATCATCTTTGTGTGTATGAGCCTCTACCTGAGTGAGTGGGGGGTTGGGGTGCAGGGGTGCCGTGCTGTGGGGCAGTGGGCGCCTGCCGACGCAGCCCCCTCCCGCCCACAGCTCTGACCATCTTCATCACCGAGTGGAGGACCAAGTACCGGCGGGACATGAACACGCGGGACAACGAGGCCAAGTCCCGGGCTGTGGACTCACTCCTCAATTTCGAGACGGTACTGTAGGCGGTGGGGGGTTGCTGAGCACTGCTTGGCGCTGGGGGGGCTGACCCTGGCTCTGCATCCTGCAGGTGAAGTACTACAATGCAGAGAGCTACGAGGTGAACCGCTTTAACGATGCCATCGTCAAGTACCAGGTACAGGGCGCTCAGCACCAGTGGGGGAGTCGGGGGGAAGGAGCCGAGCCTCACGGGCACCTGTGGGGAGGATGGATCTCACTGTGGGTCTGGTTTGGAGGCAGCAGCATTCCAGAGGACCTTGCCTCTTCCAGGTCTCGGAGTGGAAGGTCAGTGCCTCGCTGGGCCTCCTCAACCAGACCCAGAACCTGGTCATCGGCCTGGGGCTGCTGGCAGGGTCCCTGCTCTGCGCCTACTTTGTCACTGAAAACAAGCTGCAGGTAAGGCTGGTGCCAGCCTGGGCAGCCTCTGCCCGGGGTGGGGCCCCGGGGCTGGTGGTCACAGGCACCTCTCCCCTGTCCCTTCCAGGTGGGGGACTTTGTCCTCTTCGGCACCTACATCATCCAGCTCTACACGCCGCTCAACTGGTTTGGGACTTACTACAGGTAACGGTGGGAGCTGAGGGGGTGCCTGGGGTCCCCCTCCCTGTTGGCGCCTGGGTCGGGATGTGCTCCCCCAAACCCTTCCCTCTGGTCTTCGCCCCCTTCCAGGATGATCCAGAACTCCTTCGTGGACATGGAGAACATGTTCGAGCTCTTCCATGAGGAGCAGGAGGTGGGTGCCACCTTCCTGGACCCCACTCCTTGGCACGGCCTCGTGGTCCTGCCCTGGGGAGGGGCTGGCTCTGAGGCCACATCTCACCCTCTGGCAGGTGAAGGATGCGGTGAACGCTGGCGACCTGCGCTTGGAGGCCGGGCGGATCGAGTTTGAGAACGTGCACTTCAGCTACATGGATGGGTACGGGGCACTGGGCATGGGGTGGCAGGGTGGGACAAGTTGAGCTATGGGGCCTGGCATAGGGACGTGGGGCAGGGGAGGTGGCCCTGAGCCCCTCTCCATCTCCCTCTCCCTCTCCCAGGAAGGAAATCCTGCAGGACGTCTCCTTCTCCGTGATGCCCGGGCAGACCCTGGCCCTGGTGAGAGTGGGACCTTGGGTGTGGGTTCACTGCTGGAGGGTGGGATGGGGGAAGCGGGGCTGGAAAATACAGGGGTGGGAAGGACAGACCCCCAGCGGGGCTGGCCCTTCCCTGCCCAGCCCCTGGCCTCCAGCAGTGGGGAGTCTGGTGTCTCCAAGTCCCTTTACCTTCATGTGCAGGTGGGACCTTCGGGCTCGGGGAAGAGCACCGTCATCCGCCTGCTCTTCCGCTTCTACGATGTGTGGGGCGGCTGCATCCGCATCGACGGGCAGGACATCTCCCAGGTGAGGGTGGGAGGCCTCCAGGGACTGGCGGCGGGGTACGCCTCCTCCTCTGGGCCTCGCAGCACTGCTCAGTGCAGGCACTGGCATCTCCCYGGGGGCAGGGGTGAGGCACACAGCCCTCTGAAGGCTGATGTCTGTGCCAGGAGTGGGGTGAGTGCGGCAACTGTGGAGACTGGCCAGGGCTCCCTGGGAAGGGCCGGGGCACTGGCAGGGTCCCCCCACCGCAGGGTGGAGATGCAGCCAAGCCTGTGGTACAGGGGAGACCCTGGAGTAGACACTCTGCGAGGAGCGGGGTGTTGGGCTCACAGCTGAGGGGTAGGATTGGGTTTTGGGGGGGGTCTTTGCGGGGGGTGCGTGTCTGGCTGAGCCCTCACCCCCACCTCCCCAGGTGAAGCAGGCATCACTGCGCGCTCACATCGGGGTGGTGCCCCAGGACACGGTGCTCTTCAATGACACCATTGCCAACAACATCCGCTACGGACGGATCCTGGCCACTGACCAGGAGGTGCAGGACGCAGCCCGGGCTGCTGACATCCACGACCGCATCCTTTCCTTCCCGGATGGTGAGACCCCTGTGGTCCCCTCCTTGCCCTCCCCTGCTGTCCCGAGGTCCCCCATGACCTTGTAGCTGCCCTCATGGGTGTCCTTGGGTGACATCCCCCACGGGGACACCTGCGTGACCCTGTGCCTTGCTTTGCCTCTCCCTGCCATCTCCCCAGGGCTAAATCAGCCCCTGGGCAGGGATGCGCTGAGGCTGCGCCAGGCGGCTGTGTGGTCGTGGCAGGACCCCCCCATGCAGCAGAGCCCTGGTCCCCATCCCCGTCTCGGAGGGCACCAGCACAGCACGTTCCTGCCCTTGTGCCTGCAGGATACAACACCCAGGTGGGGGAGCGGGGGCTGAAGCTGAGCGGGGGGGAGAAGCAGCGCGTCGCCATCGCACGCACCATCCTGAAGGGTCCCCGCATCATCCTGCTGGATGAGGTAACGGCAGCAGGCTGGGGGCCCAGCCTTGCCCAGCTCTGCAGCAGCCCCTGCCCCAGTGGCTGCCTGCGCTGCCCATGTCCCTTCTCCATGCCCTGCCTCTCCCACAGGCCACGTCCGCACTCGACACAGAGACTGAGAGGAACATCCAGGCCTCCCTGGCCAAGGTCTGCGCCCACCGCACCACCATCGTCGTTGCACATAGGTAGGGATGGGGGAAAGGGCTGATCTGGGAGGTGCTGAGCTTTCTCAGCTGGCCAGCCCCCTGCAGAGGGACTCGCAGACCTGCCCTCCTGCCCAGGAGGTGACAGGCCCTGAGATTGCGGCTCCTTGCACTGTGCAAACTCCCCTCCCGGGCCGTCTCCCCTCTAAGACAGGACAACACCCTGCCTTTCCCTGCAGGCTCTCCACCGTGGTGGGCGCAGACCAGATCCTGGTGCTCAAGGACGGGCGCATTGTGGAGCGAGGGAGGTGAGCACAGGGGGAGGGCTTGGTGCTGACTGCCCGCGGGGACCCCCTCGCCGGCTCTGGGGCCAGCTTGGGACCCTGCACCCCCATGCTCTCCCCGCAGGCACGAGGAGCTGCTGCAGAAGGGCGGCGTGTACGCTGGCATGTGGCTGCAGCAGCAGGCTGGGGACGAGGGCGAGAGCAAGGAGCACCGCACCGAGAAGCCCCCGGGCAGCAAGAAGGGACCGTGAGCACAGCCAGGGGCTCTGCTGTGACACTGACCCGGGGCCCAGGCCCCCATGCTGCCAGGGAGCCCTTTGCTGGCTGCAGACCGGGGCCCCGTGTGCCCCAGGAGCTGCAGGGGCTGGGTTGGACACTCCACTACGTTTGTACCTGTTTGTTTTGCTGTTGTGTAGTTTCTTAAACCAGGTCCCTCCCAGCTCTGTGCCTGTGTGCTCTGGGCCGGTGATGTGCCTGCAGGACCCCCCCGGGGGGGGCTGTGCTCTGGGCAGGGGCAGGCAGGGTTACTGCCTGTGCCCTCGGGGCTACCAGCAGCTCTGCCACGGGGTTGAGCTCCTCGGGCTCAGGCAGGCGAGGGGCAGAGCAGGCTGTCAGCACCTGCCCCATCCCTGCACAAAGGGCTGAGCGTGGCAGGGGGCTGTGCTCCAACGGCAAAGGAAGGAACAAGCAGCACAGCTTGTACCTGCTTCACCCCCATGTGCCCCTCCCTTGCACCTCCTTGCACTCCCATCCGCAGAGATGCACTGCTCTGGGCTGGACACCAGGCAACCGCTCCCCCAAAGTGCCTCTACACCTTGTGCTATGCTTTTATTTTCTCCCAAGCAGCACTTTTTGACAAGTCTCAGCATTCCCTCAGACCAGACTGAACCCACCTCCTGCCCCAGGCAGGCACTGCCAGCAGATAACCCCCCCTCAGCTGTACGCTGCTTGGAGTGGGACAGCTCAGCCCTGTGCAGAACCAGGCACAGCCCCGCAGGCAGGAGCAGTTCCAGCAGGGAAGCTCGAGAGAGTGGGTGGGAAAGCAGCATTGCTCTGCAYGGCTGCAGACACCCCTGCAAAAGGCCAGCAGGACAACTCCCCCCACCCAGGCATCAGCTCCTGCATCCAAACACCAGCAAGGAAGGGCTGGCTCCAGGCTCAGGGCTGTGTTTGCACAAAGGGGTTCTGTGGTGCTGCTCCCCAGGAGGGGATCCCCCGCAGCACGGCTGGAAGGAGGAAGGCGTTCCTGCCCCAGCAGCATTAAAACAGGGCCCTGGGATGGTTTAGGGCAGCAGAGGAGCAGCCAGCAGCAGGAAGGCAGCTGCAGTCCTCCCGCATGAGCGACGCTGGCACAGTCAAGTCACTGCTGAGGTTACTTTTCAGTTAATGGCCCTTGTTAAATTACACCAGAAAGGAAACACAGCTCCATTCAGTCTCACTGGGATCCTGGGCCCCAGCTGAGTTGGGTAAGGCCCAACATGCTCTTGTGCATGCAAACAGCAGGGGAGGCACCGAGAGCATGGGGAGCAGGGAAGGGGCTGCCTTCACACTGCTGGGAGGCTGCATGTTCAGCCGTGCCATGCCCATGCGAGAGACCGTCCCAGCCACAGTTGCTCTTTGCTGAGGGGCTGGCACGGCCCTCCCCAGAGCACGAAATCCAGCCCCCCGCTACTGCAGCATCCCAGCTGTATGTCTGATCATGCAGAGATGTCCCCCCTCCGCACTTCCCCTCCAGGCCGGCTCTGCCCTCACCCCACAGTCCCGGCAGTGCTGGGACACAGCTGCTGCTTGCTTTGGTCAGTGTGTGCTCAGCCTCATCCCACACTGTCTTCACCTCTCCAGGAGCATCAGCAATTTGCTGCACCGATTTTATACAGGTACTAGGGCTGAGGGGTCAGTGTGTGTTTGGTGGCTTGCTTACAGCCCCCAGCGAGATGAGTTGTCCCTGGCGAGGGGCTCTTGTCGTCAGTGTCCAGGCCAGAACCCCATGTCATCCACATGGGAGGCCAGAGCTGCTCCTCGGGTCACAAGCGGGATCCCACATCCAGTGCCACGCCCTGCCTCACCTGCCTACGACATGCTGCAGTTTGATGGCTTTGAACCGTGCGCCTGGAACGGGAAGAAGCACACAGTGAGCAAGGGAAGACGGGCTTCTTCCTCTGTCCTACAAAGGCGCACATCCAGTGCTCAAGTCCCCAGGGCTGTGTGCTCAGCAGTGATGCTGCCACTGCCCCAGGCTGGGCTGCCCTCCTGGTGAGAAAAGGGACCCTAGACAGAGCCCAGAGGAAGCAGAACCCAGGGAAGACCCCACCATGACACAGCCAGGCTGGGATCAACCCCACCATGGTGCAGAGCCTACAGCCAGCCTCACTCACCTGCCGCTGTGACTGCTGGTACTCAGCTTCGCTCGCTGACAGCGCCTGGGCCAGTGCCAGATCCTCCTCCTCCTGCGTGCTGCTGGGGACAGCGGTGCATTGTGTGCCTCGGACTCCCCCGGGCTCACCGGCCCAGCGCTCAGAGCCCTTCGGGGCAGCAGGATCTCCTGTCACTGCAACCCTCCAGGACAGCTAAGGGCAGGGAGCAACTGAGGATCACCCTGAACAAGCCAGGGGCTGGGGACGGACCAGAGGATCCAGCTGGGGCTGGCAGCCAGCACCCTGGTCCAAGGAGATCCACGTTAACTCCAGTCTGTAAGACGGTGCTTTTAGCAGCACCAGGTAACGTGCCCAAGGACGAGGGCTCCTGAGTGTCCCCTGTGAACACCCCTACTCCACCTCTGTCATGCTCTAGCCATGCTCATTAGCTGACAAGTGGTCAGACAATGGTTTGCCCTGCTCTGTGCTGTCAAGTCACTGTCCCCTCCCAGCACCCCAGAGGGCTTGCTCACTGAACAGAGCTCCACGATGGCTCTGGACTCTTCCTTTTTTTCTCCCGTCAGCCACAGAGAGGCATCATCCAGAGCCACATGCTGAGAGTAATGTCATCCCACAGCCACATGACTCTGCCCCGGGCACCTCTCACATGTAGGCTTGGGGTGTGACACCACATGTCCCCGGACCATACCTGGGTGGATGAGCTGAGCTGCATGCTGACTCTGCCAGGGACATCTCCAGAGCTCGCTGCAGTGCCTCTTCCTCGCTCTGAAACAAAACATCTTGTCACCAGCTTGGTTGAGGCAGCAGGAGGCAGCCCTGAGGGACATGCAGCAGGCACAGTCTTGCCTGGCCAAGGGTGGGTGCACCTCCCCTCTCCAAGGCCAGACACAGCCAAGGTGAAGGCCTTGGGCTCAGGACAGACCTGCAGCTCTCTCTCCTCATGCCCAAGGAAGTGCAGCCCGGCCTGCCAGTGCAGGGAGCATGCTAAGAATACCAGCGGGAAGCAGCTTCCAGCCTCCTCCTCTGCCCTTGGCTTGCAGAAGAGAAAGACAACACCCAGGGAAAACAGCTAGCACACTTTGTCCCTTTGGGGAAAGCTGAGCACCAAGCACAGCCGAGAGCTGCCATTCGCAGGCACCAGAGCAAACTCTGATGCCCCACTGAGCATCCGGGATCCCTGTTTGCCAGGAAGGGCCCAGCTGGGGAGCACCACAGTCACCTACAGAGCATGGGTTACAAAGCCGTTGCTGCAGTAGCTCCCCAGGGCACAGGAACCACCCAAACCCACCCCAAATGCCCAGGCCAGGCCACTCACCAGCCCGTTCTGCAGCATGACAGCTGGAGGGGAGGTGCTGGGAGTCTGCGACGCAGCTGCTCTGCCTCCTCTGCAAACAGGAGAGAAGCTGGGTTATTGTCAAGGCAGGGAGCCCTGGTATGAGTACACAGCCCTGCTGATGCACAAGAAGCAGGGATCTGTCGCTCCTGCGTCCCACAGGGAGCCCAGCTGAGCCTGGTCATGCCCACTACAGAATTATGAGTTGGGCCGTCACCATACCTGGCAGAGGCTGGAGAAGCAGGGCTGTCTGCTGGCCGGGCAGCTCCACCGCTTGATGCGGTGACTGTTTTGGAGGAGGATGCCTGGGCTCTTGCAACTGCAGCGTGCCTAGGACAGACAGGACGCAACTGCTTTACCATCGTGGGCCATCCCTGGGCACTGAATACTCAGGGAGATGAAGTTGGATAAGACACCTCCCTGGCATCCAGCTCCCTCTCTTCCTCCCACCAGCACCCATGTTGTGGCTCAGCTACGCCCAAGAGTTTCATGTGCCGTTTCTCTCCTCAAAACACTGTGCCAGGATAGGCAGAAATCATTGGCTACAGAGTAAGGGACTGGGCAGAGAAGCAAGAACAAAACAGCCTGCGGGCAGTACCAGTGGCTTTTGCTGCAGGAAGGAGAGACTATGTATACAGCTGTGCTGACTCTACAAACCTTAACGCTGCTGGAAGACACCCCGGCACACAGGGTAGGGAGTGTGAGAATGCAGCAGTCCCAGACAACGGGCCGGGAGGAGCTCGGCTTCTTCCCGGTCACCCATCTGACAAGCATAGCCCCATCCCTGCCAGCCCGTCTGTCCCCAGGCCCTCACCCTGCTTTGGAGAGGGGACGCCCTGCCCCACTGCAGTCATGGTCCAGGGGGTGCCGGTGCTTGAGGCAGTAGTTCTTGTGGCACTGGTCACAGATCACCTTCATCATCTCCTTCTGCTTGCAACCAGGCTTCAAACACTTGTTGGTGAATATCTGAAGGATGACATGGTGGTGGTGAAAAGGAACACACCTGGCAGGGCTGGGGCTGTCCCTTCCCTCCACGCCAGGCCCTGGGCACTGACCAGCTTTCTCTCCCAGTGCCACTTCTGCGGGGCTCTGGAGTTTGTCTCTGAATACTAGTTTTCTTTAGATAGTTTATTAGTAATTCACTAGTGCTTTGGTCTCCATAGACAAGGGTCTCCATGATCGCAGAATGCACAGCAGGAGAGTCTGCCTCGCCCAGGGACTCCTGCCTGCCCTGCCAGGGCAGTGGGGAAGCCCAGAGCCCTCCAGCTGCTGCTGGGCTGGATTCCTGCAGGGCCAGCTCCCTGCAGCAATTTCCTCTCCTGGCAAGAAGGGGCAACTAATTGCATTTTCCTAATGGCAGCATGCAGTTTCCCATCCTCATCCTGCCTCTCCTCATGTCCTGTGTGGCTGCCCAGCCCCACCCCATTGCTATCTCAGCCCCAGACTCACACCACAAGGCCCTGCAGATGTGTACACCTTCAGCTCACCAACCCTTCCTGCCCTTGGCCTGTGCAAACAGAGAGGGCACCGGGCAGAGCCGAGCTGTGTGTTGTTTTTACCCCACCCTCAGGCTTTGGCAGGGACCCAGCGGAAGTCGGCAGTGAGATGGAGAGCGCTGGGTTCCCACCTTGCGCTTGCGCTGTGCAGGGTCGGACTTGCAGTCACGGTCAATGTGCTCACCCACTACGACATCGGGCATCTCCCCCCGCCTCACAGGGACCGGGGTGTTGCAGAGGGGACACACAGGGACCTGCACATCCTGTAGAGACAAACAAAAAGGGGCTGGGAGCATGTAGCTGGGCAACCTCAAGTGCTGTGTGACCATCTCTCTCCCTTTCAGGATCTGCCTGCCGTGGCTTCCACAGCGTCACCTGCAGTTTGAGATCCTGCCCACCACCCTCTAAAGAGCTTGCTGTTTCTGACCCAGCAGCTGTGACAGGCACAGACAGACACTCTGGGAAGGGAAGACAGCAGGGCTGGGAGATGCCCAAACCATTTCACCCAGTGGCAGAGGGCGGGCTGGAAGTTTGCGGCACTGAGATACAGATCCTGGCTTTCAGGGACACCTCCGGACTCAGCGCACATCCCAAGGGGGACTGCCCAAGTGACCAAAGAAGTCACAAACTATTCTGATCACTAGCTGGGAACGCTCAGCAGCTCATGCATGAGGCTGGATTAGACCTCCTCTCCGCGCTTACCTTCTTGTAGGCAGAGGTGCAGTCGTGCTGGGCGTAAGCGATGTGGTCGGTGCAGAAGATCTGCTCGCAGGCGTCGCACTTCAGGGGGAGGAAGTCTGGGAGCGGGGAGACGCAGCGGGCAGAGAGCGTTGAGACGTCAGCGCTGCCCGCCTGCGGCCCGGGGGCCTCCCTGACTTCCCGAGGGCACAGCCCTGACCCGCAGCGAAGCCAAGACCGCTCCTCTCTTCCCCCAGCTCCCAGCACGGAAACAAAAGGGCTGCAGGTCCATAGCTACGTCTTCAGAAATACCTAGGGCTCCTCCTCAAAACGTGCCCTCCCCGGGTTCAGGAGTAGCATCCTGAAACCACACCGAGCTCCCTGGGGGCTGCCGGCCTCAAGCAAGAGGCGAGCGATGGCTGCCGCACCCAGGATAACCGCTGCCGTGTGCCCCGGGGGAAGGACGGGCCCCCGGAGAGCCCCCCTGGGCACGCAGCCGTGCCCGGCCTCCCCAGCCTGCGGCGCCGAGGGCCGGCAGCCGGGCTGCCTGCCTGGTCCCCGCCATGCTGCCCCCGACCAAGAGCCGTGTACCCGGGCAGAGCCAGCCGGCACCGGCAGCCGGCTCCGCCCTGGCGGGGCGCCCGCGGGCGGAGGGAAGGACCAGAGACCGCGGCCGCCCCGCGCCCCTCCGCCAAGG
>JAYKAV010000811.1:484815-501683 GCA_035582835.1 Phoebastria nigripes | reverse complement strand
GTGCGGGCACCGCCCGCCCGGCTCCCCCTCGCCCCCCGCCGGAGAGACCAGCCCCGGCGCGGTGGAAAGGCGTGGGGCGAGGGGGACCCCGGGAGGGCCAGCGGCAGGCAGGGCCGAGCAACGGAGCCAGCCTGCTCTGCCCTGCCAGCCGGGACCGGGGCAAGAGCCGAGACTGCCCACGGGGGACAGCTTAAACTCGGGGAGTTGCCCTCCCCCTCCCCCGCCCCCTCCTCACGTCCCCTCCCCTGCCCCAGCCCAACCCTCCCTCCCCAGCCCCAAAAGAGACACAAAACACCGATCCTCTGCCGCGTGACTGAGCTCCTGGCTCTCTTCAAGCCACTTCCAAGTCTCCGGTGCCATGCTGCGACACCCGACCGAGCACAGACGGGTGCTAGCAGGGTCAGCGGTGTGGACGGCGAGAGGTGCCCGGGAGAGGCCACGGCAGGAAGAAACTGGAGTACGGAACAGGGCCAGGAGCGAATTTCATTGATTGCAAAAAACTCCACAGCCACCCAGTAGCAGAACTCAAATCGGACAGGGAAAAAAACAGGTATCGCCCGACACCCTGTTCAGCAGTGACGTCAAAGATGGTAACGGTTCGCAGAAGGGGTCTCTTCGCTGCACAGCGCCCCTCTGCTTTTGTCCCCTTACTGCTACCCTCCCCTCCAAAGACCCCTTACCCTCCCCTAACCCCTGAGAGCCACGTTTGACTGTGCACCCCATCCCTCCCCCCAAACGAAACCAATGAAAGTTAAAATTATTTACACTTTTAGCCATTTAAAAACCCAATAAAATAAGGTTGCATATGTCCTACTGGGGATGTGGGTATTAGCAGCAGCTACAGCTAGCTCGGTACTCTGCGTGCAAAACGAAAGACAAACAGAAGACAGACCAAAATACTGCACCATTACTAGGAAGCGTTTGCTGGGGTTGGTGTTTCGATTGTGGCATAAGGCTTCTAGGAGCCGGCTCCTCCCCAGCCGCAGGGCAGGGGCGTCTCCCGCGCAGCCAGCGAAGGCCGGGCTCTAGAAGGATGGAACAGACACAGCACATTAACACTGACGCATTTCCATCCCAGTCAACACAAACATCTAAAAACCCACTGCACGTTCACCGTGTGAGTTCTTCCTTCTTTCCAGTGACGGTGGAGGAAAAGGGGGTGCATGAAGAAGACCTAAGACATAGATGCTGCTGTCATCACTGCCTCCTCCTCATCTCCTTGCTTTGGCAGCTCAGCAAGCGTGGGAGAGGGGGGAGCCGGAGCGGCAGGAGACTCTTGTGCCTCCTGCTCCTCTCCGAGCCCCAGCTCTACATCCATTTGCTCCAGTTCCCCCTGATCCAGTAGCTCAAAGTCATCTGCTTCCTCCTCATCCTCCGGTGAAGCTGCTGTCTCTGTCTCCACCACTTCGGTCTCTGACAGCTGTGCTTGGAAGCTCAGTTTCTCTTCGGGCTCGGTGGGCAGGAACTCGGAGAGAGAGGGCCCCTCGCTGGCCTCCGAGGACCGCAGGAGGGCAGAGAGGGTGTTCTGCACTGCCGTGGTAATGGCAGTGGTGACGATCTCCTCGCTCAGCGTGTCAATGCAGATGCCCAGGCCTGGGGCAGGGACAGTCTTTGGCTCTGCGTTGCCTCCTGCCGCTTGCCCGCTCCCATTGAAGTGCGTATTTACAAAATGGAGAGGAGACGCTAGGTGAAGGATGGAGAGGTCAGAGTCCGCGGCCTCCTTCTCTGCCGAGTCCAGCTCACGGGCAGCGTGGGCAAGCTCAGGACCCAGAGGCACACCAAATGCATCTTCATCGCTCTGTGGTCCCAGGTCTCTGGAATGATATTCTTCCACGGAGGGAAACTCTGCCAGGTCCTTGGAAAATGACTCCTCTGGCTCGCTGTGCAGGCTCTGCTGATCCAGGTCTGAAAGGCACCAGCATTAAGGCGCAGGTCCCCTCACCTTGACCCAGGGCACTGACACCTCCCCCCAGCTGACACACCAGGGCTCACCTTTAGGCATCCTTCCAGTGCTGGGAGCACAGCAGGAAGAGGGCTGCAGTTATTCCCTTCTCCCAGTGGCACGACTCACGTGGAGTGTCCCTTTCCCCATCCTGTTCTATGTGCTCTGTGCTCAGAGAGGACTTCCTTCTCCAGTTCACGCTCTCTGCATCTAGAGCCCTCCACTAAAACCCACAGGGTCAGGGAAATTGTGCTTACAGCACGTCACCTGCCTGTTCCTCCCCAGACACTCGAGTGACCACATCCGAGTGGTTACCTTCACATTCCTCACCACTAACCAGTCTTTCTCTGAGCTTCTAAGTCTGACAGGGTGGGGTGTCTGACCTGTTTCACCCAGCATCATATATGGGCCTGTGACTGTACCACGCAATTATTTCTGCGGGACTTTGTGGATGGCCTTGCTCCCTTGCTGGAGTGACAAGAGAACATTGTCTTGTGGGGCAGTAATCAGAGGCTGAGTAATCCACTCAGGACCAGCTCACGATCAGCCATGAAGCCAGGGCATGCTGTGCTGCTATTACTGCTTCCTCCTTTTAATGCTCTTCCCCCTGCAAATAGCTAGGTTCTCTCCCTGTGTTTGCAGGGACAGTTTTTCTGGGACAAAACACTCAGGGTCAGGAAGGCAGCAAAGTGTCCCATCACGTACCTTCAGAAACGTCCGTCAGCTGTGGGGTGGTAGCCCTTGAGACAGAAAAGCCCCCACTCTCCAGGATGGAAGCCTCCTCATCAGAGAGCTCAGAATCCGTGATTGACAGTGCCAGGGCAGTCTTTTTCACATCCACCTGCATGGGATGAAGGCAGAGGGACAAATTCCTGGGTGTCCAACTACCAGTGCTGCCTACGGGCACCTCCGCACAAACCAGAGCTTCCAGGCAGAAGTCCTTTGCTGGAGAAACTCTGCACAGGGACAGTATGAAAGCAGGAGGGGGCTGGGCAAAGTGCTCATTGCACTGCCAGGAAGGACAGTCTCAGCTCACTGGCTTTCCTGCAATAATTCACTGCCTGAAGCTTGGCCTGCCCTCAGTGAAGAACCCGAAAGAGCCAGCACAAGATGGGATCAGCCTGTAGGAGTCTCAGAAGGCTTTGATCCTTCTTCCTCTCCTGGGATCACCAAGGAGCAAGACACCCCTTCCCTTTTGCATTCACGCTGGGCCCAATAAAGCCTTCTACAAGTAGCAGCGGTTCAAGTATCCGCATTCCTTTGGAAGCTGAAGCTTCCCATCTCACGGCCCAGCTACATGCCCAGAGCTCCTGTAAAGGAAGACATGTAGTCCGTTTCTGTGGTGCACATATAGAAAGGTCCCACCCAGTCTGACTGAGAGCAGGGAACTGTGTAAGAGACACCAGTGCTGCTCATCTCCCTTTTCCAGTGGTGAGGAGCCTCTGCACGTTACACCAGGACAGCTGATTTCTTTAGGAGGCACTCACATTCTCTGAGCATGAAGCATAACCATCAAAGCAACTCCACAGGTCAGCAGGAGGCTGGAGCATGGCTCGCCCTGTCCTGCTACTGCATTACCAGCCCTGTGGCATTGAATTCTCAATACCCAGATTGGAGACAATGGCCTTCATCAAACTAATACCCTTCTCCCCCTGGGATTCTGCAAAGAAGTGACTTGTTCCTCTGCTGTTCGTTATCAATGCAGCTATACTCAGACCACCCCTTGGCTCTCAAGTTGCTACACACCAGAGAGGAGGGACTGGTTCCTGCACAGCTCTTTGTGCTCTTACCACTGGGGAGAAGCCTGACAGCTCTGCCTCACTCTCACTCTCCGTCTCTGCTGTTGGCTCATCACCTGCTGCAGGCTCACTCTTCCCTTGTCGCTCTATGAGAAAGAGAAGAAAGGCTTTATGTGAGACTGAAGGAATTTTATGCCTTTATACACCACTTTCCCACTACTACTACTACCCTGTGAAACTGCACAGGTTTCCCAGAAGCCCAAGGTTCCCAGAGACAATTGTAATCTGTTGCTCTCATTTGCTATTCCCAGGATCACCTGCGCAGTTGCTCTCCCCATAACCCTCAAGTATCAGTCTGTTTTCCCCCACTCCGCTGCAGCCTTTCACCCCACAGGGTTGGCAGATCTGCTCTCCCATTGTCCCTTGTCGTGGTTTAACCCCAACACAGGGTTAAAAGGGCGCCACGTCCTTTTTGGCGCCCAACATGGGGCTCAAAGGGTTCGAGATAACGACAGATTTGATTGAAATGTGCTAGATCAAATTTATAGCAGTTATTGCTGTTTAGCTATTAATCGCCAGGCTCCTGTGCTTGCCATGGGGCTTGCTTGCCTTACTGTATATTAAAGTCTAGTGCTCGTCAGTGGCTGCTTTTTGCTTTCGCTGCTTGCTGCACTGCTGTACTGCTTATCATCCTACTCTGCCTGGGAAGGGACTACTCTCCCTCGGAAGGGACTGTGGCCCAAGGATAAGTCCACACTGGAGAAGGTACACCTCGAAGCATCTGTGGCTGTGCATGAGGTCATGCTGGAGCACCTCAAAGCATGTGGCCACGGATAAGCCCATAACAGAGCAGGTACACCCCTGGAGGGACTGCAGCCATGGGTAAGGCCATGTTGGAGCAGGTTTACTTCTGAAGGGACTGCGGCTGTGGGTAAGGCCACGCTGGAGCAGGTATATCTCTGAAGGCATTGTGGCCCATGGAGAATGCCGCGCTGGAACAGGTGCACCTCAAAGGGACTGTGGCTGTAGATAAGTCTATGCCGCAGCAGGTATAACCCTGGGGAGACTGTGGCTCATAGATAAGGCTCCACTTGGAGCAGGTACAGCCCTAAGGGACTGCAGTCTGTGGATAAGTCCAAGCTGGAGCAGGGGCAAAGGGAAGAGTTCATTGCAATGTTAAACCTGATGGTCTGGTCCAAAGGGACCAGGGGTGGAGACTGTAATGGAAATACCTTTAAATTATTGTAACCTGGGATCTGAGTTGCATGTTATGGGAATTATTATAGCAGGAACCCCATGTTGCTAGCCAGGCTAGGAGCAAGGGGAGGAGTTCATTGCAATGTTAAACCCTATCACCTGGCCCAAAGGGAGCAGGGGTGGAGATTGTAATGGATATATCTTTAAATTGTTGTAACCCATGATTTGAGTTGCATATTATAGGAATTACTATAGCAGGAACCACCTGAACCAATGGAGGACAAGCCTTACAAGAAGCAGGGCAAGTGCAGCAGTGACCTCACCCGACCTGAACTGGCTTTGGTGCTTCATGCAACACACCACCTCTCCTGTCCTGAGTGACCACCATAACAGATGGAGCCCAAAGTCATGGAGTAAATGAACTCAATGGACATTTTGTGGACATTTGTGGACATTTTATGGGGGTGGTCCATAGACTAGGGGAATGATATCTGTGCATTATATCAAAGGATGGGAAGGGGGGTGGTGGGTAATGAGAATGTATTGGATAGTGCGGTACCTGAGCATGACGTAAATGGTATGGAATAAGGGGTGGAGAATGTGCTGGTTTTGACTGGGATAGAGTTAATTTTCTTCATAGAAGCTAGTATGGGGCTATGTTTTGGATTTGTGCTGAAAACAGTGTTGATAATACAGAGATAATTGTTACTGCTGAGCAGTGCTTACACAGAGTCAAGGCCTTTTCTGCTTCTCACACCACCCCACCAGCGAGTAGGCTGGGGGTGCACAAGAAGCTGGGAGGGGACACAGCTGGGACATCCCCCCAAAGGGATATTCCATATGACGTCATGCTCAGCATATAAAGCTAGGGGAAGAAGGAAGGGGGGGACGTTCAGAGTGATGGCGTTTGTCTTCCCAAGTAACTGTTACACGTGATGGAGCCCTGCTTTCCTGGAGATGGCTGAACACCTGCCTGCCCATGGGAAGTAGTGAATGAATTCCTTATTTTGCTTTGCTTGCGCACACAGCTTTTGCTTTACCTATTAAATTGTCTTTATCTCAACCCACGAGTTTTCTCACTTTTACTCTTCCGATTCTCTCCCCCATCCCACCGAGGGCGAGTGAGCGAGCGGCTGTGTGGTGCTTAGTTGCCGGCTGGGGTTAAACCACGACACCCTTTGCTAGGGCTCCACCCTGGGAGTACACCACCAGAAAAAGTCAGAGCAAAGTTGGGTCCTTACTCTTCTTCTCATGCTTGTGGTGCAGCGTCTCTGCCTTCATACTGTAGTCCAGTTTCATCAGGACAGGCTCCAAACGCGTGTACATCCTCTGGATCAGCTCGTGGTAGACCACCAGCGGCCAGAGCAGAATGCTGAGCACTGCGAACACAGGATGCGGGGAGTGTGAGAGACAGACCAAGCACAAACCAGCCCTTTACGGGGCGCCAGCAAGAAACTCTGCACCAAGGGAAGCGCAGTTGAATGGCATTTGCCTTCCCATCTGACTCTGCCTAAAATCCTCATCCATGGCCATTCTTACTCATTCCAAAGCTGCTTGATTAACTAGGTTTTCCTAACAGATCTCTGTTAGGATACAGATTTATGTTAAGATGAAGCGTAAGCCCTCCTCTTCAGCCATTGCATCCCAGCCCCAACATGCAATAGAGGCCCTGAAATGAGGTTATTAAAACTAAAAATCACCAAAACTTTTATAAGGGTAGCAGCATAGAGCTCATATGTAGATGCGCTAGCAGCACAGACCACCTGAACAGTCTTCAGAGTTAGCAGGGACTCACGATGCAGTTAAAAAGGTCTTATTTGCTAAACATGCAGCTTCTTTAACAACTATCTCGATATGGATTTGCCCACTCTAGGAACTGAGAGACTGCAGGTTTCTGCTTCTCTGGGACCTCACCAGCACAGCCCCAGCCGTGGGTAGAAGAGGAAAGCAATGTTTTAGCGATGGCTCCCTCTCCTGACTTTGCAGTCGTACTGCATGCACGCACTTAAAGCGAGAGACTTCCCGGAGCACATTACCTGTATTGATTAATAATCCAGCACAGATCCCCTCAAGAAAACCACAAATATGCTTCTACCAGCGTATCAATTAGGTCTACCAGCACAGTTAGGTCATGTTTCAGCTTAAGTCAGACAAGAGAGCTGCTTATACTCACAAATGATGTAGGAGATCATTATGCCTGGAACATAGTGTCCAACTACAGCCAGAATCAGGCAGCCTGAACAGACACTCATGCAGAACTGAAGGAAGAGAGAGGAACAAACAGAAGTGACAAGAGGCAGAGATACATCTATGCAACCAGTGTAGGAAACCCAGTTAGAGCAAAATGAGGGATGCTCCTAATAAAGTCAGTATACCAGCTTTGCACTGGTGGTCTTTGCATTCATATGCTGACAATCAGAACTCAGACAGCTTGGTTGGGTTAAGCTGTAAGCATTAGAGGTACAAGCACAGGAAGACCAAGGTAACCCAAGACCTGAGTAAAATGAATCAAAATTTTATTGGACAGTTCTTTATGAAGTAAATGATGTTCCCTGAGGCTAGGATGGGATATTGCAAATTGTCATTTCAGAGTACATCTCCCCTGCAGAGCTCAGCACTTTAAGAGAAGTCCATACTGTCCAGACAGAGACAGGAAGCTGTTACAGAGTCACCAGATGCTGTGCCACTGCTACACAATAAACCAGCTGGCAGAAGCATTAGCAGAACCCACACTCCCACCATACCAGGACCTTCCTCCTCTGGAAAAAGTGGAAGTATAATGGTGCAGCCCTGAGGGCTTGTCCTGCATTCTCCTGGGGAGGGGGAGAAATGAGAACAGACACCCTGCAAGCCAGGGCATGGGTTCAAATACCGACTAAATCCAGCAATGAAGAGTTTCATTCATAATGGAAAGGGTCTACAAAAGCTAGGGCCCTCTAAGGGCTTTGCTCCCTATGAATTCACACTTCATGGGCATCTTGGTCCTGGTCTCCTACTCCCTGTAGTTGGGACAGTGTTTTAACAGAAGAGGAATCAGCAGTGACAGAAACCCACTCCTTTTGGCACACTGGACCCCAGCAAGCCTGATACAATCCTACTGGCTGGTCTGTCCTACTTTTTGTGATGCTGAGGCAACTCCTGTCTACAAACCCTTTCCAAGCAACACACATCACAGCCATCAGAACATGGTTTACGACAAGTTTCCACGCACTCAGAAACACCGCTGCATTTGGACTTGTCTAGCTACAATCTTGGCTAGCAAAATAGGTAGGACCATGTCGTGGTACCAGGACAGACCAGCTTAAAGGGTTGAATGGAGCCTGTGAAAGCGGCAGAGACTGTAGGCTCCCCTTTTTTCTCCCCACTCCCAATCTAAGAGCTTCCTTTGCACACTAAGAAATAAAACTAAGTATAGCTAGCCATTCACAGAAGGGATTAAGTTCAGCTCCAGTTTACAAATACTGGAAGCAAATTACTCATTATTTAAGCTTCCCATGGCACAAAGTCTGAAAGGAATGAACAGCAAATGTTAAACAGGGATAGCAAATGTAAAAATAATGATTTGACATTCTTCCGTCTCCTAGGCCACTAGTAATGGAAAGAAAAGCCCCTGCACAGAAGAGCAGGTATCTCCAGCTTACCTTGGCAGGATTTTGCCTCTTGTACTGTAGCAGTTCCTGCAGGTACAGCCTGAAGGTAACCCAGCTCTCTGCCAGACAGTGGCACAGCTCAGGGACACTGAGCAGGTGAGGTTGTGCCCCTGAAGTCACCCCCTCACTAGAGACAGACAAGAGCAAGAAGACAATCTTTGAACACAATCTGTTTTGTTGCGGGGGGGGTGGGGGGACGACAGCTGCACTGGGAAGCAGAGATCCCTACCAAAGGCTTGACAATACTGACTGCATCTTCAACTGAACTATGGAAGACGCTTGATTTGGAGATACTTTTTTCCTTTAATCAGGAAGAGAGCCAAGAGACACCTGACCCAAGCAGCAGCAGCAGACACCATGCCACAGCATCCCCATGCCACAGGCCCAAGATGCAAAGCAGTTTACTCAAAGCCACGCAGACAGAAGCGCTGGAGGTGCAACTAGTCACGTGGCCTCCTCTGGCACCAAGTCTGAGGTAGTCAGAGTGTGGTGCTCGGACCTATAACCATGGCCAAGCACGGGATGCAAGCTACGCCACCACAGACAGCACATAAAGCCTGCAAAAGTCAGTCTTGGGGATTTCCTTCTCTCTGGAGGATTCTTAAAATAGTCCAGGACAGATCCAGGGAAGAAACTCGAGAGTTCCTAACATCAGAAGCACTTGAGCTTTATTGCCACTGAAAGAACATTAGCTTTCCCCAGAGTCTCAAACTGTGGCTCCTGAGCTGGTAAGCAGCTCCCAGTGCAGGAGAAACCGCTACCAATGTTTCACAGCAGGAGCCATGCAGTCTACTGACAACAGCAAAAAGGGCAGGTGAGATCACCACACTAAATTAAGGCTTGCCCACTCTCCCCTCTCACCAAGGAACACATCAGTGAGCTTACCTCTCCCCTCCCGGCTCCTCTGATGGCTGTGCTGTAGAGAGAACACAGCAGATTAGTCAGCCAAGTGAAAAATACAACCTGACATTTTTACCACTTGAACAGAGCAGAGCTGGAGATGTATCATCCTTAGCTAGGGATGCACCCTGGGGACCTTCTTCATGCTCTCATGCAAGCAGGAATCACTGGCTAGGAGTTTGAGCTGTGCAGGCTTCAATGAAGCATGCCTGGAGACTTGGAGCAGCCAGAGCACTGGTCTCAGGGTGCGCCAGCACACCTTGCAACCTGTGTTGACAAACACGTGGCATGACACTTGTATCCGAGGTGCACCCTGCCACTAGCACGTGGGCTCTCTGCTGCAGGGATTGTACAGCTTGCCCTGGCACCCCACGCGTCTGGGCACTGCCATCCCCAGGGCAGCTGCCTAGCCCTTGTCATTCACAGAGCGGTGCCAGCATGGTCCCTGAGCTGGGCAAAGCTTCAGCTCCCACCTTGGAGCTCAACATGGCACTGGCAGGTCTGAGCTGCATTTCCCACTGACCAGCCCAGCCCACAGTCCCTGGCAGGATGCTGTGTACAAATGCCAGAGATCTCCCTGCTGTCTCTATCCTTTCCCGTGGAATTAAGTAACAAATAGCAGTCTTGTGACCCCTAATTTTAGGGCTCTTTTATGTCCCCTGACAGCCCTTTGTGCCAGGCACAGATATAACTACACTCCTAAGGTCTGGCAGTCTGGATAAGAGCAAGGGAAAGCTTCTCCCATTCCTCTCTGCACCCAACCCAGTGATGATCAAACAGGGACTTACTCCATGCAGTACTGAAGGGAGGAGCAGTGTTTCAATGGCAGAGGTCACATATGATTATGCTCTACCTTTAGATACATACAGGAAAAAAACCCCAAATATTTCTGTGACAACTGGAACTCATGAGCCTGGCTGCCCATGGATTTGGGTGCCCTGGCTTGCTGATTAGTGTCTGGGGATGTGCAGGGCTCAACCAAAGCTCTTGCAGCAACACAGTCTTTATAAGTGTCTGGTGTTTAACACGCCCTGGTCATGCTGTAAAGGCCCCTTGAGGTTTACCCTCCTTTCCCTGTCAGCCTAATGTCCTAAAGCTGGTAGGAACAGATACATCTTTGATGCTGTCTGGCCAACAGCAAACTTGGTTCAGGCCATCCAAGAGGTTCTAAAAATCAGTGGGACCCTATCCCCCATACTGCATGTCACCACATAAACAGGACTAAAATAAAGGTAGGGAGTTTATGTTCAAAGTCCAGGCTACTTGTTGGAAACGGGCTTAAAAATGCAACATGAGCAAAAACAGGTTTGAATCCTCCCTAGAGTCATCAGCCAGATGCAAAGCCCAAGAGCGGCAACGACTCCCCCAGGGAAACGCATAGAAGAGATGAACATCCGTCACTGCCAACACCCAGTGAGACTTCAGACTCCAGCTCAAGCCGCAGAAGAGAGCAACTGCTTGTAGCAGCCTTGCCACCATTCTCCCAAGACACAGGATGTTGGGCCAAGTATGGCAGACTCTCCTACCGCTGCAGGCACTGCACCAGCCGGCTCGCACAGTGCAGTGGAGCGGGAGGCCATCTGCCCAGGGGAGGAGGCGATTCTTTGAGAGCATGACCCAGATTTCCAGTAATTGGGCCTGACAAGAGGAGTCAACTGCTCTCAGACTGGGCTGCCCATCCGCTCCTCTGCCCACGACTGTTTGGCATGGCAGCTGGGGCAGCTGGCAAGCACTGCTCACAAAGGGAGCTCGGGGTGTGAAGTGAGTATTATGGATGCAGCTCCACCCCCACGGGGCAGTTGCTTCTCTCGCGCAAGCGCTGTTGCTGTATTTTGTTATTGTGCTCAGGAATCTAAAGCTGCTTAATCGCAGCACGCAGAAATCCAGCTATATCTCAAAGCCTCATCTATTACCTGCACTAAATCACCAAATAAATTACATTTGGCATTGGCCCATCTGTGACGGCTGGCTATACTGGTTGTACCAGCTATGAAATGAGGTGCTGGGATGCTTGCCGTACTCTGCTGGACAGATGTGCCAGCAACACAGTAAGTGGGATGGCACAGGAACCCCACTCCTCTCCGACTGGCTGCAGTAATCCAAGCCATCCAAAATACGCCAGCAGAGGGAGTGAAACAATTCTCCTCAGTTGCTTCTGAAGGTTTCAGAGACACTTTGGGGAGCTGCAGAACACTTCAGCAGGCTGCAGAGTGTTCACGTGATTTCAACTATCTGGCAAAACACAAGCTGTCTTTGAAATCAACGGTATCTTGCTTCCTGTAGTAGAGTAGTCTGCCTGCTATCCATCCCAAAGCACTGGAGTCTTACACCAGTTGGAGGAACAGCCCAACCACAAAAAACCTAGAGCATTTCTGACAGGACACATTCACTTAGGTAAGGCTTAACTCCAACCTGTGCTGCAATACTGTCTAGCACTGGTACAACTAAGCCAGCAAGCAGGACACCTACAGCTGGCCTCAGATCATCAATAACCGGCTGAAATCTTGCTGTCGGCATTTCACACCGGATTGTGGATTAATACAAACCACTTGACATACACCAGACTCTTCTGGGAGACCAGTCAGTCACGCAAGAGTTTAGGTTACACATTGGTACTGACAAATTATCGCTGATGGATTCCTTGGCTCTTACAGGTTTTCAACGCTTCCCCAAGAGGCATTCTTCATCTGTGTGTAAACTTTAGCTAGAAAGCAGGGGCCCTTTCTAAGGAGTACCAGCATTCAATTGCAATGCAGGCTTTGCTAAAGCTCTTCCATGCTACACTCTCCTACACTGACCAAAACACAGCTGCCAAACAACGGTACAGAAAACACCCCTACTTGATACCTATGTCAGGAGAAAGGTGCTTCCTAAGTCCTTAAACAATATTTAAGTGGAACCCCACGTAGAGGTGGTTACATATGGAGAAAATACCCTGCGTGGGAGCTGAAAATATGCAGTCCCTTCTGACAGGACCTAGAAAGGTTGTGCATCTTGCTGCTGTTAGTGCGTCCCTGATCACAGTGTGTGAGTAACTGCAAAATACATGCTGAAGTTTTAGCATTCCTACAGAAGTGATGTTATAAGCAGTCACCCGAGACACACAGAACTGCCACAAGCTGAGGTTTGTGTATATACGTGCCGACTCTTGAAGGTGTGGTACTGACCTACTTCCAAAATCTCCAGAAAAGGCTTACAGGAAGCACTGAGGAGGAAAGCCACAAAGCTGCAGCTCTGCTTCAGCGGGAAGCGAGAGCCACACAAGAACCCCTAAGTATTCAGCAGTGCCAATTCAACAGAGGCCTCTCAGGAACGCAGAGCACCGCTCCTTCCTTGTGGAGGCTGAGGAAACACGGTCCAGTGGACCATGTTGAAATCAGGGCTGTGACCTAACCAGGCGCATCAGAAAGGTGTCCCTGTTCTTTGCTGTCAGCAGCAGAAAAGCAGCAAGGAGTGAAATATGGGGAAGAACACCACTGAGGAGCGGCTCAGTAGGATGTGCGCTGACTTCTTGCAGAGCTGATGACACAGGATTAGCCTAACCCCTGGTGTGTTGTTTTGTTTTCTGCGTTTTTTTTTTATTCCTCACTGCTCTGCATCATATAAATTTATTTCAGTATGGATTTCCTATTTCTTCTGTGACAACACAACTTTTACAGGCCTGGTACTTGCTGGAGCGATTCTAGCCCCATGCATCCAATGCATGCGTCAATGACACCATTCTGTATTGGACACCAGGCTTTTGCATTTCTGGACGTGTTTCAAGTGAGATGTTTTGGGTTGGCTTTAAACTATTCCCTTAAAAAACCAATGCGAATAAGCAGGAAATTAAATTGGCCAGTCCAGTTTGACTGCCTAGTCACCTGAACCACACAAAGCAAACAGTTTCAAGACTACAGCTGAAACATATCTAATCTTATCAGGACTTCTGTGAAAGCACCCTTTAAGTCAGTACCTTTTTAGGTCAAATAAAGGGCACCTTACAAACACACATATAGAGGGGCTTTCATTCAGAAACCCTCCCTAGAGTAGGGGGGCAGGGATGGAGGGCCCCGAGCTGCCTTTGAACAGCAGCAGTAGATGCAGTAGGCAGGTCTGGGTCCAGTCATTTAACAAACTCCAATGAAGGAGGCACTCAAAGCAGACAGCAGCCAATCCACACCTATCATCATTATGAGGCTATTCCTCTTGCTACTTTTGTGTCTAATGTTGGCAAAGACCCTTCAATAAATGGGAAAGATAAGCCAAGTGATCAGACTCACCGATTAGCTGGAGACCAGATGCTGTTCGGTACAGGTACAATACACTAACTGTCCCTGCTGTCAGACCTCATCATCCACTCTGCTACCTGCCGCAAGGAGAAGTGGCTCTCATCTGCTCTGCCTCTTTCAGGGCATAAGCCCAGGCTGCACTTAACTGAAACCAATACACTTCAACACCTCTGTTTCCTTCCCCCAGCTCAGCTGGCCATATGTGCTCAGACCTGGAATGATCTTTTCGCCACGACATTGGCAGGAGAGAAAGGACACAGCAGAAACACTGCATCATCCCTGTCACCAGCTTCCCTGACAAGTTAGCTGGGCCCCCTTAGTCACTCTCAAAATGAACTTCTCAGCACTGGGAGCAATTCTCCCCATGCCCAGAGTATTAAGATACATCCTAATACTCTGACACAAATAGGCAAGAGGCAGCACCAGTACCAAGCCTACAGTTACAGTAGGAACAGGGCTTACATGACCTATGAGAGAGCCAGGAAAGGACTGGCTGTGGCCGTAGCCCAGCAGCTGGTAACACTAGAACTGTGTCACTAGCTACAGTGCTACTCATCACATACCTGAGAAATCAAACAGGAACCTGGGCTTCCACCTCTCCAGCAAGAGGATGCCAAGAAGGGACATGCTGAGGAGAAAGAGGGGTCTCAGGGAGGTGGAGGAAAACAACCTAGAAATCAAACGAGAAATTGTTAGGCAGGAAAAAGGCAGCAAGTTACTGCTCTTGATAAGCAAACAGATATGGCTCAGTGTATGGCAAAGCAGAAACATCCGACTGCTACTGGCCACTGCAGCAAGCACTGTACTCCGCAGACACCCACCCCCGCCACAGCACGTTCTCAAATGGTGCCTTTGCCCACCACCAGACAGCTGACTACCTGCCATCTCCCAGCGCTCTCCCTCTCTGCTCCTGAGGTCCTCCTTTGGTTGTAAAACAAGGCTAATGCTCCCTTGCATGAGTACAAGTCCCTCCAAATCCTCAAGGTGAAGGCTCTAGATAACGTAAATACAGATTGCTGTAGCAGAAGACTGGTTGAGAATCAGCCTGTTTGCTGAAAACTTACATCCTATTTGTCATCACAAGGTCCAGCATCACCCGCAGGTAGCACCAAAACACATTCTGCACCTGCTTCTAGATGCCCGTTCTTCTATCACAAACCTCGCCTGTTTAATCAGAGCCTAGCACTTAAATGGTTTAATTGCTCACTTGACTCTCTCGTAAAACCTTTCATGTCCCTCACCAACACATTGGCTTGAGCCAAACACCAGTTCACACAACACTACTCACACATAGACACGCAATCCCACCATCAAAGAGTTTCTCTCCCCACTCCATATAGATTCAACAGCAAAGGTCCCAGCGTGGCGCTTGTGCCAGCAGTGGCTGTCTGCATTCCTCCTTTCCTCCAAACAAGAGCATCAGCACCTCCCTCCAGCTCAAAGGAGCTCTTTTTAAGTCTCTCCAGAAACAACTGCCGGGAAAATGCATTCACCCTCTCTCCTTTAATGAAAACTCCCTTCCAGAAAGGAAGAGCCACTCCGCTATTTCACCTTGCTCCTCTTCAGCAAGTATTTGCCAATAACTAATCTCAAATGCACCAAACTGATCAGAGTTGGAGAGCATCTCGCCGTGCAGCACAGGAAGGGCTGTGCTCCCCACCAAGCCACAGTCAGGGGCAGAGGACTTGGAAGAGAGATCTGTCTCACTGGGCAGTACAGAACGAAAGCCGCATGCTTTCCAAGGGCTTACAGGACCTGTAATGACCTAAACAACAACATTTTTATCCGTTCTCATGAGACAACAATTCTGTAGCTTAGCGCATCAGCTCTGGAAGAATTTCCTCCTATTCTGCCTCATTTATGGATTGCAGTTGAAGGATGCTGGCTGAATCCTCCATGGGACCATAAATAATTCCTCCCCCTCCGCGATATTTAAATCTCTCTCTGCCATCCCATATTCTGGGCACTCTTTGTTCCTCTTGACCTTTTTATGCACAGTCCCTTAGCCATCATTGTCTACCACCCCTGCCATCTCATGGCACGCCTCTCCCCCTCCCACTAACTTCAAAGCTCTGCATTCAGACCTTTCCAGCTGGTAGAGGAGTCCAAAACCATTTAAGTACCCGGCTACCATGTACGCCTCTGATAATCACATGGATGAAGGAGCAGAACGTAAGCGGCCTCCTCAGAGCGACTTCAAAGGCTGTTTGGTCACATACTTTCCCCTTCTCTGACTTCAGAGCCTGTCCCTTCCTATTTCATCTGCAACCAATGTTTAACTCTTTCCCCAGCCAGTTTTGACCTTTTCTGTTAGGAAAGCTGCTGGCTGAGAGCATTTTTTGCCAGTAAAACTGACTCACTGTTTATACAAACAAACAGGATGTTTTTCATTCCCATGCACAGCTGGGCTCTGCCACTCATGCTCCCAGCTCCTCATGCTGCTGCCCTGCCCGGGAGGCACAGGAGAAGGGAAGGCAGGGCAGGGGGAATACGATCGTGCCCAAACCAARTGGCCTGGGCCTTCGCGCGAAAAATCAGCACCCTCCAGAAAAAGATTAACGAGCAGAAGGGCTTAAATAAAATGCCACACGGCAGCCTGCTGCTGCAGGAGGCCACGGGGCTTACTGACTGCGATTACGGGGTGAAGCGAACCGATAAAGCATGGATGCAAAAATTAACCAGAAACGTGCTTGGGCGAGCCTCCAGTTGGGCCCAGCTGCATTTTATTATCGCGGGGCAAATCCTGCCCAAGCTCTTGGCACTTTCTCCCCTCAGGGAGGGGCCTGTTTATGCTTGTCGGAGGAAAACAGCACGGTTACTCCTGGCTAAGCACATCCCACGGCGTTACGGGGTGCAGCTGCCATCAGCTTTGCTGCAGAAATACAGACCGTAGGCACCCCAGAGGGGATCGCCATCGACCCCGAAGGCTCACAAGCGGCCACACGCCACAGCCACCGCCAAGGGCTGGACGAGCAGCACCCCGACGGCCGCCCGGCTGCTGCCAGAGCCGCCCGCCCAGCCTGCGCGGCCTCGGCGGCGGAGGCCCCGCTGCCGGCCCAGCCCCCCCGCGGCCTACCCCCGCCCCAGCTCACCAGAGGGCCCCGCCGAGCGCGGCGGCGGTGACCAGGCTGTGCAGCGGCCTCTCCCACACCAGCAGCCGCTGCGCCGC
>JAYKAV010000811.1:419179-484650 GCA_035582835.1 Phoebastria nigripes | reverse complement strand
GCGCGGGGGGGCGGCGAGCGCTGCACCGGCCCGGGCGGGCGGCACCGCCTGACGGGGACCGGCGGCCGCTGGCGCCGCGCGCATGCGCAGCCCGCCCCGCGGCGGGGAGGGACTGGCCGCGCATGCGCCCTGGGGGGCGGGAGCGGCGGGGCGCTCTGCGCAGGCGCGACTCAGGCCACGCCCCCTGCACCGGAACAGGAAGCGGGCGGCGGGACTCGGCCTAGCAGTGGCTCCGCGGCCTCCGCTCCTGTCACCGGACCCGGCCTCGGAGCGGCCCGGCACCCCGGAGGGGACAGGGCCCTGCGCTCCTCGGAGTGGGCCCGGCACCCGTCGGCCACCGGAGGGAAGCCGGCCCGGCACCCCCGCAGGGGACCCAGCAACCCCTGCCCCGCGGGCGGGCGGGCGGGATGGAGCTGGACGGGCTGCTGCTGGACGAGGAGGGCACCTTCTCCCTCAGCGGCTTCCAGGAGTTCACGGTGAGTGCCCCCCGGGGCACCCCTGGTGGTGCCCGGCGTCCGCGGCCCAGCCTGTCCCCAGTCCCCCACCTCCGCGGGCCCCTGGGGCGTTCCTTCCTTAAACCCTGGCCCTGAAGAGCCGCGTGTGACCGCACACCCGGGCCCCTGGCTGAGCTCTTGGGGGCCCTGCCGGGCCCGTCATACCCCTAAGCTGGATTGAAGTGGAGAGCCCGGTATGGGGAGTGCTCGGGGCTTTTCTCACATTCCCCCTGTCTGCCTGCAGTTCCTGCCCAGGCACCAGCAGCTGAGCGAGAGGGTGCGGAAGCGGCTCTATTATGGTTGGGACAAAGACTGCAGCCTGGATAATCTCTCCAGCCCCGTGGCAGGTGGGTTGCTGAGTGTCCCCAGATGGGAATGCTGAGTCAAGGGGGTTGGAAGTAGCCCAGAGGCTGAGACCAACAAGTCACCCGCTCCCTCCCCAGCGCCAAATCCCACCCCTGCCCAGCCTTCCTTGCTGTGCACAGCACAGCGGGCAGGGTGCCAGAGCCTCATGGCTCCTGCTCTCTGTTTTATTGCCCCGTCTGGCCCACTGCTGCATTTTTGGCACCTTGCTGGTGTGCAGATTCCTTTAGGTTGCTTGCGAATTCCTTGGCAGTGAAGGCTGTGTCCCTGTCCCTGATGAGAGGTGTCTTGGACAACTTCTTGTGCTCTGCAAGGTATTGGGGAGTTCGTTTAACTTCTAGTTATGAGCAGCAAGGGAACAAGTGCCTGCTGTGTGTTTGTCTGGATCACATCCCTTTTTTCCTGTTGATTCAGTAGTGTTTTTGGGGAGCAGAAGAATGCAGCTGGGTTGAGGCTGAGGAGCTGGTGCAGGTGATGGCAGAGAGGAGCAATCAAGGGCAAGCAGTGGTTTGCTGGAGGACCTTCACAGTGGGGTCGCATTAGCGGTTCCATTAGCTGCATTCTCACACAGCTTGCGGGTGGGGAAGTGTGCTTGTATTCAAAACTCTTCTGATAGTTTTGGGGAAACGGTCTGAAGTTGCCAGGAGACTGCGTGTGACGTACCTCGGCGAGGAGGGGGATGCTGGGTGTGTGGTGTTGGAGCAGGGCCAGGCAGGGTAGCCAGCTGCCTGGGTGCTGCTGGGAGTCACGAGTTCTGACACAGGCGATGCAAGGGAGGCACGTGGCTTGTCTTTGGGGCTGGTGTCATGCCTGGGTGCGAGATAGGACTGTTCCACAGGACGCCACAAGTCTTGAAAGTTCAAAGGGCACATTCATTGAAGAAGACTCTGTTGAGGGCTATTAACTATAAAGACTGCCTCACACCCAGGAAATGCCTCGGCTCCAGCAGCTGGGGGCGGGAGCAACGCGCAGAGAATATCACTGCGAGCTTATCTGCTCTTACAGCCTTCCTTCGCCAGCTGCTATCAGCCGCTGTCAAAAAACGGGACCTAGGGCTATGGTATCTGTCTTGGTACAGCTGTACCATTGCTACGTGGCGAGTTTATGGCACTGCTCGTCAAATGAGGTAGAGACAATTGTGGGGAGAGTCCAGAGTAGCAGGAGGAGCTGGAAAAGATCTTTGGCACTGGGGGGCAGTCGCAGGAGGCAGTGTGGGGCTGGCTGAGGAGAAAGAGGTTGAAAGTGAATTTGTTCCTTCTGGAAAGAAAGAACCATAACCACCCTCAGCATGCTGTGGCTGTGACATAGGGACAGTGATCAGCTGCTTGCCCTGTCCTCTAGGGCAGGACACGTTGTCATGGGTTGGATCTGCGGGCTGAAGGATTAGGTTTGGTGTTGGGACAAGGCCTGGGGGGATCCTCATGTACTTTCTATCCCTCAGAGCCCTGCTGCTGTCTCTGCGTTGGCCGGAGTGCGTGTCCCTGCTCAGCACAAGGGTGGCCAAGCAGGGCAGAGAGAGCAGCAGCAGTGCGAGAAGCTGGGAGCTGCTGATGGGGTGGCTGGAGCTGTGTCTGCCTGGCTGTGGATCCTAGCAGTGGTGTGGCTTGAATGACCTGGGGAGGTCCCTTAGAGCGGTGTGTTTCTGAGCTTGGTGGCTGCTGTCAGGCAAATAATTCCTGTGGGACTGCAGCCATTCTCTTAGTTGCTGGAGAGACATGGAAAGGAGGGATGTGGAGAGAAGAGATTGTGTGGTGGTGCTTCCTCTGGGAGCTGGAAATGCGAGGCTGCTGGGATGAGCTCTGGTCTTGACTCTGTCAGCCAAGGGCTTAGCAGCAAAAGGGAGCTGGAGTTGCCTGTCAGACAATTCTTGCCAAGCACCGGACTGTAGTGCTGTTTGGGATGCTCCCAGCTGGTCCTGTTGTGTTGAGAAGCAAGATGGGAACTGCTGAAGCCATCTGCCACCATCTGTCAGTCTCTGGCCTTTTCAGTGCTTGAATGCTGAGGCACGTGCGCAGGTGGCAAGGAAACGGGCTGAGATAAGGAGCTGCAGTTATACCATATTGCTGCTTCCATGCCCTGTTCGTGCCTTCAGGCTCCTGTTCACATGAATGTGTTGTCCATCACCATCTCGGGGGCACTAGGCCTGCGGTGGCGAGGAAGCTGGGTCAGTGCTGACCAGCTCTGGAGGAGGAGGAGGATGCTGGTTGGAGGGGAACAAAGGACTGGGAAGACCTGGTGTTGACATCAGGTCCTAGAAAGCCTCTGAAAGGGCTGCCTGAGGTCTTGCGGGGTGAGGGGGAGGGTGTTAGCCTCTCTGTGCAGCTGACTGCTGGTAACTCCCCATGACGCAGACATGCTAATCTGGATCTGGCACTGCTGCTGGGCCTTGGACACTCATATCCTCTTCCTGCTTTGGTCTGGCTGTCCTGCTTGTTTGTTTGTTCCTCCCTCATCCCTGACTTCTGATAAGGCCTGACATACCTTCATAGTTTAATTTAAACTTGAGGGGCTGAGCAAGCACCAAGAGTCAATGGGCTTGTGGGGAAAAAGGGAAGGGTGGGGGTGGACTGTGCCGTATGGGGCTAACTCCTTTTGCTGCTTTTCTGTCCTAGATATTGCTGTGGAGTTGCTGCAGAAAGTGGCTCCCAGCCCTATCCGCAGACTCCAGAAGAAATATGTGTCTCACGTATCTCGGTAAGAAGCAAAACCTGTCCCTTCATGTCCCGTGTCAGGACTGGGAGCTCTCATCTCGCCTATGACTCGCTGCTGTCCCCTGGGCCAGCACTGGCTTTGTGCTTAGGCCTGATTAGTGTCAAAGAGGAGCTGGGGGCAGGTGGCAAGGCCAGTAGGCACAGTGGCTTCCTGACACAGCCAGGCCCGCTTCAGGTTGGTCCTGCTCTCTGGGTTGCAGGGGTGCTCTTGTTACTGGGAGTCTGTACTGGATGGATCTGCAGCTCACTGGGCAGCCAGGTCTGAACCCTGGCTCTGCTCTCGGCAGCCAAGTCCTTGCAGCGTGCCTGGCTGCAGGCAGGGCTGCCCAGTTTGGAGCTGGCTGTGCCCGGGAACAGGAGCCAGGGCTTTCTGCTCTCCATCCTGCATCCCCTGCTGCATCTCTTGCTGCAGCTCAGGACAGCCAGCGCAGAGCTGGCAAGGCTGGGACATATCTAGCCGTCTATTTACTAAACCTCCCCACTACCCACATGGGGAGGGAGCAGCCAAGTTGTGCCGTGGTGACTGGTATGTTTGTAGCATGCAGATAACCTTTGGGTTGGCTCTTGCCTTGTCCCGCAGGGAAGCTTGCATCTCGCCCTGCTCCATGATGCTGGCACTGGTTTACATTGAGAGACTCCGGCACCGGAACCCCGAATACCTCCAGCAGATCTCATCTTCAGACCTCTTCCTGATCTCCATGGTGAGTGGTGTGGGCTGGGGGGATCACTGGGTTGGAGGGAGGCCTGGAGGAGTGCAGGGGGACTGAGATCCTGTCCTTTGTGCTGCTTTTAGATGGTTGCTAGTAAGTACCTGTATGATGAGGGGGAGGAGGAGGAGGTGTTCAACGACGAGTGGGGAGCAGCAGGGAAGGTGGACGTCCAGACCATGAACACACTGGAAATGAACTTCCTGAGTGCCATTGTAAGTGGGGCTGTCACTGCGGCCAACTATTTCACGGAGCGGGGGAAAAGAGACACTAAGGGGAGTCTGGATTTCTGCTTTTCCCCAACGTACTCCCGTGAAGGAATGGAGACGGATGTGTCTGGGTGCTGGGTGGCCTGCCCTGACTGCGCTGACCTTTCACTGCTGTCCCCACAGGACTGGAGTCTTTACACAGACCCCCGGGAGCTGTTTGAAGTGCTGAGCTGGCTGGARGGACGGTAGGTGTGTGGGGTGGGGGTGAGCCTTTCATCCACCCTGCAGCCCTGGCTCTGCCCCTGTTCAGAGCTAGCCCTGCTGCAGTGAAATAAGAGGTTGGGGTACCTGTGAGCCTTCGCTAGGCTCTGCAGCTCCCTTCCATAGGCCTTGAGGAGGGTCTTCTCCAAGCCTGCCTGGACTGAAGCTTCTTTGATGGAGAAGGTCCATGCCACATCCACCATCCCCTTTTTTCCCTGCAGTGTGGCAGAAAAACAGGGCATGTGGCGTGGCTGGTTCACCTACACGGATCTGTGTGTCCTCATGGAGCAGTCCATGTGGCAGCACGTGCTGGGCCACTTCTACCAGCAAGTGGTGAAGGTAAGGGCATGGGGCAGCAGCTACTTGCAAGAACGTGGGGCCCAGCAGGCCATGGGGTTGGAGCAGGACCCTCTTTTCCACTGGGAGCAGCAGCTTGGTTTATTCCCTGTTGAAAAGGGAAGTGGTCAGAAGCCAGAAGATGCTGATTTGCAGCTGTGCTGCCCGAGGCACTGCAGCCTGGTGCTGGGTTAGTCTGTGCCCTGTGCTGGACCACAGCCCCACAAGTTATGATGCAAGGTCATGGTCGTGGCATGGAGGGAACTGGGTGCTGGCTGGGGTTTTAAACAGGGACTGTTAGGTTTTAGCTGGGGCATTTTGGTTTGTGGTATTTAGACCCTGCTTTGAACAGGCTGTGTGCCACCTGCTGTTAGCAGCATGGCTGCCTGCTCCCCGGCATCCAGCCCTGGTGCTGGTCGTGCCGCTTGCCATCACAGCTGCTGGGTCAATGCATGGCCAAGCTGGGTCACAGCTGGCTGTGGGGGGCTGCTGGGGGGTCTGGGTTAACCATCAGCTTCTCTGCAGCTGGCCTGCCTCCTGGGCGTGGTGTACCTGACCGGCTTCGCTGCCATCTTCGCCTCTGTCACTGTGGTGCACCGGTCCGTGTGCATGAGGAGCGTCAGCCCTGCAGCCCCCCGGCCTGCGCTGTTCCCCGAGGAGGGCAGCTGCCAGCTGGATGCCCAGCCAGCCCCAGCCCCTGACCAGCCCCAGCCCGAGCTGCCTGACGTCTCTCCAGCCAGCAGCACCCGTTGCCTGGGGGAGAATGAGACAACTGAGGAACCGCGTCACGGGGGTGTCACGGCAACTGCGCTCTACCTGTGGGGCAGCGTGATGACGGCTCTGTCTTACCCAAAGGCACCTGATCTACCCCAACACAGGAGCCCCCTGCAAGGCCCCTTCCGGAGAGTACCCACTGCCTGTGAGAGATCTAACCGTACTGCCCCTGCTGCAGCCCCCGGCCAGCCTGGCCCCTTCGGACTCGCCATACTCCCGGTTCCTCCAGCGCTCCACTGCCATACCTGCTCAGCCGGTGCGGGCCCCACATGGGATGCAGCCCACAGCCACAAGGACTGGCTGGACCCCCTGGGGCTGAGGCAGTGCTCCTTGCACACTGCCATGGATCTCAGCAGAATCAAGAGCTTCATTTTTCCCAGTTAGGAGCGCAGGGCAGCAGCCCCTTTCCCCTTCCCTCCTAGTGTGGCACAACTCACTTCCTTGCACTTCTGAGACCCCTGATCCTTGGGGCTGCGTGGGGCTGGAGGCCCCTGCGTTACTTCCAAACCAGCATTTGTGTCCCCCGACCCAGGGCAGGGGTGTCCTTCCCTTTGGGGGCTGCTGGGACAGGTTGGGGCAGAGTTGGCTTGCTGTTGGGGTGCTGGGGTGGGAACGTACTAGCTGAAGGGTAGAAATGGGGTGCCCTTGGGTTGGGGTGCTAGGGCAAGGGGGATGTTGCACCTCTTCCTACAGTGAGTGGGTGGCCCTTGGTGGTGCTGGGCAGAGGTGGTGTGTGGGATGTAGGATGCTGGGGATGTGTGTGCAGGGTGGAAGGGCTGGGGCAGTGACCCCAGTGGGGGGGTGGGGTGCCTGGGTGAGGGGAGAGGAGGTAGAAGGAGGGGAGAGCGAGCAGCCCGAGCTGGCTGGCCGTAGCAGCAATTCCCCTTGGGTGCTGGCAGGCCACTTCTCAGGAGGTGCAAGGGTCACACTGAGAGGGGATCCCAATGTGGCTGTGCCCCAGGAAAAGACTGTGCCCTGCTGGGCTTGGAGGTGGTGAGGTGTGGTTAAGGCTGAGCTTCCTTATCCTGCTTGTGTTGGGTGCTTTGAAACTGGGGTGCTCTGTGACCCCATCCCAAACCCCAGCTGTCTGTGGCTGTGAGCAAACAGTGCCTGACTGCTCCTCGGGGCGGGGAGAAGGCACCTTGTCTTGCTGACCAGCCCAGCTCATCGTGCCCCTTCTTTTTACTGTGGATTTTACACCTGTTTTTCACTCTTTTGTAGATGCAAATCTCTTCCAATAAAAGTAGTTCTTGCTGTGCACCGGCCTTGTCCTGCTGAGCTGCTCCATGCTCGCAGCATGGGTACCCCACTGCAGAGCCCCATCGATGCAGCTGTGCTTGCTCTCTGAGCCAGGGCGCAAGGCAGATCCTAGGTGCTGGCAAGTGAGCCCAGGAGCAGAGGCCTGTCCTGCAGGGCTCAAGAGGGACCAGGCTCTCTCCTGACGGGACAGGAGAGATGTCGGGTCTGGGGAAGGCAGGGGCAGTGGGAGAGAAGAGGTTCCCCATCCTTGGGAATGTGGGGAATGCATGGTCTCTACTGCTCTTTGCTCTCCAAGGTCTGTCCAGTTAATGAGCGAGCCCCGAGCGGCAAGGGCTCGGCAGGGTTGCTGTTGTGGTTGCTGGCACAGCCACTTCTGCCCTGCGACAAAAACACGAGCATCCCCTGCCTGTGCTCCCTTGCGAACCTTCCCAGCCAAGCCGGCAGCTCTTGTCCCTGGCATCCTTGTCCAGCGGCAGGATTCAGTGCCCTCCTCCTAGGAGCATGGGGGACATGGTAGACCCCCATCAGAGACCCTCCTGGCGTGGGCACAGTGCCTGCAGAGGGGAATGGCAGGAGCTGGGGGTGCTGTGCAGCTTTTAATGGGCTCCTCAGGGCCTGATGGTGAGGAAGGGCTGGACCAGGAGAGCAGGGGGATGCTGTGCTGGGGAGGAACAAGCACGGGCAGGCCATGCTGGAGCTGGAGGATGTGGTTGGTGGGGATGCTCCAAGCACGTGAAGGAAGAGGTGTCTGTGCTGTAGCCCACCCAGTCCCTGCCCCGTGTACCGCAAGAGGCAGGGATGGGACCTGGGCTGTGGGCAGTTGGCACTGTAAGTGTCTGGTGTCCTGGCCATGGTGGCTGTCACCTGGCCCTTGTGGTGACAACCCAGGGGTGACACTTGCATTCCTGGCTGCAAGGGCAGGTTACTCACCAACTCAAGTTAATGGCTAACCCTGGGGCAGCTCCTGCAGAAGGTGGAAGTTCAGCTTCCCTCGGGGAAGGTGGGAGCCCACCCACCCCCTCTGCACCGCAAACCGGGAGCGGTGTGGGGAGGCAGCAGCATGAATGGGGGTCACTGTGGAACACCTGGTGCGGGGAGCCCCGTGCTCGCATCCTGCTCCCCACAGAAGATGTGCTCCTGGATGCTGAGCTGTTGCTTAGCCCTTCAGGTAAGGGGGAACCATGGTGAGCAGCCAGATGGGGTGATGGGGAGAGGGCTGGGATCCTCACAGGTGGCAGGGCAGGGGCAGCATCTTGCCAGGCAAAGGGTGCATGGGGCTCTGGCCAGGGTGTGCTGGGAGGGGAGTGGGCAGTGGTGGGCACTGCCTGGGGGGTGTCAGTGAGCATGCATCCACTCAGGGGGGCCAGGCACCGGGGGCTGCAGCTCTGGTTGCTGCAGAGAGTCATGACCACCCCCTCTCTTCCCTGCACAGCACCTGGTTGTGCAGGCCTCCTTGCTCTGCATCTTCTACCTCCTCCTGCTGCCCACCCTGCCTGAGGAGCCACCCCATGCCCAGGCCACCAGTGAGCTGCTGGCACGCAGCCTCTTTGCCTGTGGCATCTCCACGGTGCTGCAGACCACCCTGGGGAGCCGGTGAGCGAGGGGGACAAAGGGTATGCAGCTGTCGCCAGGAGGAGGGTGACACCATGGCAGAGCATGTCTCTGCCTACTCCTAGGCTGTGGGAAGACAGGCTTTGCTGGAGGTGGGAAGGCGCATGAGGACAACCCCTTGCCCTGCATCTCTGCACGGCTGTCCCCTCCCTGCCATCACTGCATCTTCCTCTCTCACATGTCCCTATGGCAAAACTGCTGTGCTTTCCCTCTAGCTCCTTGCTGCCTTGCTCAAGCATCATACGCAGCTCCTTGAGACCAGCCAGTGCCTGTGCTCCCCACACAGGGGCTGGGTGTGTGCTTTGGCAAAGCCCCTGACCTCTGCGCACATCCTATGTGCTGCCGCTTGGGATGTGCTAGGGCACATTTGGGATATATGGGGTAACCTCCTGCCACTTTAGGGTCCTTCTTCCCTTCCCATCCCTTGTTCCTCTGGCAGCCAGGGCTTTGGGAGCAGCCCTGTCCCCTCTTTCCTCCCTAACGTGCCCTTGCTGTCCCCTTCCCCAGGCTGCCGCTGCTTCAAATCCCATCCTTCGAGTACCTGGTCCCTGCTATGGTGCTGAGCTCCCACCTGTCCCTCGGTGCCAGCACGGACAGGAATGGTGAGCACAGCCCTGGAGCCTGTGTCCCGTGGGGCCTGGGCCATGCCGGTGCCAGGGGAACAGCAGTGACGAGGTGCTTGGTGCATGGGGTAGGGATGAGGGGTAGCAAGGGGTCCTGCCTGCTGGCTCCTCTGGTGATGGTGCACAGCACCCTACTCACCCCTGAGCATACCTGCAACGCATCTGGTCACCTCCCCAGGGTCAGGGCTTATGAGGATGGGGATGCTGGCATGCTGGCCCTTCTCCAGCCAGCAGCCTTCATGCTGTGCACTCTTGGACCTGGCTCCAGGAGCCCAGTGTACACACACATCACATCCCTCCAAAATTCTCTTCCAGGCACGGCTGTGGCCAGCACGTGCCCTGCACCACACTGCGCCATTGCAGGGAGCTGGGCTGCCTCGCTGCGAGAGGTGGGTGCTCCTGCACTGGGCTGGGGGTCCCCGTCCTCCTGCTCCACCAGCACCCCAGTTGTCACCTGCATCCCTGCTCCCTCAGTCCCTTTTCCAGCCCTCATGGGGATTGTCATGAATAAGGGAGGCCACAAGGGGATGTGCAAAGGCAATGGAGGTCATGGTGCATGTGGGTGCATATGTTCTCCCAGGCTTGGGGTGAGCGGAGCACGGTTGGAGCACAGGGGATGAATGATGCTACAGGGGCAGTGGGAGTGTGGCCAAGGAGGGGTGTTGGGCTGCTCTCCATGTATCCTGCCCCATGGGTCCCATCCTTTCCTCCCACAGGTCTCTGGAGCCGTGCTGGTCTCTGGGCTGGTTCAGCTGGCACTGGGAGTGTCCGGCATGTGCGGGTGGGCAGCCCGGCACTGCGGGCCCATGGTCCTGGCCCCCAGCCTCTCCATCATTGGTCTGTCCGCGTACAAGGAGGCCGCTTTCTTCTGCTCCACTAACTGGGGGATAGCGCTGCTGTATGTGAGCCCAGGGGCCACGCTGGTGTGCTGCCTGGGGCTTCCCTTTGCCATGGGGCATCCCCACGGTGCCTGGCATGCATTTGGGGCCCCATTGCCATGATACTGCTTAGTGACCTGTGCTCCCTCTCCTAGGCTCATGCTCCTTGCTGTCACCTTCTCCCAGCACCTGGGGTCCTGCCGCCTGCCCTTCTGTGCCTGGCCCCAGGCTCGGGGGGGCTCCATGGAGCCATCCGTCCCCACCCTGCGCACGTTCTCGGTACTGTAGCTTGTCTGCCCCTGCCCCCCTTGCTGTGCCCAGGCTTCTCTCTGAGCCTGGCTCTTTGGTGCGGGGTTAGGTGGGACCCAGCGGCCCTGGAGCAGAGCTGGGTGCTGGGAGCAGAGGCAGGGGGAAGTCCTGGTGCAGCTCCTGGGGTGTGGGTGCTGCTGGGGGAGTGCAGGGGACCTGTGCTCAAGGGTGTTGGAGCAGCAGAGCCTGGGATGCTCCCTGCGGGGGTAAGGGGAGATGTGGCATGACTCCCTGGGAGAGGTGACAGGACAAGGGCCTGTTGTTTGGGGCACAGCAAGCAGGGTGCTGGCCAGGGGAGGAGAATTCCCTGCTGAGGTTCCCCTTGCTGCCTTCCAGGTACTGCTCCCATTTGCTGGTGTCTGCATTGTTTGTGCCATCCTCAGCCACCTCCACATCCCCTGGGAATCGCTGGACCTGGCCATGGCACAGCTGTCCTGGGGCAACAGCACCTTCCATGCCCCTTGGCTCCGCATCCCCTATGCAGGTGGGGGGCGGCAGGGCTGGGTGCAGCCATGCACGCTCAGCAAGTGCCCCTGTCACCTGTCCCCTCTCCCTCTGCTGCAGGCGAGTGGGGGTGGCCGCTGCTCACCCCCCGGGCGCTGGCAGTGGGCATCGCCATGGCCATCGGTTGCAGCATGAACTCGGTGGGCTGCTACGTGCTGTGCGGGAGGCTGCTGCGAGCCCCCCGGCTGCCCCCCCACGCCTGCAACCGGGGGCTCTGCACAGAAGGGCTGGGCAGCCTCCTGGCAGGGCTGCTGGGCACCCCAGGGGGCACGGCCGCCAGCATCGCCAACACCTGCGCCACTGGCCTCACACAGGTACGCCCAGGGTGGGGAGGGGGAAGCAATGGAGCAGTAGGTGTGGGGCACCCGTGGCACACGGGCTGTCACTGGGCCAGTGCTGGGGCTGAAAGGCAGGTCTGTGTGGCAGGATGGGGGTACACGGGGGGGTGACACTCCCCATCCTCACTTTCCCATCCTCTTTTCTGCCAGGCCGGCTCTTGCCCCTCGGTGCAAGTAAGCGCGCTGGTGTGTGTGGTGCTGGGCATGTCTCCGAGGCTGGCAGGGCTCCTCACCCGCATCCCGCTGGCAGTTCACGGTGAGTGCCCTGCCCTTCCCCTGCACTGCGGTGCCCACAGCCTGCCTGGCACTGCCTGACTCCTGCCCCTCGCAGGGGGGGTGCTCTGCATCACCTACGCCGTGGCCGTGGGCACGGGGATCTCCTACTTCCAGTACACGGACATCGACTCAGGGAGGAACATCTTCATCGTTGGCTTTGCCATGTTCATGGCACTGCTGGTGCCACGGTGGCTCGGCATGGCCCCAGCTCACCTGGCCACAGGTAGCAGGGACGTTCCCTGGGCAAGGCAAAGCCTCAGGACCCGTGGCATGGTGACCACGCATCTCCGATGTCCTGGGAGGCTGGGGTGGCTCATGGCAGCAGGCAGCTCCCTCTCCAACCCCTGGATCTGCTGCAGCAGCTCCTGCCCCTTCCCTGCTGCTGGGTTGGGATATCCCAGGTGATTCTGGTGCTGTCCCTGCAGGCTGGGTGCCCCTGGACCTCCTCTTCCTCTCCCTGCTCATGGTGCCTGTCTTCTTAACTGGCTTCTTGTCATTTTTCCTGGAGAACACGGTCTCAGGTGAGGGGATGCTACAGCATGTCTGCATGAGCCCCTGCTCTGAGGGCTGGATCTGGCCATGGGACCGTCCCTGAACCACTGGCTCTGCTTCCAGGCAGCCCTGCTGGGGGTCCCAGGGCTGGTGTGGGCCGGGAGGGTGCAGTCGGAGGAAGGGCCTCCCATCTCACTGCCCTGGCTGCAGGAACCCTGGAGGAGCGAGGGCTGCTCTCTGAGCTGGTGCCACAGAAAGCTGGGGCAGGCGATCGCCACTGCTACAGAGAGAGGGGTGAAGCCAGCCGGGTGTATGGGCTCCCTGCCGGGCTGAGGAGGCTGCTGCCATCTTCCTGCAAAGCCTTCCCCTGCTGCTTCCTCTGCCCGGGGAGCGAGGAGGAGGAGGAAGAGGAGGAGGGCAGCCACGCCGCTGAGGAGGGGATTGCTGCACCAGGGGAAGGGACGCACCTGCTCCCCAAACCCGGCTCGGGGGAGCTGCAGCCAGCCAGGAGGCCGAGCGAGACGGAGGTGCCTGCATGGCACACCGTGGCCTGACCCTGTGGTGCAGGAACACCTCATGGGGGACTGGGGCTGTGCCCCCAAGGCAGCTTGTGAGCCACTTGCTCCTCGTTTCTGAAGCCCACGTGGACTGGAGGGACCTGTGCTTCCACATTCCCAGCACAAACCTCATTTGTCTGCTTGGGAGTGAGCTATAAAAACCTTCAACCACCTTTGCCCTTTCCAGGGGTTTCCTTTCCAGCCAGGATTTGCCTAGGAGATGCCAGCCCACCCTCCCCTGGTGCTACTGCAGCCGGGGATGTGGGTGCCCCTAAAGCCCACTATAACCCTGTGGATACAGCTGGGGAAGGGCTCAGTGCTTTGTCCAGCCCCAAAGGGCTGTCACCCTGGGCTCTGCTCACCCACTGGCACCGTGCTCGGGAAGGGCTGTCTCTCCCCCTCCTCACTGCCGTGTCCCAGCTGTGCCCGTGGCCCCTTGATGTCCATGGCACCAGGTGTATACTAATGCCCTGGCTCTGGCACACCAGGATGCCCCAGGCTGGGGGCGCAGCTCAGCTCAGTTCCACAAAACAGTGAACCTCCTTTCACCTGCAGCAGGTTGGTCCCAGGAGCGCTCACCACTTAACTGTCCCCCAGGTATTGCTCTTTCTGCTAAACCAGCCAGCAGCTGTTCTCTGGGGAAGAAAACATTGCCTTTGACCCCCATGATTAAGCTCAGTGCCTGGGCTGGTTTCCTGCTGCCAGCTGGTTATGCCGACTGCAGCAGAGTCTGCGCCAGCCGTGCTCACTGCTCCAGCATTTACAGCAGATCAGAGTCCGCGGGCAGGGCCCTGCACTCCCAGTGCTGCCTCCACCAGTCTGAACTGGTCTGCAACAACCCAGCCCTGGCCTAGGAAAGGCTGGGGCTTTGCAGCCCTTGGGTGATGCAAGCCAGCCCCGGGTGCAAGCTCGAAGGAAGGACGGACTTGGGCTGGGAGGATGATGGAGCCGGTCCACGGGAGTGATGTGCTTGGGCTGGACTACAGCTCCAGGTTGTGGCTGCCCCCTCCACCTGGTCCCGAGGAGCCCCCTGACGCTCAGGAACACCCAAAGGTGGCTGCAGGGTGGGAGAGACGTGGTGCCACTGTGCGTGCAGGTCCCCAGGGGTGAGCCCTCTTTCCCCAGCTGCCTGTGATCCCCACAGTTGGGCCCTGTGCACCCAGTGGGCACGGGGTGCAACGCACAGCCTGGCCTCACCCAGCCCAGCACCCCACYGGGGCCCTGCACCCCAGCCTGGCCCTGCACTCCAGCTGTGACCAAAGTCCAACTGGGTTCTGCACCCCACCCTCTCCTGCACCCCAAAACCTCCTGCACCCTAACCTGGCCATGCAACCCAATCTGTCCTGCACCCTGCCTGGGTCCTGCACCCCAAAGCCCCTGCCTGCTCCCACCTTCCCTGGCACCCCCTTGGGATGCAAACCCTCTGGGGTGACCACTTCCCCTGGCCCTGCCCCGAGGGCGGCTGCAGCCTGCACGGTAGGGAGAGGGGGTGAGTGGGGGTGTGTGAATAGGGTGCAAATGGGGGGCTCAGAGGCAGTGCATGGGGGGGGGCAGTTTGTGGGTGCAGGGTGGATGGCCTCAATGCATGGGGTGCAGGTGGGGGATCACAGTCAGCGTGTGGGTGCTGGGGGGGTGGGGGTCAGTGCCCGGGGCAAGGATGGGGCTGTGCTCAGTGTGGAGGAGGCTGGAGGACTGGGGGGTACACGGTGTCCGTGGCCCCTGCCAGGCTGGCACAGCCTTCTTCTGTGGTGTCTTGTGAGCCCGTTCCCCAGGAATGGGGGATACAGGCACCTGCAGCCCCAGCTATGCGGGCCTTGCTGGGATGCAGCAGCTGAGTCCCAGCGCAAGTCTGGGAGAGCAGTGGTGCAGGTGCATGCCCTGTGCTGTGCGTGTGCGGGCACCGTGCGGCTGCTGGGGCTGAGGAATAAACCTGAGGCCAAGGGACAGGAGCCCCCGGCTGCTGCTGCCTCTCCGGGCTGTTCCGTGCCCACAGCCTGAGGGCTGTCCCCAGCTGGGCACTTGTACCAGGACATTTCATAAAGGAGCAWGCACAAAACAAAGTCTTAAGGCATTTCAGTCCCCATTGCTCAGCGTCTTGGCCATGGCACCTCCTGTGACGACTGGGGTTGCTCGAGAGGGATGCGCCAGCTTGGGTCCCCGTCCTCGTCAGCAGGCGAGGGAGCAGGAGCGGTCGCTCCCCGGGCCCTGAGGAAGCGACAGCCGTGGCCGTTTCCCCGTGCCGGTGACCTGTGGCGTGTGGTGCTACACATCCCGGCGTGCCCCGGCCCCTCGCACACCGCGGAAGAGAGCAGCATGCTGGGAGCCGTAGTCTGGCCCTCGCCTCCGGCCCCTCATCGCTCGCCTCTGCAGAGCCCCTTGCCCCGACAGCCTTTGGCCCGCCTGCTCCTCTTGCCCTCGGGTAACTCCGCGGCCCCGCAGAGCCCCAGTCCTGCAGGCACCCCGGGGATGCCGGGTCCCTGAGTGTTTTGGCAGGCACGGAGCCTGTCACAGGGAGGAGTGGGAAGCAGCAGTGGGCTGCGGCCGGCGCTCTGCCGGCGTCAGTGCAGGCAGGGGACGGCACGTGGCTCACATGGAGCACAGGGACGGGATGTCCGAGCAGGAGGAGGGCTGCAGTGTCCTGCTGCCTGTCCCAGTGCAAGCAGGGCAGCTTAAATGTTAATTTGGATGTAGAGGTCTCACCATATTAATGGCAGCAAGCACCGGATAAGGCCGGGGAGGCAGCAGTTACACTGCCGTGTATCTGCTGGTGCATTTGGGGTGCTGAGCTGGGGTAGGATCTGCCCTGCACAGAGCTCCCCAAAATGCCCRCCCCAGCAGAGCTGCATGCATGTGCAGGGATGTGTGTGACCAGAGCTGGCTGAGCATCCTCACCTCCGGGCTGCGAGGTGGGGCTGGCATCGTGGAGGGGCCGGCAGGGACCGAGGGTCCCTGTGAGGCCACCCCAGGGACTGGGGTCTTCCAGGGTGGGGGGTGAGCCAGAGACCTGATTGCTCTCTTTCAGATGGAGGGCTCTGAGGAGCTGGAGAGCAGCCTCCTGACACAGCCCTGGGCTTCTGTTCGTTTTGGCGAGTCCACTTTTCTTGCCAAAGTGTGCTTCAGGGATACTGGCTACATCCTGCTGATCTCCGACCTCAGCAGCGTCTGGTACGAGAGTGCAGACGCCGAGGCTGTGGGACAAAGGTCCAAGGTGAGTGTCTGGAAAGTCCAGGGACCTCCTTTTCTCCTCACAGCAGCTGACATCTCAGCATAAACTGCTTGGTGACACAATGGCTGTTGGATCTGACTCTGGGCTCGGGTGCAAATGCCCGGCCTGGGAAGTCCCTGGGCAGCTCTGCCCAAGCACTGTCACCCCGGTTGGCCGAGCAATCTCCTCCTGGGAGAGGGGGCCAGGCTATTTAGCGTGCCCAGGGCGCCCAGGTGTTCACTGGGGCTGTGTGCTGAGGTCAGCACACTTGTTTCACTTGTGGGCTGGATGGGCAGCTGGTTTCCCCAGGACCATGTACTAAGGAGGAGCTTGAAACAAGGCTGCCTTCCCACCAGTGGCGGAGGGACTCCTGTTCACGTTCATAGCCAGGCACAGGCTCCCATGGGGTGTCCTGTCAGCAGAGCCCCCAAAACACATGGGGCCATGCCTTATCCCCTCACCCGAGCCCGTGTGCCCAGGCCCCCACGTGCCACCCCTGTCTGCCATGTCCCTCTGTTACAGAGTGGCTGTGTGGAGCGGGTGGTTGGCAGGAGGGGTGGGCATGTGGCGGCAGCCATCCCCCAGCTCTGGCAGGTTAGCTGAGCTGTGACAGCTCTCGGCCAGCCTGTGACACTCGTGGTGGCATGTGGGGCAGATGAGCTAGTGGAGACTATTGCACCCTGCCCACCACCCGGACCCTCCTGAGCTGGCAGGGCAGGGAAGTCTTCCCAGCTCAGCTGGCCTGGGAGAACTGGTGGGGAATGTCCTGTTGCAGGGCTCGAAGCCGAGGCCCAGGGATGGCTTTTTGCAATGCTGGGACACACGGAAGTAGTTTGGCTCCTTCTGTGCTGGAGTTTCTGCTGCTTTTTTCCCAGTGTTGAGCTCCCCAGAGCATTGCTGTACCCCTAACCTTGGCTTTCCCCAGGAGCTGAACAAGCGGCTGACGGTCCACGTGTCCTCCTTCCTGCACCGCTTGAGCAGCCTGATGTGCCCCTTGCTGGCAGGACAGCCAGACACCACCACCTCCTTCTCCTGCCACCACACTGCTGGCGGCCTCAGCCTGCATGTGAAGAGCGAGCTCTCGGGACTGCCCTTCTACTGGGACTTCCACTGCTGCCCCGCTCCTGTGGAGATGGTGAGCGAAGCTGTGGAGAGTTTGGGAAGGGGGATGGCCAAAATTAAGGATTGTCTCCTTATGCTTGATGGCTTTTGGGTGCTCTCGGGCCGTGCTGGTGGCTGTAGGGTGCCTGGCTCTGCCTGCTGCCCCTCCCAAGGTTCACTGTCCCCATTTCTTCCCACTGAGGCTTTGGCACCTTGGTTGGTGCCTGGCAGCGAGGCAGGGACAGCCCAGCACATGCTGCTACCAGGGCAGCGGGGAGATGTCCAGTTTGGGATGATGTCCTGCCAGCGCCCCGCATAGCGGAGCAATGCTGTTCTCCTTTGGTGCACGCCGTGAAGCAGGGCACAGAGCGGCGGGTACCCCCAAAGGACCCGCAGGCAGTCTGTCGCGACGGAGGGAATTAAAGCGGCGTCTCCCTGGCTTTTAAGGGCTTGCTCTTACCACAGGGCTGCTTAACATTTTGGGTTTCGGGAAGCAGCCCCTGGAGCCCGTTGCCACAAGCTGAGCATCCAGGGGCCGCACCTCCGCCGGACCCCCGGCAGGCGGGACGGGCGCTGCGGGGCCGGGGCTGCCCGGGCCGGCCCCCACCGCCCCCAGCACCCCGGGGCCCTGCGGCCCCGCGCGCACAAGAGGGCGCCCGGCACCCGCTAACCGCCTCGGCGGGAGCCTCCGGCGGCTGCCCCGGCCCGGGGGCCGGCCCTGCGGCTCCACTGCCGGCGGGCGGCCGTGGGAGGCATCGCCCTAAATCCCCGACACCCCCCTCCCGCCGGGTGCCCCGGGTCCTGCTGCGAGGCACGTCCCTTCTCCCCCCTGAATGGCTGTGCTTGGGCACCATGGGGAGGAGAGCTGGGCTCCCCAGCCGCTGTGGGGGGCTCTGTCCTCGCTTTCAAGGTTGAACTGGGGAGCAAATAAACTCGGGGTCCTGGCTTGGCTTGCCCTAGGGACTTGCTGTCCCTCCCTGGGCAAGAAGCGTGGAGGTTGAGCTGAGAAGGTGCAAAGCCCAAGCTCTCGGCTGGTAGCTGCTCCTCTCCCTTTGCTTGGAATCGTGCTGGATGTCTGCAAGGCACCCAGGAGGTGGGAAGCAGTTGGGGTGCTGAGCGTGTCTGGTGTGGATGCAGGAATGGGGACCAACTCTGCCCTGCTAAGGTCTACTCAGCAGCCGGTCAGGGGCTCGAGTCAGGCACAGAGCCCACCTGGCAAACCACTGCTTGCCCCCTCCCAGCTCTGCAGCAGACAGTGCTCTCTGAGCACTTGGGTGGCTGATGGCCATCACCTCTGTGGCTTGTGCCTGGGGGTGAGCAGAGAGCAGAGCCCACTGTGGGCTTGCTGCAAGAGCAAGAAGGCTTCACAAGTGATGCTGGGTTTGCTGCCCTCTCACCTGTGGGCTCAGCCTGGCCACAAAGACAAGGGGTGTGCTGGGGTGGGGGGATACCAAACACACTCCCAGGGTCTGCAGGAGGTGATGGGCAGGAGGCAGCTTCGTGCACCTGGTGGGCCACGGCAGCCCAGCCTGGCTCCGGGGCAGGGGACGTGCCCAGGGCTCTGCATGGGGCTTGTGCGGCCGTAAGCAAAGGGTGAGCACAGTGGGCTGCAATGGGGAGCTGCAGCCTGCGCGAGACCTCCACATTGGGATCCCTGCTGCTTTTGATCTCACCTCCCTGGGAAAGTCTCTCCTGTTCCTCGAGCTGCAGTTTGACACCTCGGGTCCTCCTGGTTTTTCGCCCAGCTGTGCCTGTTTCCTGTGTAGAAACATGCCTTGGGGTGCGCAGAGCTGTGGAGGGTCTGGGTGGCACATGGGGGGCTCTCTGCCTCCTGCTGCACCCCAAACGGTGGGTGGAGCATTACCCACCCCTGCACCCTGTCCCCGTTGGGCTCTCCCACCCAAGGTCTCCCCTGCTGCAGCCCCCAGCTGTGAAAGGATGGGGCTGGGATGCAGGGACGTGTCCCGCAGCATCCTGCCTCCCTTCTCCCAGCTCATGTCTTTTGACCGTTTCCCACTGGATTTGGGTGAGACGTGGGGTATCTTGTGGAGCCCTGCGTGACCTGGAGTGCAGCTCTTGCTAGGACCTTGCTGGCTGCCCTGCTTTGACCGTTCTATGGACAGCTGCGTGCATCCCTGGACCTTCCCTAGAACATCCCTCCTCTATCCTAGGTATCCCGTCACCTCGTGCGGCCCCTGATTCGGATGAGCCTGGCGCTGCAGTACCAGGTGCAAGAGCTGACCTCCCTGCTGCTCCAGAAGGATGCTGAGATCGAAGACTACAGGGAGAGTGGGGCCGCTCTCAGCAGAGGTGAGGAGGGATGCCCAGGGCCAAAAGAGGAGCAAGCAGGGAATGAATTTCCTCCTTAGCAGGGGGCTGGCGTGCTCTGCTCCCTCTGGCTATTACCCAGCCAGGCTTGTGTTTCATGTTCAGCCGCGCCGGCAGCGAGACAGTAGCCAGAAGGCTGGGGAGCAGTCCCTGGGGAGAACTGGGGGAGGAACAGCCCTTGACCGGTAGCTGGAGGAGTTGGGGAGTCGCCAAGGGGCTCTCCACTTCGCCGAGAGCACCTGGCCGCTCCCCAGGAGCCGGCGGGGATGCCAGCAAGGGCCGGCCCTGGAGTGGCATCAGGCTCCCTTGCCGAGCGCGGTAGCTCGCCGAGCACTTGGAGAGCAACCAGGGGCTCCTGGCTCTCCCCCCCGCGGGAAGCGCAGCCGTGCACGTGGGCCCCCCTCCAGCGCCCAGCCTGCCTCGCCATCAGGGGAGACGGGTGGGAGGAAGCCCCCTTGCGTAGGAGGTGGGTCAGGACCTGCCACAGGGGGGTTGTCCTCCACCCGTGGAGGTTGGCTGGGCACTGTTTTTTGGGTTGTCCCTTGCTAGCGCCGTGCTCTGTCCTGCTGCCAGAGGTGATGCCTGCCCTTCCGCGGGAGCTTTGCCCCCCTGGGATGTGGGGTCCAATGGGGGCCAGCCCTGACTTGCATATCATGGCCAGGAAGGTGATGTGGTCCAGACCTGGTACCATGGCAGGTACCGCACCACAGGAGCCTGGATCTGCCCTGCAGCTGCACTAGAGCTGCGCCAGACGGCCATGCTCTCCTTCCTCCTGCTGCGTGCCGGCTCTGCAGGGCTCAGAGCAGCCAGGACAAACGGGTTTGGGTCCAGGGACTGATGCTGGTGGGCAGGCGGCCTCTCTGGTCCCTTGCCTGGGCAGGACAGGAAGCTGGAAGGAAGCTTTGCACCAGCAATGCTGAGCAAAGCTGGCCAGGTGCTTCTCAAGACAACATCTTAGCAATGATGGGGAAAAATTAGTGCTTTGAAGGAGGCACAGAGATGAATGAGGGATAACAGGGGTTGTCCCTGTCCTGCAAGAGGAGGACACAGGCTGGCTCACCCCTCCAGAAAAGCAGCTGGTGACAAGGAATCCCCTGTCCCGCTGAGCATGGCTGTGCGGTGCTCAGATCCAGGCAGCTCTTTCAAGCTGGGAATGGTGCTGAGCATGTCCTGCCACTGTCCCCTGCTCCCCTGTGTGGGAGGGTGCTGGGACAAGTGCGGGTGAGCTCTGGGCTCTGCTGCCTGGCTGCTGTGTGCATCAACAGGCTCAACCTTATTCCCCACTTCCCTGTGGTCCTTGCACCTTCTGCTAACTGGGTGATGTGTCCCTAGCCCAAGGGGCTCGCTGGTCTCTCCCGCTGGCTCTGGGATGAGCATGCTGGAGCTGCTCCCCTGCAGCCCCCTTGCCCCACAGGCAGGGGAAGGGGAAGCCGGGGTGGGTGGTCTGGCCAGACCTGCCCGGGCTGATCCCTGCTCTCCCTTGCAGACCGCCTGAGGACAGAGGCCTTCCAGGAGGAGACGTTTCAGCAGAACTTCGTGGCTGAGGTAAGGAGCGGTGCAAGTCCCCCCTCCTTCGGCAAAGGGGTGATGGGGAGCCGGCGCCAGCAGCCCCGGTGTGAGGTGTGCCAGGCTGGATGGGGGCACTGGTGGGGATGGCTGGACTTGCCTGGAGAGGGGTAATGCCCACTGGCTCTCCCATGGCCCTCCTTGTGTCCTTGCACCTCGTCTGCAGGGCAAGCAGAGCTGGGGGCACGCCTGGCATGGCTGGATGGGGACGTGGCACAGTGTTTTGTCACCCTCTCACCACTGCCAGGCTGCTGGGAGTTGCTGGGGGTGCGAGCCGGGCTGGCTGCTCCATGGGAGTATGCCATCGCTGGGGCATCCTCACCTGTCTCCCACACTTGCCGTGGACCTGAAACACCAATGCTGATGGCAGGCAGGGAGCAGGTGAATGAGGAGAAGCCAGCTGCTCCTTTTGGTTCATCTGCTGCTTTTAGGGGTGGCTTTGCAGTGGCGCATTGTGGGGACAAGTGCCTTTCAGCCTGTTATCTGTGCTGTGCCCGCCACTCTCCCCTTGGCATGCTTGGCTCTAAAATCAGACATGTGCTTTGGAGAAACTGGGGCTGGAAGGAGAGAGTTTCCTCTGATCCTTTTTCATTACTGGAAATAATCACAGAAGCACTAAAATGATTCAAACCAATGTGGCAAGATCAGAAACGATTGATGCCCATCGATGCAAAAAGATTCAGGATGCTTCTGAGCGCTCCTGTGCACTCTGTGAAGGCGCAGGAGCGGGGAGCAGCAGTGTCTGCTGGGGACGAGGGAGTCAGCCAGGGTATCCGTGGTGTCACAAGGGCTGCGAGAGGACATCACTTTGTGAGACACACAAAGTTACGCTTGCACAGCCAGCAATAAACCATCTGCAGAGTTTCTAAAAATTAGAGACGATCCCTCTTTCATATGAGAGGCATTGCATCCAGTGCAGGCAACTTTCGTTTCCCCCTGGTTATGATGGATAGAGATGAATTCACTGCTGGACTGCAACTTGGAGGTTGCCTAGGGACCGATGATCATGACCAGATTACATTCACCCCGGGCAAAGAAAGGACATTCCTAAACAGTAATTTATATCCTTCATGCTTTGAAAGGGCTAATTTCCCAAAGCAGGGGGAAAATTATGAGTGAAATCAGCTCGGAGGAAACATTTAGATAGAAAAATGTGAATGAAAATGGTGAGCTCTTTCAGAAGAATTTCAGAAGCCACAAAAAGCCACAATTCCACAATCAAGAAAGAGGGCAGCGCTGGCCGAGAGCCCGTTCTGGTTCAGTGGCAAAGTGAAGGCAGCAATTAGAAATAAAAGAGCAGTTTATAACAAATGGGAGAGCGGGAGTAGATAGCAATCAATATAAATTAGAAATTATGAAGTGTAGAAAATGGATAACAGAAGCTAAAGACATCAGGGAAAAATCATGGCGAAGGACAGAAGGAAAGGTTTTTATTTAGTGTAGTAGGAGAAAACCCCAAGCTCCCAGCAACGGGATAAGCTTATTAGTAGACGGAGGTGGTAAAATGATTGATACTGGAGCAGACATGGCAGAAGCAGTCGGTAAATGTTTTGGTGCTGTCGCTGGAAGGATGCAGGCGGATGTGCCAGGATCGGGGGATGATGAAGTATGTCTTTGTCCAAGGGTTGGCTGAACAACATCTGCTAAAGATGAACATCAGGCTTGAAACTCAGAGTCCTCCAAGAGCTGGTAGGGTGTGGGGCACGGGGAAGGTGCTCGGTGGTGCCAGGCGACCACTCGGGTGGTGGGGCGGGCAGGAGGGGAGCAATGCAGCCCTGCACAAAGCTGTGCAAAAGCAGCTGGTGGGGAGCTCATCTGGCAGAGACTTAAAAGAGGGGAGGGCAGTTGGTGCTGTGTGTCCCGGGAACAGCCCAGGAGCAGCATCTTGGGGCCGGAGCACCGGACGGGGAATGGGAGAGTTTGGGAGATGCTCCCCCTCTGCATCCCCTGGCAGCCAGGTCTGAGCACGGGCCGCAGGGGAGAGGCTGGTGGAGGGATGCAGTTGTGCGTTCAGTCTGCCTGCGGGGATCTGTCCTCTCTGCATTCATCCCATTGCTTCATAAACCCGCTGATGATGCTTTTGGCCCATGTACCATCCCACGGCAATGAGCCATGAGATGCAAACAGCTGCTGCCTTTGGTTTGAACGTGGTACCCTGTCGTTCCTCCTGATGCCTCCTAGGTCTTGTGTTAGTGAGGAACACCAAACATGGCTTTGCAGCTCTCCACCACCAAATCTGGCTGTTCACCCTGGTCTCCCCTCTCTTCCTGCAGCAGAAGGGTGGGCTGGAGGATCTTGTTGTCTCTGGGCAGGTATTTCAGAGCCCCTGGGCAATTTTGTACTCCATTTGCCAGCTCCAAAAAGGGGCAGCAAGAGGGGCTGGGGTCCCTTGGGACATGCCACGGGGAGGTGGGAACGCTGCGACCGACTCCCGTGTCTGGTTTTTCAAAAAGACGCCGGACAATCAGCGCGGAATCGCAGGAATGAATTGAGGGCTGGGGAATGAGCCTGGCATTGAGAGACTTGGAAGGGAAGAGCTCCGTCTAGCTTATCAGGGAGAAAATTGAGAGGCGCCTTGATTACAGTGCATGAGGGTCTTTACAACGAGAAAATGCTGGTTAGTGAAGGGCTCTCTTTAATCTCGTGGAGAGCAGTGGAGCATGAGCCAGGCACCAGGAGCTGGAGCCAGGCAATTTGGAGCTAGGACGGAGGCACTTGGGTTTGCTCCCATGGGCGATTAGCGATCGGGGCACGCTCCCAAGGACAGCGGTTGATCCTCCATCTCTTGATGTCTCCAAAAGTGGGCTGGGAGCCCGCCTGGAAGAAAACCAAGTTACTGGGCTCAGTGTCGGGATGTGCATGGTTGAACGTCAGTGGGCAGGAGGGCAGGAGGAGAGGTCTGATGGTCCTTCCAGCCTCTCCTTCTGGGAAATGGGGCTTCAGGTTGTGGATGTTGGTAGCGGTAAGCACCTCCTGGCTGGAAGGGGGCTGTAATGGTGTGATGCAGGGCTGGCGGGATGCGGGAAAGCGCTCCACAGCTTTGCTCGCTTCCCAGACCTTTGCTGCATCCCCCATGGAGAGGAAAGGACCCGCCAGTCCCCCAGGGCAGAGCTGCACTGGGATGCTCCTACCTCTTGGCTCAAACGTGCCCTTTCCCTGGGCTTGTGTGCACTCGGCTGTCCAGGGCGTTTTAACTAATCATGGGGAGTTTTCCAGCAAAGCCCTGGGAATATTTATACGTTTAGGAAACGACGCTTTCACACACGCAGTTTTTGGCAAGGGTTCACTCCTGAGCAGCTGCCTGGGCTTGGGCAGAGCTGGAGGGAGAGTGGTGGCCGCGCACGAGCCGAGGCAAAGCCGGCAGCTTTTATTGGCAAGCCCAGGGGTTCACGCCATGAGGGGAAAGAGCAGGCAGCTGGAGAGGGCTCAGTGCCCCAGGGCTGCCCCGGCACCCTTCCCAGCAGCCTAGGACCCAGCGGGTCAGGGGTATTTTGTCCCCAGGTGTCCCTTTGGGTTGCAGAGATGACCCCACGGGGCAGCATGGGGTGCCCACCCATGGTTTTGAGAGCTTGCCCCAGCCTGGCTATGGTCGGCATTTCGTGACACAGCTTCTGCCAGAGCCCGTGGTCCGGCTCTGCGAGGGGGGCAGGATCGGGGGTTCCGTGTGGCAGTGTGCCCCCTGCCCCAGGGAGGGCAGGGACAGGTACGCCGGGGACAAACTTGCTGATACCATCAGTGCAAATATAGCCCCTGCGCCCCAGGATGCTTCGCCCTGCGTATTTTTATCTGCCGCGGCCGGCACGTGTGGAGGCGGCTGCTCCGTGCCTCCGCAAGCTGAGCGCAGGACCTCGGCAAACAGGACGCAGCGGGTTCACGGCTCGACCCCGGGGCCCAGCGAGGAGGAGGAGGATGTGCCATCAAAACAAGCAATGCTGGAGAGGAAGATAAACAAACAGGCGGCTTCCAGTGCGTCCCTGGCTGAGGGCGAGTGGGACCCCTAAGCCGGGGCTGGCGGTGGTGCCGGCAGTGGTGCCGGCTGACGTCAGGGCACCCGGGGGTCAGTGTCCCTCTTATTGTTCCCCACCAGGGCTGGGACGGGGGCCAGGCGCCCGTCCCCCTCCCGCAAGGGGACACAGGCCAGCGGGGCAGGTGGAGGGCAGCCGGGGCACCCGCCGGAGCCACCGGCCATCGCCACCCCGGGGTCCAGCCAGGCACCTGCCTGCACGCTGCCTGCCTCCCCAGCGCCCTGCCTCTCCTTTTTAACAGGCGCTAAAAATAAGCCCTAGGGAGCGGAGCTGCCGCAGTCTGGCCGAGGGCGAAGGCGGTGGTGGGCCGCGCATTTTGCAGGGCGGGGACGGCATCCCTCAAACCCACGCCAGCCCGGTGCAGCGGGGAGGAAGCGGCCCTTTGGCTCCTTCCAACGAGGGATGTTTTTAATTAGTGCAAGGTAGCTGTGGCTTTGCAGCTGCGACCAGGCCGGAGCGGGGCCGGTGGCATGGGCGCAGCACGGGCTGCTTGCACACAGGGTGCACGGCTCGGGGGAGAAGATGCTGCGGGCGCTCAGCCGGGCTGGGCTCCCTCGGTGTGGGGCTGGGGAAGGAGCCGGCGGCCGTGGTGCTGTTGCTGGCAGGGCTGAGAGGTGCAAAAGTTGCAAGGCCCCGGGCAGGCTGGCTCAGGGCGGAGGTGGCAGCGCGGGGCTGGCTTTTGGGGATGCTCGGATGAGCGGAGCAAGCTCTTGTGTGCAGCCAAGCATCTGTGCTGTGCTTGTCCAGTGAGACCCATGGGTGCCTGTGTCCTGGTCTGGATTGTGGCCGCTTGTGGGGCCCTTGCTTCATTCCTGAACAAGCCTTGGTCACCCCATCTCATTGCTGCCCTGGGGTCCGGGTCCCACGCTGGAAACGTGGTGGGCTGTGGCCGTGCTGGGGGGAGCGGGGCACACTCTGCCCTGCACACACGTGTACGCAAGGAGCCGCACGCTGCTGCAATCAGGAGGAGCAGAGGGTCGCTTGTGCTCAGCGTGAGCGTGTGTGCAAGAGCATGAGCGTGCGCACAAGAGCAGGAGCGTGCATGCCAGCAACGGGTGCAAGGGGCAGAGTGCCACGTCTGATGGCTGAAGGGGATGGGGACCAGGGGCCAGCGCTTCGTGCCCACAGTGGGGCATTTGGGGAGGAGCACAGGCGCTCATCACTGCGTGGGGGCTGACTGCTGCATGGGCACTGGCTCCCTGCGGTGTTTGCCRTGGAGGCGCATGGTGGGCGGCACTGCGGCGTTATTTATTTATTTGCTGAGGCCCGATCAGGTGAGGGGGGCCCGGCCAGGGCACGCTTTCTGGGCCGCTGCTGGCAGCCACAGACCGCTTGCACAAGCAGTGAGTCAGTGGAGCTGCGCACTGCCGCACGCTGCTAAAATCAGACTTGGCACGGGCGCCCTGGGGAAGCAGCCTGCCCGAAATAGTGCCCAGACTGCGGGCAAGGAGCGAGCCCCCAGCAGCCAGGCTGGGGCCGGGCTGGCCGTGATTCCTCCAGCCCCTCCATCTGTCGGGGATGCTGTCCCGGGAGCCCCGCGGGGATGCTCCTGCTGGGGATGGGGGGCGTTCGCAGCCCGACCCCCTGTGACTGCAGCTGTGCCTGGCCGCAGCTCTGGCACTGCCACTGCGGAGAGCGGGTGGCACCTGGGCCAGGTACAGGCAGCTGCCTGCTTGGTCCCAGCCCCACTTCAGCCCAGCATCACCTGGTGGCTTGTTTGGGGATGGAGGGACGGACTAGCGCCATCACAGCCACCCTCTCTGGGGCACCACCCGGCCCTTGGCTCTGCACTGGCATGTGGTCTGGCACGTGCAGGGAACCCTCCTTTGCAGTTGGAGACTTCCTTATCCTCTCCATGCCATGTCATGCTGTGCCATGCCATGCCACGCCACACCATGCTATGCCGGATGCCGCTGCAAGCAGGCAGAGGGGTGTCACAGGCCATCTGGCAGAAGGGGCCAGACCCCGCTCCTGTGGGAGAGGCCGGTGCATGGGCACCAGCCACGCGGTGCTGCTGAGGAGCAGCTCAGCTCAGGGGATGATTGATCTTGTGTCAGCAGGCGGTGGTTTGAGCCAGTGCCAGGCCTCAGCTCAAACGGGAGCATTGAAGGGGGAGAGCCCCTTCCCCCTCCGGAAAGCAGAGCAGCAATCCCCCCGCCGCCACCCCCGGCCCCGCTCCCACATCTTGGGCATTATTGGCCGTGCGGCCGCAGGCAGCTGCCTGGCCCTGGGGAGTGCGCGGGGCGCAGCRGGGAGCGCGCAGGCGTCTGGGGTCCCAGCCTCGTCAGGCTGAGCTCTCTGGGGCTGTGTTTGGGTGAGAGGAGGGCAAAGGGGGGATGTGGGGACGGCTGGCGAGGGGAAGGTGTGGGGCATGGTCTGCCCCTTGCCGCTGTGCCCCGCAGCCGCCTGTCCCGGCCCTTCAGCTCAGGATGTGGCAGCGGCTCCTGCAAGCAAAGGACCTTTTGGGGAGGAGAACAAGGTGGACTTTGACGGGGCTCTAAAGGCACTGCTCTGTGTCAGCAAGGGACGTGGCGGCTTCTCCGTCCCCAGCTGATGGGGTCTGGACCAGGGCGTTGCCATCCCTGCCGGCTCTGCCGGCCACAGGCAGGGCAGAGGAGCGGTGCTGCCTGCACCCCCGGTGCTGCCTTCCCCAGCTCCCTGCACCCCCGCTGCACCCAAAACGGACTGCCAGGTTTGTTCACCATGTCTCTGTGTGTCCTGAGCCCTTCCTCAGCTCCCCCCATACCCCCAGCTGTGCCCCTTCTCCTGTGACATCCATGGGCAGCTTTTTTCGGTGTTTCTGAGAGCTGCTCCCTCCCTATCCCTTAGGCCAATGCCCAGTTGTGCCAGCCCATGCAGAGGTGGTACCAAACAGCTGGGCACATCTGGGCAGGCAGCAGCGCCCAGGGAGGGGTTGCTCTGCACCCCAAGGGGCATGGCTATCGGATTCCTGAGGCTGCCTGCTCCCACTCCACTCGGACCTTCGCGTCCTATGTATCTGCGTAAGGGAACAGGGCCATTCATGTATTTCTCTCTCTATTTATACCTCTCCCTTTCCGTATTTAGTGTGTGCGCAGGCAGAGGGGGCAGCGAACGCCGGGGCCACTGATGTTCTTGGCTCCAGTGCCGGCTGGAATTTCGTCCTGGAATGTATCCTGAACCGCTCTGAAAACACGGATAAATCTCTGTGTGTTGTGTGCGTGTGTGTACACAAATATATAGACAACGTATAGACACAGAGCCGTATAGGGCATTTCTGAGCTTTGCTATTTAAAGGAAGGAGTAGTTAGAGGGCTCTCAGCGAGGCGAACACCTCTGGATCAAAGGGATGCAGGGCACTCTGCTAGTGGCCAGGCACCTTGGGAGATAGGTGGCCCTTGGTTTGTCCTCTCCAGGGAGCTGAAGCCACCCCGTTGGTGACATACCCAAGGTAGCATGCCCAGCCAGCCCCAAGCAGTGCTCTGATCCCCTGGGGGCTGCATTTCATGGAGGTCTCTGCTCCCTGGCCTCCAGTTTCCCAGTGAGAGCCCCAGAGAGCCAGCTCCTGTGCTGCTGGCACAGGCTGCAGAGCCTGGTGTGCAGCCGGATGCAGTAGGGCAAGGATATCAGCCCCTCTGGATCACAGGGTGGTCCAGGGCTTCTGGAGGGTCAGGGGTTGCCTTCTGAACATCAACTGATGCTCACAGCTGTTGAGGAAAGATAATGACGTGGAGAAGGAGAAAATAGATGTTGGGTGGCAGGTCCCGAGTAGGTGCTGGGCTGGGCATCTCCTTGAGATGCTGGAGCATCTGGTGCTCAAGGCTGTCTGGGAAAGATGATGAAAGGGAGAAAATAGAAATTGGGTACCGGATCCCAAACAGGATGCTGGGCTATGCCAGGAAGGCAACTCCTCGGGAGGCACTGGCAGCTGCCTTGCTGGGGATGCTGGATGCGGCCCTGGCGGGAGCACCACTGGGTCTCCCAGCACCCCTTGGCCAGGGAGCAGGTGCCCTATTTGGCCCAGCTCAGGGTCACGCCAGCTTCTTGTCTTCTGGGTGCTGAACAACCTGATATTTTGGGCTGAAAGTGCCCACGTTTGGTCTCTGGCCAAAGGCGATGTGTTTGTGGGTGGGGGAAATTGGAGCAAATTCCTGCTGCGAGTCCTGCACGTGTGCGCGGGCATGCGGATAGGGGAAATACAGTTTTCCTTTTGAAAAAAAGCCCCGCTTATTTTTATACAGAACTCCAGAAGGGCTGAAGGTGGAAACTTGGCCTGTCAGCAGCTGTCACAGGGGAGCGGGTCCCTGCCTGAGTTTGGGGGGAAACCACAGCTGGGTGTTAATGGGACTGTTAATGAATTAATGTTGGCTGCTGGGGGCCGGGGGGGAGCCTGGCTCGGCGGGGCATGCGCGCGCGGAGCCCTGCCTGGCACATGGACTCCGGCTCCCGGCACGGCTGCAGAAAGCCCCAGCTCTGGGAGCCCTGTGCTTGGGGAGGTGTGAGTCTCCCCTTCCAGTCGTGTCTTGCTCTCCGGGTTGTGGAAACGCTTGGAAATGTGTCCCCGTTGTGGGGGAGAGGGTCCCAAACCAGAGAGCATGCATGCAGCCAGCGTGRGTGTGTTATCTTTTGACTGTGGGCATCTGCTGCCTGAGCTGGTGGTATTGCTTAATGCTGGGTCTCCTCGGCTGCCGAAACCAAATCTTTAAAGCAATTTAAAGAAAACAGCAAGGAAGTGACATCCCCCCAGGTTTATTTATGGGTTGGAGAGCTTGTGCTGCTCAGTCAGTGCAACGTCTGCAGCAGCGCTGGTCTCTGCATGGCACTGCCTGTCTGCAGCCCTTCTGGGGGTTATTTCTCTTGCCGTCTCATCCAAAATGTGGAGGAGCACCCATGTGAATGTGGTGCACACAGCCATGCCCCATGCTGTGGGCTCAGCAGTACATTTACACAGCTTTCACACCCGGCTTGCTGGGGACAGCTCTGGAGGAGGAGGAGGTCATGCTAATACACTCACCTGATGCCAGCACAGTAGGGGTGCAGTGGGGCTGAGGAATAGCCAACCGTAAGCTGGTTGGACTAGAAATGAGAGGGAAAGTGCAGAGAGGATCTGGGAAAGAGAGAGCAAATTCTTCTCCATGGACCTCTCCTGTTGCGTTTGGCTTCAGGCTCTGTGAGTGACATCTCAGCCATGGGGAAGCCTGTGGCATCTCCTGGGGTTTCACCCTCTGGTACCAGACAGCTGTTGAACCAAGAGGAAAGAGTGACCATCCTGAGGGAGGGATGACTGTGCTGAGGAAGGGATAACAATGTCAAAGAAGGGATGAGCATGCTGAGGAAGGAAAGACCACACCAAGGCAGGGATGGCCATGCTGGGGAAGGGATGACCATGCTGAAGCAGGGATGACCATGCCCAGCATGGGACTGTGGATGGACAGGTTCCCCAACAGGAGATGCTGTTATGGATGGAGACAGCCTCCTCCTCTGCTGGGAGGAAGGCTGGAAGAGCCTGAGCTCTTGGGAGCTCTGCTTGCTCCCCAGGGGTGCTGTGCTTGCACCCGGGCTGCAGATGCTCTGCCAGCTCCAGTGTTGGGTGTCTGTAAGTGGATGCAGACAGACCCTCACCTCAGTAAGGAAACCTCTCTGGGCTGTCGGACCCAGTACCTTTCCCAGGACCCTGTGCTGGCCCATCAGGGTCAAGCTCCAAGTGTGCAGCCAACATCTGCCGCCCAGTTCCGAACCTGGCCGGTGGAGCTGAGGACCTGGAGAGGGCAGTGCCTGGGCTCCTCTCACAGCCCTGCTCCTTGCACGGGTGGGCTTTACACAACCGGCCCCCTACACTGGAGAAGGTCTTTCAGAGGATCCCAAATCCCAGCTTGGAGGGGCTCTGAGGCTCCTCTGTGCCTGGCCGCCAGCTCTTGGGGATCAGCTCCGGCTCCGCCGGGCCCAGAGCTCTTCCCAACCCCATCCCAGACAGACGGATATCCCAAAACCCACTGGTCCCAGGGGCCCCCGCTCTGGGTCCCTCTGGCTGAATGAGGTGGTGTGCGTGTGCCCAGACTGTCCCCTCCTGTGACTGTACAGCACACACGGCTAAATATATGTCTGTGCAGATACAGGAACTCAGAGGGGCTGAGTGATGCTCCCTTTCTATACCTCTTTTCATGGGGAGAGCTAATGAGATTCATGTCATTAAAGGGCTGATGTTTTGTGGGATGGGAGCCTTTTAAACGGGATGTGTCCTGGCTTAGTCATGGCAAATATTTACCAAAAAAAAAAAAAAAAAAAAAAAAAAGAGAAAGAAAAAAAAAAAGGGACATACCGTATAAAATTAGAGTTCTGAAAATAGTATTTAGAGCAAGTGAGAGAGAGGAACCTAAAACAGAAAATACAGCCCAGTCTGTTCAGGAGTCAGGGGAAAAAGAGAGCGCGAGGGGAAAAAAAAAAAAGCCAGAGATAAAACGAGAGAAACCTCGGCAGTAAAAACAGCATCTTGGTAAATAGACTATTAAAAAATTCTGACCTGCTTTATGGCTTTCTTGGCTGCCGTTCAGCTGTGCTGCCCTGGCCGGCACAGAGGGAAGGTAGCAGGAGCCGGCGTCTGTGTGGATGCTCAGAGCCCCGGGACGCGGCTCCCCCCCCGAGCAGCCACGCAGGGCGTTAAATTTAGCCACATAATGATGGCCCTGAGGAGGCAGCCTTTTGTAGCCACACTGTAATTACTGCCTCGCTTATAAATTTTATTTTTCTTATTATGTTTCCTCCTCCTCCTCCGCTGGGGAAGGGGTGGGGGGGGTCTCCCACACCCCCATCAAACCCGCAGCTCTCCGGGGAGCAGGGGTACCGCTGCAGGGATGGAGCAGGTCCATGGGATGGAGGGGAAGGTGGGAATGGCTGCCCAAGCCCTGCGCCGCCCTGTGCCGCTCCCTGCCCCGTTTTGGGGCTCAGCCCCACGTTTGGGGATGGGAAAGGCGTTGAGCTAACCCTAACATGGTAGGGTCCCCGCAGCCCAAAGCGTGGGTGTCTTGGCCCCCCTGAGCCTTAGCATCACCCTCTCAGGGTGCTTGGGACATGGGCTTGTGCAGGCAGGACCAGGGGGTCTCCAGCGGGGCTGCGAGCCTGCGGCACTCCCAGGCTGGGGAGGCAGCTGGGACCCCCACCAGATGCAAGGAGTGGCCGTCTGGCCCCGCTCAGCAGGTCACTGGCTTCAGGCCTGCTCCTCACGGAGGTGGGAAAGGCGAAAAGGGCGAGGGCTGGCTCCGGCCCCCTCCTCCTGCCAGGAGCAGGGCAGAGGGGACGGCACCTCTCCGAGCCGGTGCAAGTGGGGGACAGCTTCAGGCCGGGCAAGAACGTGCCAGAAAAGGTCTCGTTCCCCTCTTGTTTTCCCAAAACAAAGGAAGCAGCCTTGCATTGCTGGAAGTCGCGTGCTTGGGCTGTGCTGGCTTGTTATCATCCGATAACCCGGCGACCCAGGAGCTGCCCTGCTCCTCACCCGTCGAGCCTGCACTACGGGATGCGAACAGCTTCCGCATGAGCTGCCCTTTGCAGAGATCCGTTTTCCGCTCCCCGGGCTGGGGAGGGGACAGTGGTGGGGGCTGCCGCAGTGGCCCTGGCCAGCCCTGGGCTCACCGTGTGCCATGCACTGTGTGCCTGGCGGGGGACCTGCCTGTGCAGGTGATGGTGGATGGTAAGGGCAGAAGCAATGCAGAGGTGGCAGGTGCCTTGGTGTGGCCTGGGTGCTGCCATCCCGTGCGGGGCGTGGAAGGAGATTTGGGGCTCTGCTGTGTCTTGCTTTGCCGCATGTAACTTCCCTGAGAGCACCGTGGCCAGACTGTGCTGCAGAGGTGGGTGGGCAGTGTGTGGGGCTGGGGGCCGGGGTCCCTTGGGGCACATAGTGATGCCTTCAGGGAGGGACCCTTGCAAACTGCCAAGGAAGGCTGCACAGCACTGGGACTGCCTGCTTTCCTTTCCAGCTCTGCCCCTTCTCCCAAACTCGTGCCCTGGGAAGGGTACAGTGGTGCCGAGGCGCCGTAGGGACTTTGGTGGGGCTGGTGGTCAGGGTGATATTCATCCATCACTGTGGGGAGGTGTTTGGGGAACTGTCTCCTTGGCAGAGCTGTGCATGGGGGACATGTGGGACCACAGCAGTCCCACCCGGCTGTGCCCAGGGGAGCTGGGTCATCCCAAAGCAGCCCCTTTCTCCTGCCCCGTGCTATAAGGGCTCTGTTCAGCGCTAGGATGACCCGAGGCAACCTCCATCCCTTGCTCAAGTGCCCATTTCAGGGCAGGTGGGACAATACTAAATCAACTCCTTTAAAGCCTCCCGACCCGCAGCCCCATGGACGTGCCAGTCTCCATCCCTCCCTCATCTCCTGTGGGCACGCTGGGGGCTGGTGTGCTGGCCGGTCGCCCGGGCATGGGGCTGCTTCGGCTGCTGGCCAGGAGGCTCCTGGCCTGGCTGGGTCCGTGCCCCGACCCTCTGCCCCACCGCGGGGTCCGTGGCTTGCGCCGGGCGCCAGGGATTCAGCAGCGAGGTGGTCGCAGGAGCCCTTGGAGACAGCGGCCACCGCCTCGCCAGTGGTGGCTTGGGAGCCCAGGTGTAGAGAGCGTCGGGGACCGGGAGACAAAGTGCCCTTTCAGCCTGAGCCCTGGAAAGATGTGTGTGTGTGTGCGGAGGTTAATGCCCTCGGCCCCGGGGAGAGGAGAGGAGAGAGCGTGGGCTGGCTCCATCCCCKCCAGGAGCCGGGAGCCGGGAACCGGCCCTGCACGTGTGCCTCTGTGTGCAGGAGGCTTATGCATTTCCATCTCGGTGTATTTATGTACGTCATGTGTGTGTCTTACTCATCGCTGTGTTTTTCTTTCCTTGTTCTTGGGTCTTTCCCCCACCCCCGCCATGGATCTATAATTCTTATGGCATTTTATTCTTTCCTTTTTTTTTTTGTTTAAATCTCCAGTTTTGGAAGTTGCTGGCTCCTTAGGAAAATAAACTGTATTTTTAGTGCTTGTCTGCAAGGCTGCTGATCCCGCCTGCCCCTGCTCATCGCTTACTCACTATTTGTTTAAGCTTTTATTTTCCCCTTCACCCCGTGCTGGGGCACGGGGGCAGCCAGCGGCGCGCTGGAGCTAAGCGGCACGGCGGGAGCGCGCCGAAGTTGTCAATGAGCACAAGGCAGCTCCAATCTGGCCTTTATTGAGGTTTGGGCTTGCGTAGCGCTGGAGCAGCCTGCCCTGTAATCAGCCAGCCACCAGAGCTGGCCAGCCTTGTAATAAAGCAGCTCTATATTTATTTGTTCTGTTTATACCCTGCTCTGTAATAAGTTGGGAGCCCTCCCCACCCCCCCGTTTTCTTTGGGAAGCTCCTCCAGGTCTCCGAAGGGATCCGCCATCCCGCGCGCAGTGGATGCTCGGGGCCCTGCATCCTGCGAGCAGCTCTGGCCACATCTGGGCCACGCGCCTCTTGCTCTGTGTGCCCCTCACACCCCGTGCCCACCGTCCCCATCCTCTCCCCAGCATCCCAGCCCTGTTCCCCCACCCAGAGAGCCCCCACAGCTCTCCCAGTACCCTGCATCCCCCCCGTGGCCCCTTCTCCCCATCCCCGCCGCCCCCAGCACTGCCTCTGCCAGCCCCCCTCCTCCCCCTCTCTATTTCAACCTTGGGTCTTTTTAAAATACATTCATTAAAGGGAGCTCAGTTGCCCTTTCCCCGGYGAGGCTGGAACACTGACAGCCTGTTTGCCCGTGTGTCTGTAATTAAACTCAATCTCTGGGTGAATACAACAATGTGACTGCACAGAATAATTCCTGGAGATCCTGACGCCGAGGAGGAGTGTGGCCTGTGAGCAGCCCATTCACGCCTGGCTTTCTATAAATACTTTACTATGTGGCACTAAGAAAACTTCAAGCCCTTTTTTTCCCCCTTTTTTTTTTTTTTTATTAGTGCTACATAATATAGTAATTGTGCGACTAGAAGGTTCCCCCTGTGCCTGCCCGGGTTCACGGGCCTGGGTGTGACCTCACGCTGCACCGGCCGAGCACGGCAGCCTGCCGCCCTGCCCAGGGACCGCCGCGCCGGCCCCGGGGCTGCCAGCCTCACCGAGGGGATGCAGGTGGCCCAGGGCACCCTCCAGCCCGGAGCTGGGGGGATGCAGTGGGATGCTCTGCCAAGGCAAAAGGCTTACACCCCTAAAATCCTTCCCGGTCGTGTTCCCTGCTGGCAGCAGTGCTGTCCTGGGAGGTGTGGCTGCTGAGGGGAGATGCAGATGGATATCGGGGCAGAGGGAGGAAGGACGGATSTGGGGGAGCGTGCCAAGATCCCCATGGCCCTCAGCGTGGCTGCTCCTCGGGTCCCAGCCTGGGATCTCTCTGGCCCAGGGTCCTTGGGAAGCCCCAGGACAGCTGCTCCCCAGGTCCCATCCTGCCCAAGGACAGGGAGGAGATGTGTCCCCCAAGTGCGGTCACATCCCACCTGCCGTCCCCGTGCCTCCCAGAGGCCCTGCCCGCCCTCCCCTCCCCTGGAGCCTGCCAGTGGCATGGCTGGAAGGATGCTCAGGCACCCCCAGCTCCCTGGGGAATCCTCTCTCTGGCTCTATAACCTTCATCAATGGTGCTTTTTAAAGTATTACTGGCCCATGCAGACTCTGCCAGCTTGGCTTGCCCCTTGCCCAGCGGGGCTGGAGCCAGTCAGTGCAATTTTCCCCAGCTGTGGGGTATGCCAGCCCCCCACACTCCCCTGCTCCCCAGGCAGCATCCCTTGGCTGGCTCCTGGGGTGCCGCACCCACACATGCCTGGCACGGTGCAGGTGCCACGGTTGCAGAGCAGTCGGCTCCCTGCCCGCCTGGGTCTTCCTCCCTGTGTTTTGGGACCTCGGGGTTGCAGAGAGAGCAGGGCTGCCGTCCCACTCCCCCAGACCGCCGGAGCGCTGGGGCACAGAGCATGGGGGCATGGGCTGAGTCCAGGCATGCCAGCCTGGCCCTGCCAGCTGGGGCATGCCTGGCACGGTCCTGCCAGCGGGCAGTCAGGGTTGATGTGAGGATATCGCTGCATTTGCATGGCCAAGAGTAATACTAGATCTTTGCGCCGCGTTAGTGTTCCTGAAAGCTACAACGGGCGTTAATATTCATGAGTCCACTCAGCCTCATCCATATTCATGTTGCATCCCTCGACTGTGCGGCCCCTGCGTGTTGATTTTCACCTGCTTGGCAGCATGGTGCCCGGCAAGGTGGCACCATGCAGAGCTGGAGGTGCCAACCTGCCACCGGCCAGGGCTGAGCATGTGGTGCTGGGAGCAATGGCCCTGGGTGCTGGCACAGGCTGAGCTGTGGGGTGCTTCTGCCATGGGGATTTGGGGACTGGCTCTCCCTGGGTGCTGCCCTGTTTTGTGGCCACCCAGCTGAGCTTGGAGCTGGGCAGACCCATGGGTAGCACCTGGGAACAGGGACCCTCCAGTGTCCCTGCTCTCCCCTGCAGCCTGGCACGGTTGCCAGTCCCTGCAGCCCTGTCCCTGCCTGGCACCCCTGCCTCAGTGGGGCACCCCCTAAACCTGTCCTGCAAAAGCTGCCCAGTGCCTCTGGAGGCCCTTGGCAGGGTCTGAGCCTGGTGGTACAGAGCAGAGTGCCAGGAGGGTCTCAGGTACCTCCATCCCCATCCCGTCCCCTCCATCCCTCGCCCCCTCCCTGTCCCTCTCTGACTGTTTCTACTGCCAATGTCGCCCTGCATGACCACCTAACTGCGCTGCTTCCCGGATTTATTTTGTAGGATAACCCTAACTCCCCCCCAGCCCCAGCACTAGGGGCTTGGAGCCCAAAGGAGACAGCCTGGAGGCATTTGCATCCTCATCACCACCACGCTGCCAGAAAATGGGTGCCCTGGGTGTCAGAGCCACGGGGAGGTGGCCGAGGCTCTCCGAGCTGTCCCCGCAGGCGCCTGGGACAGCTCAGCGCTGTCACCCCCCCCACCCCCACCCCCCCCACCCCCAATGCTGTGGGCTGCCCTTGCACCCCAGAAGCAGCAAACCTCGCACTGCACCCATCCTGTGCCGGGCTGTGACCTCTCCTGGTTGTGATGCCCGCAGGGAGAAGGGGACAGGGCTGAGCGGAGCAGGCAGCATACGCCTGCCTGGCTGGGTACGGCGGCTGGCTCTGTGCTGGCGGGTTTGGGGACATGCCGTGCACTGGCGTGTGACAGGGACGCGGCAGATGGCGCCCTGTCTCCGGTCAGCGGCCGCCTGATGGCCCGCTGCTGCCGGCGGCGTGGGGCTGCGGCTCCGGCACTGCGTCTCTGCAGCCATGGCACTGCCTCTCTGCATCCCGGGCACTGCATCACTGCAGCTCCGGCATTGCATTTCTGCATCCCAGCTTCACAGTTCCACAACCCCAGCACTGCATCTCTGCATCCTGGGCACTGCATCTCTGCAATCCCAGCACTGCATCTCTGCATCCCAGGCACTGTATCACTGCAGCCCTGGCATTGCATTTCTGCATCCCGGCTTTGTAACTCTGCAACCTCAGCACTGTATCACTGCAACCCTGGCACTGCATCTCTGCAACCCCAGCACTGCATCTCTGCATCCCGGGCACTGCATCATTGCAGCCCTGGCATTGCAGTTCTGCGTCCCGACTTCGTAACTCTGCAACCCTGGCATTGCATCTCTGCAACCCCAGCACYGCATCTCTGCATCCCAGGCRCTGCATCACTGCAACCCTGGCATTGCATCTCTGCAACCCCAGCACTGCATCTCTGCATCCCAGGCRCTGCATCACTGCAACCCTGGCATTGCATCTCTGCAACCCCAGCACTGCATCTCTGCATCCCAGGCACTGCATCACTGCAACCCTGGCATTGCATCTCTGCAACCCCAGCACTGCATCTTTGCATCCCGGGCACTGACTCTCTGCAGCCCTGGCATTGCATTTCTGCATCACTCTGGCTGCAGCCTCTGTGACAGGGATGCTTCTGGGCAGTGGGGCTGGTACCAGTGTTGTGCTTTTTCCCTGGTTAGCTGCGCAGCGGGGAGCCACGTAGGGGCTGTCACGCAGCAGGGATGCCGGGTGGAGCAGCCAAGGAGCTTTCCCCCATCGCCACGGCATCAGCTCCATGTGAGTTAGGAGCAGGGACGTGCCTGGGGCTGGATCCTGCCCTGGGTTTCTCTGCTGCACAGGTCCCTCCACGCTCACCACTCTCCGGGCAAATGGATCAGGGCAGATGAGTGGGGTTAGGCCCCAAATTTGGGGGTTCTGGGCCTGTTTTCTGCTTTAGGAAGGCTACAAGGAGAGGAAAGGTTTTGGTGGGAGCAGCAGGGGGGTGGATGTGGGGTCCCAGATCCCCGGCCGCTGCTGGGGCAAGGCAAGAAGGACTGGAGCCAACTGGGTGCTGCCCAGTGTGGTGCGGGGAGCAAACAGCGTCAGTGGTGACAGCAAACTGCCACGGCTCACCTCCTMTCTCATCATTTATTGTTTACTCCTTGGCAAGGGCCCTCTGTTTGCCTATTCGTTTATGATTTTGCTGCAAAACCTGTTGATATTAGAGATTTTCCTAAAACCTCAGCTCTTGAAGCAATGGGATCGTAGGAAAAGGCAAGTCTGCTGTATAGGATCATAGGGGCTCAGCTGGCTCATGGCAGGTATATATGACAGGATGCTGATGGCAGCAAGGCTCTGCTTGCTGCTCAGCGTGTCCCTTTGCCCATGTCCTCGCATCACTACCCCTGCAGAGGAGGGCATGAAGCCCAGCAGGCAAGTAGAGACCCCCCAAGAGCTCCTTGTGCTGTGGGCCCGTCTCAGGAGCGCTGCGTGTTTGGGGTTGCACACGTGCTTTGCATTTGGTGTGTGCCCTTGGAGCAAAAATAGAAGTCTCTTGCTCTAGTCGGTGCCGTGCCGTCTTCTCACGCTGGCACTCTCCCTCAGGGACAGGGCATCCCCAAAGGGACATACAGGTTGCTGCATCTCCAGGGCTGCCATCGGCTGCTCTGCCGTGCTCAGCCGGTGCCGGCTCTTTTTTTCCAACTGGGATTAGTGGGTATTTTCCCACTGCCCCTGCACCTCTCCCCTGTCCTCTCATCCCTCACTTTAGGCTCCCGATGGCTCTCAGACATCGATACCGCAGTGGGCTGCTGTCATCCACGGCAGAGACCTTTGTGCATCTCCCCTCTCCAGCCTCCTGCTCATTGCTTTGGCAGCTTATCTTCAAGCTGCCTCCGGTTCAGGGGTGCCACTGGGGTCTCCCCGCAGCCAGGCCCCGCTGCCCGCAGGGAGGGTTCGGGCTGCTGGGGAGCCCTGGTGAGGCTTCCCCAGCCCTCCGCAGGGGTCTGTCCCATGCAGCCCCACAGAGAGGTCCCTCCATCCTGGAGGCTTTCTGTGGGCGCAGGTCTCTGCAGAGCCGTGCAGCGTGGAGCCAGGGTGCCCTTCCCCTGGCTCCTGGCCGTGCCGGCCTGTCTGCAAGGCTCCCGGCGCTGCTGCCTCCCCTGCCTTTCACTTGTGTGTTTTTACGGCTCAGAGGGAGCCGTCCTGCCCCAATTCCCCGCGTGCTCCTAATTTCATAGTTCTCTCCATATATCCATATATATCCATATAGTATTTGATACAGGTTTTATGGGCATTTCCATACGTTTTACAGACACAGCCATTACAGAGCCAGGTTTCACCCGAGAAACCTCAGGGGAGCGGAGCACTGAATCGCCTTAGTCTTGGCCCCAGAACAAGGCTCTCTTCTCTCCCTTGCTGGGGCTGCCGCTATCAGCACTGCAGAGGGCTGGGGGATGGCGGGGGGCTGGCGGTGCCTGCCCCGAGAGCCGGGATGCTGCCCACAGCCTCATCCATCCTGCTTCTTGTGGCCTCATCCTGCAAACCCCAGGGCTGTCAGTGCTGCCCCTTGCTCCCTCCCCAGCTGGCAGCCACTGGCAGGGGGCTGCTTTGGGCTGGGCTGCTCAGTGCAGCTCAGGACCACAACCTCTATGGCCAGGTTGCCAGGATCCAGCCCACTTGCCTGCCTGCTGGGCTATGCATCCATCTGGCTGCGGGGATTGGAAACCCTTGGTGGTGGTGCAAAGGGTGATGCCGTCCTGGCTGGCGGGGCAGTGACACTGCTGCACAAGGCTCTGGAGCATCTCTGCTGCCGCAGTGCGCGCAGAGCATCTGAGCTCCGGCAAGGCAGCCTCTGGCTGGCAGAAGGACAGAAAATGGATCCAGGTGCACTCAGCTCTCCACACATTTTGGCATGCAGCAGAGGCTGCCAGCACTGCAGTAATGCCCAGCGCTGCTCAGTGGCTGCTTGTGTTCCCGGCACAGGGGGAGAAGCCTCATACATTGTTTAAAAAGAAGCCAGGTGACACATGCCTTCATCACCACCGCAGTCAGACCCTGGAGCAGTCTGAAGTGCAAATCTAGGGCATCCCCATGACAGCGTGCCCAGGTGCCGGGCTGCCGAGCACCATCTGCAGGGGAGGATGGACTGAGGCAAGCGAGTGCAGGGATGAGCCCTCCCTCCCTTGGCACCCCTTTCCCAGTGCCACATGGCAGGGGCAAACGTAGCAGCACCTGGCCCTGCTTTGGGTCCCTGGTTCTCCCAGCCTCACTCTGCACAAATGCACTGAGGAATTTTCCACCCTGGGTGTGAATTCCCATTTGCAGGGGAAATGCCCACTCCCACCCAGCGCTGCCTCTGGCCGATGCCACAGGGACAGCTCCTCACTGCTCAGCCATCCCCAGCACGGCCATGGCATTGTCTGACCCAGCCCTGCATGTGAGCAGTGCCCTGGCTTGGCTATTAATAGCAGCTCCCCTCTCCCCTTTTGAAGGCTGGTGGGAGCCCAGGGTACATCCCACTCTGTTTTCTTGAACAGGTCCCGAAAGCAGGAATCATTTGTGGCTTCCCCGGCCGGCGCGTCTCTCCTTGGCCTCCAGCGTGTGCTATTTTCTGTGCTGTTTACTGTTCTTCTGTGGGCTGTCAGGTTTCCGCGCTGGGGGAAGGCTTGTAAATGGGGCGGGGGGGCAGCGAGTCCACACGGAGGGGCTACGGGAAGGGGGGGGGATGGAGGAGCACAGACATGGCCTTTATCACAGCCTAGGGGATGTGTGGCTCATAAATCCAACCCAGGCAGATAGGAGATAAATCATCCCAGCTTGGGCATTGGTGGTTACCCATGGTTAGAAATTAACTTTGTGTTGGATACGTCCCAGGCTGTGGGATGGGAAGGGGAGGCTGCTCCGGGCAGCGTGCCTCCAGCCTGGCTGGCCCCAGAGCTGGGCTGCAGGCAGGCGAGCGGGTGCCCGGTGCCCTGGCCTGGGCAAGCAGGGCTGGTGGGCACAATTAAAGTCAGAGCTGATGAAGCAAATGGCCTGGGGTGGATGCTGTGGCTGAACCTGTGCTGCGGGCGATGATGCCCTGGCACTCATGCCAACCTGGCCGGGCTCTGGCGCTTCGATGACTGGCTGTAGCCACTGCATGAGCCATCCTTGGGCTGCAGGCATGCCAGGCACAGGGAGACACTGGTCTGCGTGGGAGGGAACGGGGACCCAGGGTGCCAGGGCAGGTAGCAAGGTGTGCGTGCGGGGCAGGAGGATGGATGCGCTCACAGTGGGACTGTCCTCTCCCCCCACAGCTGCAACCCAGGGCTTGGCAGAGCCGGGACCCCCATCCTGGTGTCATGGGGACACGCAGGCTGGGGCAGTCTCTGGCCCCAGCTCTGTGCCTCCGAGGGTGGGAGGAGGCAGTGAAGCCCACAGACCCCTGTTTCACTTCCCCTCTCCAGCTGCAGCATCCTTCTAGCCCCAGTTCCCCTTTCTCCCATCCCTGGCACTCCCTGCACAGCTCCATGAGCATCCCCAAACCCTGCCCTGTGTATGGCCAGGACTTCCCGGGGTGCTTTTACGACTCTTCTCCATCTGCTCAGGCCAAGTGCCCACAGCTGGGACCATGCCACCCTTGGGGTCCCAGAACATCCACCAAGGGGGGGAGAAGGGGCAATGCTGGTGGGACACCCCTCCTGCAGTGGGTCTCCAGGCAGCTGGCTCAGCTCGGCTCAGCTCACTCCTGGCCCGCTCTCTAATAGCTCCCCAGCTTTCCTTTCTAACGAGGCTCTAATTGGAAGCCGGTTGTGCTTCCCTTCCCCTCTTCTCAGAGCTCTCCAGTCCCAGTGCTGCAGGGCGATTAAGCTGAGGTTTTGGGTTTTTTTAATATGGCAGAATTATTTTGGAAGGGCCAGGATCGTTACATGACGGGCTTCTTGAAAAACCCCAGGCTTCGCCTTTCAGACGAGGCCTTTTCAAGTGGTTTTGCACAGTACACGTCTCTGGGCAGCGACCGTCTCGAACAGTTACTGTTAATTATAGATGCCTCTTTCCCGCTCGCCCATTACTCAAAGGATTTTTGTGTGTTTTAACAGTGTTTTACATCAGCCTGAATAAGACTCTATTCAGTATTTCCGAGAGCTGGAACTTGGGCATCCCCTGCTGTATGTGTCGTGCTCTCCTCCCTGCATCCCTGGGGCCAGGGACTGGGCAGCTGGCATGGGCACAAGCCTTCCTCCCACCGCCCAGCCGGTGCACACACTGCTCTTGGCACAGGAGTTGTGCTTGCTGCATGCACACCCTCTTTGCACCCCTCTCCTGGCTATGCATAGCCTTGGGTTTGCATGCTCAGCTCCTTGGGGCCATCTCCTAAATCCACCCTCTTRCACGCTAAGCACTGCTGCCTGCTGGTGCATGCTCGGCCGGACCCTGTGCCCACTGCCCTGTCATCCTCTTTGGCCAAGGATTGAGGGGCAGTGACAGCCCCGGGCACGCTGGTCCCATCCTGGTCTCCTTGGGATGCACAGGGTCCTCTTCTCTCTTGCTGAGCCCCGGGCTGGTGTGTTCCCCTTGCATTAACACGGGGATGTCTCCCCTGCGCCGTGCACGGCGTAGCTGGGGTTGTTCCCCGTGTCCTTTGTGCTGCATTTATCAGCACTGATTTCATGCCTCCTTCATTGCCCAGCTATTCAACAGGTTGCACTCAGCAGTTTTTCCCACTGCCCTGAAGAGTTTAATATTGAGAAATGCTCTTGCCTCCTGTGCCACCCCATTTGTACCCTCTGCCTGCAAAAGCCACCCTTTATTCCAATTTGCCTCCTGTGCTTTACCCTAGGTGTAGGCTGTGAGAAGAACTTGCCTCTTCTCCCACGACAGCTGAGCTGGTTGAGCCATCCTTGGGGAAACACCTTGCCCTAAGTATTTTCCCAGTCCCACTGCATCCCCCGGCATGCTCAGCTGGGCATGCTGGCCCCTGCTGAGAGCTCTGGTGGGTTTGTGAGGGGTGACTTCCCACCACAGAGCAGTGCTGTGCCTTCTCTTCACATCATTTCTGTCGCAGGGTGCTTTTTGCCCGCTCGGCTGCAGGCTACTGGTGTTTCTGCAGCTCCTGAAGCCTTCCCAGACAGAGGACTGAGCCCTGAGCTCTGGGTCCCCCTCGAGAGATGGGAACCCCCCAGGATGTGCTGGGCACTCCGCAGAGGGGGCACGGACTCATGGGCAGAGTGAGTGCCGGACTCTTTGGGCACGTGGCCAGACTCTTTGGGCAGCTGGGCAGCTGGGGTTTGGCAGTGGGTGCCCTGCCAGACAGTGAGGCTTTGGTCAATGCAGAGGTTTGGAAGGGTTGGAAGATGAGGGGCAGCTTCAGGACTGCKCTGCTGGACCAATTTCACAAGCCCAGAGGGGACAAGAGCTTCCCCTGGGTGCTCCAGGGCTGTCTGTGAGCTGCTGGCTGCTCCCCCGAGAAACCATGAGTTGGGGGGAAAAGTGGATCCAGCTCATCTTCATGCCCACCATCCATCCTCCTTCAGGCTGGAGTGGGGATTTTGCAGGGGGGGGTGGGGGGGGGACAGCTGGGGGGCACAGCGGTGTTTTCCGGGGAGAGCCCCATTCGGGGAGCGGGTGGATGCAGTTCGTTTAGGCACCTCCGCAGCCCTCATCTCCTCCAGCTCAGCGTATAGGGCACTGTGGTCAGGCCCATTTATAAAGCTGGTAAATATATCGGCAGAGTTTGTGTCCCCTCCAAAGGTCAATATTTGTGCAGAGTTTAATTTTAACTTAACAAGCAGTTGTTTGCAGAGGCTGCCCTGTTTGTGTGTGTGTGCGCGCGCGCGTGTGCGCGCTTCCCCATCGATTGATGCTTGCGGGGAGGCGTGTGAACAGCTCGCTGCGTGCACCGACTCACCGGGGCGCAGAGGGGGTCGGTGCAGCTCCCTGCTCCCGGAGATGCTCCGGATGCAGGGGCAGCACTGCGCGGTCCAGAGGACGAGGACCAGGGTCTGTGGCCGAGTCTATAAATGCAACCCACAGACCTCTCTGGGAGGTGACAGCGGCAAAATGTGCCCCGTGAGGCTCGGAACAGCAGCTGATGGGGACGGTGGCTTTCCCAGCCTGTTCTGACCAGTGCCCGGGGCTTGCTGCAGGCAGCTCTGCGGCTGCGCAGCCCCCAGCCTTGCCCCTCCTGAACCCGTGTGGCTTTTGTGGCTCTCACCCATGTCCTGGCAACGTGTGTCACCGAGCTGAGCGCATCGTTCAGGCCGGTTCCAGCGCACAGCGCTGGCTTTGCACAGGGCTCGGAGGGCTCAGCACTGGCCCCCAAGCACAGCCACTCCAAAACAAACTGTGATGTTTCTTCCAGGGCTCTTCCAGTATCACTACCCATGGGGTTTTTATGCCCCCCATCCACCCTCCCACCCCACCATGCAAAGCAAACCTGCATCCCACACACACCTGCAACACCTCACCAAGGCTGGTGGCTCCTCTTTGAGAGGTCTAGAGCCGAAGTGCCCCCGTGCTGGCAGGGGAGAGGGGAACGGGGCTGCCCCCATCTGTGCCCAGGCACCTGAGGCTTCTGTTTCTGCTACTTCCAAAGCTCTTCTAGCTGAAACCCCATGCTGTGCTTCACCCCGGGGCTGGCTACGTGTTCCCAGCTGGGCTTGGGGACAGGCTGTGCATCTCACCCACCCATAGCATCTCACCCCTTGGGACGGAGGCTGGGTCCTCTCAGGTACCCCCAATGCATCCCAGGGTCCTGGGGCAGGACAGGACACCAGGTCGGGTCCGATACCCTCCCCCAGCCCGTCTTGCCGAGGGCACGGAGCGTGTTGTCTGTGGGAAAATGGGAGAATAACAGTAGGCACAGCCCTAGCCACCGGAGTTTTCCCAGTCTCCCACCCCAGGGACAGCAGCTTGGGGGCAGGAAGGGGGGATGCAGCCAGGGAGAGGCGGGAGGGCTGGGACAGAGCCCACCATCCCCGCAGTGTGGCCGCTGGGGCTCCGTGTTTTGCAGCCCGCCTTGTGGGCGCTGAGGTTTGGTTTCCTTCTCTCTGCTCTTTTCCTCTTCCTCGCCAGGCCCTGGGGCTGCCGACTGACCTCAAAGGGAAAAGCGGGCTGCGAGGGACAGCGGCGGGGACGGGCAGGGGTAAACACGGGGCTGGGGCCGGCCAGGCGGTGGGTGATGGAGGTGAAGTCATGCCGTGACGTCAGCCCTGCGGCTTTGGGGACAGCCGTGGTTAGGCTGCTCAAGGAGGGGCGGCTGTTTTCCTGCAGCTCCGCCACTCACTCCTGGTGCCCGTCTAACTTATAAACTTTAATGGCCAGTTTAAAAGGTTCCTGCCATGGGCACCTTGTTGCCAGTTTTAGGTTTTTAATTTGGAAACTTTCCCCTCTGTGGTCGGGGGAGGAAGGACTTGGGTCCGCTCGGGGCCAGTCATCAGGACACGTGGGTGCCAAAGAGACGGTCCAGAAGGGCTCTGTTCCCGTCACTGGTGTTGGGGCAGGATCGGCCATGCCAGTGCCAAGGAGGGCGGTGGGACGTGCGCCGTGCATGGGGCAGACAGGCTAGAGGAGCCCCCCAGTCCCCTCCTGCTGCCCACATATTGGTGGAATAAATTTAGCTCCTCCATGGCCACTGGCTGGGGGAGCGCCAGCAGCAGCCACCTGCTCCCGATCGGCGCGGTCCTACCCCCCCGCCCCTGGCGTCACCACAGCTCTGGGCTGCGCGGGCAGCATCCTCACCCCACAGCCCTCGGGAGACACCAGGAGCCCCCGCACTTCTGCTCAGGGGGGTGAGGAGGCATGGGGCTATGGCCACGTTTGCTCCCCAAGGCACCCAGGTCCTCATCCCGGCTGTCACCACTGTGTTTGCCTGGCTCGTCCCCCAGCTGCCACCACCACTGCAGTGGTTGTCCTGCCCCTATGGGGCTGCAAGCGGTGGGTGTCTGTGCTGCAGAGACCATCAGAGGGGTCTGCCTTGTCCCCTGCCCTGCGGTCGCTGATGGCTGTGACCCCCCAGCCACATCACAGGGGGTGCTGGCATCCCTCCCCGCAGCTTGCTCTTGCCACACTGCAGCTGGCAGAGCTGGGGTTGGGCACAGAGCCGTGCCTGCGCGTGCTGCTTGGCAGGAGGAGAGGATGCGGGGCTGGCACTTCGGGAGATGCTGAGGGCATGGCACCGCTGCTCTTCCTTGCTGCCCACCTTCCCCAAAGCCTTCCAGCAGCCCCCGCGAGGTGTGGGTTGGGAGAATCACGTTTCACCAGTGCAAGCTCAGCTCTCCTCTGCCTGCGGTGACTCAAGAGGCCCGTGGAAACATCCAGGAGGTGCTGGGTGCTGGGACACAGGGCTGAGGCCTGACACCCTCCCATGCAACAAGGAAACCAGCCTACAAGCTTGAGGGGAGCCTCCCCACAGCCTTTCCACCCAGCCCTGGAGAGAGCAGGGACATCTCCCCCCGGCCCAGCTGCAGCCATCTGGGGTTACCGATGGTGGGGTTCCAAGGAGTAACCATGGCTTGGCTGGATCTCTCCTTGTCACCAGACCAGTGTGGTGGGGCTTGTCCATGTTCCTGCTGTACATGCTGGTTGTCTGAGGGTGCTGCATGCAGGCTGGTGCCTCCGGTGCAGGCTGATGTGGCCGTGCTGTGAGCCCCTGTGGCTGGCTGGGTCCTAGACCCGGCTGGGAGAGCCCACCCTAGAGCATCTTAGCTATCAGGTGGGTCCAGGACCTTTTTCAGACCTTGCTGGGGGTCCGGGGAGCTGCACGGCAGACAGGAGAGCTGGCTTGGCAAAAGTCTGCACCCCAGGCGTTGAACTCCCCCAGGGTGGGCACCCGGAGCACTATAAATAGCGCGCGGAGCCAGAGGAGCAGAGGAGTGGCTCTGGTTTACCAGCGCTTTCATACCATGGCTTTCAAGTGGTTCCCCTGCCTCTTCCCCATGAGCCAGTGGCACATCTCCGCTCAGCCCAGGCGCGGGGCCGGATGGCGGGCTGCCGCCGGTGCCGTGCCACATGCTCTGCGACCGCTGGAGCTGGTGCCGCTCGCCAGCCCCGGAGCAGCCCTGCCTTTGCCAGCCCTGTAATTGATTCCTGCTCTCCTGCACGGGCAGAGGCTGCAGATGTGCAGCCTGGTAGGAGGCAGTGGGCTGTGGGTACCAGCTCCAGGAGCCAGCCCGGGCAGGGCGAGGAGCAGCCCAATCCTTGCCTCGGCTGTGATGTCTACTTTGAGAGCTGCCTTTTGAGTTTCTGTGTGTTCGGAGAGGTTCTCTCCCAGCCTCGGCTCCTGTTTTGGGTCTGCTGGAGGAGGTGGGGTTGTTGGGGAGCAAAGAAACAGCTCCCCGAGTGTCCCTGTTGTGTCTGCCAGTGACAGGGTTGTGTTTTGAGATGATGGCAGCTGATGGCAGTGCAGGGGGGACTGTAGAGGTCCCCCATTCCCCTGAGGCTGTGGAAAGACCTGGCTGGGGAGTGAGGAGGTCCTCCTGCACAGTGCCCCAGCAACTCTGGAAACCAGGGCCCCCCAGCCAGGCAGCAACCCCACCAAAGGCTGGGGTCTGGCAAGGGGGAGCAGGGGCAGGAGCGAGTACAATACGGCTTGCTGAGCCCGCTGATGTCTTTAAGGCTGGCAAAGAGCAGGGCCATGGTGATGGCAGGGGTTTAAGTTATGGAGGAGGATTTTCTAGCCTGGCACCGTATAGGAGACAACATATTGGAGCATGTTATTATGGATAAGGTTAAAGATAAACCAATTTTTGGACTGGAAGGTGATGGTGGTCCAGGAGAGAGTGACTGCAGACAGATGAGGTTTGACATGAGCACAGGGGAGCTGCAAGCAGGCGCCCTGGGTACCTTGTTTTCCAGTGCTGCTGTTGACAGTGGTGCATGGAAGAAAACGCCTAGAAAAATAGGGATGAAAATGGTGAGGCTTTTAAAAAACCCTGTATTTAGCCAAAGGGCATGGTTTTGCTGTCTGGAGATGGCAAGGGGTGGGTGAACMCTTCGGAGCAAGGCAAGCCCGAATGGAGAGAGCAGCACAACGAGTGGGCAGGGGGCTGGAAAAAGCAGCGGTCGCCAGAGCTGGGGGAGGTCTGTGCTCCTCATCGCCCATGGAGGAGCAGCGGGGCTTGAAGCATCACACTCCCGGCACAGGCTGGGATCCCTGCCCTTGAAAATGAGCAGCGACTCAGGCTGCAGTGGCCAAACCTGGCAGGGCAGAGATGGCTGGGGCTGCAGTGGCAAGGGGAGCTCTGCTCGCCCGGGTGGAGGGGTGCAGCATGGGGCAGGGTTGGGGCCATGAGTCCCAGCTCCCCCAGCCCTCTGTGCCCACCCCAGGCAGCACCGCAGGGACCCCATCCCTCTCTCCAAGGGCTGAGAGGGTGAAGGTGCCCTGACAGATTGTTTTATTAGCAGCAGGTGCCTGAAACCCAACTCGCAGCTCAGCAATCCCTCCCCTCACCTGGAGATGAACCCGGGTTGAGGGRCATGACTGTGCAGGGTCAGGCCCCGCCGGTGCCGGGATTACCCCTGCCGTAACCAGAGCGGCTCCCCGGCAGCCTGACGGGCTGGTCCTGCCACGGGCAACAGGCGCATAATGCCTGATTTCACAGCGCCGGTGTGCTCTGTTTGCTCGTGGCAATGATCTCTCCTGCCCCAGCTGGCTCCAGCCCCTGGCCAGACCCCGACCTGCAGCTCTGTCAGCTGGGATTAGACACAAGATTTAGGCTAAGACCTCTTTGCTCCTGGCTGGAGCAATGACAGAGAGGGGAAAGCCTGGCCCATCATCTCCAGAGATGGAGCTCCTGCCCTGCCCTCCATCCTGTGCATGGCAGCTCCCAGACCTGCCTCCAGAGATGGGGCAGGAGCATCTCGGGTCTGCAGGCAGCACCAGGGCTTTGCAAACGCCACGGTACTGCCCTGGCTGGGAGCAAACCCCCTATAGAAAAGGAGGAAGGCAGAGACTCCCCCATCTCTCCAGCTCTGAAGCGGTCCATGAGATGGGCGTAGATCCCTGGGCCATCTGCAGCAAACCAAGGGGATGCTCTCAAGGGAAGGAGCTGAGGAACAGGAGTGGTCCATGCAGAAGGGCTCTCCCCTTTGCTGCCTGCAGCCTCCCTCCCAAAGTGCTCCTTGCCGTGCCCAGACAGCTTGTTCCAGCAAAGCCATGGCTGGGAGGAGGAGCTGTGGGGCAGCACGGTGTGGGGCAGATGCAGCCAGCGTCCCCCTGCCCTTGGCTCCTCCAAGCAAGGGGCCGGGGGTGGTTTGGCAGCAGATAAGCAGTGGTGCCCTGTGGGAGGGCTGGGGCTGGCTGCCTGGTGCAGCTAGTGCCAGGGGGAGGCAGAGCAGGATCCATGCAGTGGCCAGGGATGCCGTGGCACCCTGGCAAGCACCAACCCTGGACTTGCAGGAGTGCTGTATCTGCACCTCCCCATTGCACAGTGCTGCGCCCGGGCTGAGGATACTGATCACCTCCTTGCAGGGTGCACAGCCCCAGCCAGCCCTCTGTGTCCCCGCAAGCTTGTCCTCTTGCAGAGTGTCGCTTTCTGCTCGTCTTCCCGGACCCCAGCTTTGTTGGCTGAGCTCATTTAGCTTTGACAAAGTTTATAGTGCGCTGGAATGCAGAATGGCTGCTGGCCTCCCTCCAGCCTAAACATCCCCACCCCGTGGTGCGACAGGAGCTGATAAGGGTGAGTGCCGCAGCAGGCAGGTATCTCGTGCCCAGCCCGCAACCTTACAGCCACACAACCTTGAAGGCTGTCATTTATCTCACATGTGTGTGTGTGTGTGTGTGTGTGCTGTCTCCCATCCCCAAGAAATGTTCTCAGCGTCTCTGGTTTTCGCTCCAGGCCAAACCCACATGCACGTTGCCCGAGACCGACTCCGAACAGACTCCTTTGATGAGCAGGGCTTAAATATATATTTGGCATTCCAGCGGCAGCGTGCCGAGCGCGGCCGAGGGTGTGAAAGTGTTTGCTTGACAAACTCCGGGGGCTCTCGCCTCTCTGCCGGCCCTGGGGACTTGCAGGAGAGAAATGTCAAGGAATTTTTCACTTCTCTGTTTTGTTTTGTGTTTTTATTTTGTTTTCCTTCTGAGAGTGCATTTTTAGCTCTGGTGAATGGTGCCTGATTGACAGTCCCAGAGACTGAGTCCCCTCTCTTCGCTGGGACAGGGACAGTGGGAGCAAACATCCCACCCCAGTCCCATTGGGGAGAGGGAACAGCCCTGCAAGCCTTGTGCTGACCCTGGGGGCTCCAGTCTCCTCTCCACTGGCCCTGTCCCCTCCATGAGCCCAGCGCTGTCATGATGGATTTGGGTACCAGAAGGATGGAGATGCCCCACATCCTAGATGTCCCAGGCTGTGGTCTGCTCAGAGCCAGCCCTTTTGCAAAGAGCCTCTGCCTGCTGAGGGCAGCAGGGTGTCAGTCACAGGGTCCTTTGTCACTGCTCAGCTGGCCCCAAAGAGCCCTCCACCCCAGCACTGTGCTGTGAAGACATCTGTGCCCATTGATCCATGGAGGATTTCCCAGCCGGTGTCCCCATGTGCCATGGCACCAGCCTGGGGTATGCGCTGGCCCCCAGGCACCTCTGGGGGCGCGAGGAGGTCTTGTGACCTTGCGCCTGTGCCGGGGGAGATGGAGCAAGTGGAGCAGGAGAGTGTCTCCATGGGCAAGTTGCAGGTGGACAGGCTGGATGCTTTCAGCCTCCTAAAATGGTGCATGGGAGGCGCTGGGGGTGTGAAGACAAAACCACCCCGATCTTCACTTGCCACTTGGTTCCTTCTGGGCTGCAGTGGGCAATGGGACAGAGGAGGCAGCTCCGTTGCCAATTCCCATGCGATGCAGGATCCATGGTGGGGCTGGGATGTGCAGGGCAGAGTGGGGTGCAGAGCTGGGGCTGTGGGCTTGGATGGGAGCCCAGGGGTGTCTCCTGCGTGGGGAGGAGGAGGAAAGCAGAGCCTTCCCATTGCTCCAGATGCTGCGTTCTGCACCCGTGGGAAAYGGGGAGGGGAGGCCCTGGGCAGCAGATTTGGTTTCAGAGCCCATGTCTGCAGTGCCCGCCGGAGCGGGGCGAAATCCTGGCTGGCTCTTGGGGAGGGGGCTCAGGGGGCTGCGTCTGTGTGTTCCCAGCTGTCCCCAGCGTAATCCCTCACGAAAGAGAATCCCCTGCCCTGCTGCATCCCCGTTGTCTGGTGGCAGCGCCTCCTGGCCCTAAATCACCCGCCACTCCCAGCCTGATGGATCACCATGGAAATGGGGGTGCTGCCCCCCAGGCCAGAGGAGGGAGAGGGTCTGGGGTCTGGGGTCTGTGCAGCAGGGGTCCAGACTCTGGAGGCTGCAGAGCAGGGATTAGGATGATGGAAGACTACGGGGGGAGGCTTGATGCCCTGGGAATTGGTAACCAGGGGTACAAATTTGGGGGCAGGGATTGGGCTGCTGTCAACTGTAGATGCTGAGAAAGGGATATGGGGGGATGGTGGAGCAGGGTGGAGGACCCTGGGGGGCCATGGGGCTGGGGGCAGGCTCTGTCCCTGGGGCAAGGGCAGGCTTGGCTCGGACTCCCCAAGGTTTCCTTCCCGTCCCACTGAAGAATCACTGGCTTGTCTGGCGGAGCATGGACCTGTGGATTTCCTGGGCAGCAAGTCCCTTTCATGTGGCCGCTCGCAAACTCTCATGACATCACCGGGGGCTGCTCCTCCCAGAGACAAACCCAGTGCTTTTTAGGGGTTTGCCATCCCCCCCGCCCCAGCCTGTGTGTTTTGGCTGGGGGGGACCCGGGGAACCGCGTCCAAGAGCAGCCGCTCTGGCAGGGAGATGGCGCGCAGGGCCGGCGGGCAGGGGGAGGGCAGTGCGTCCCCCCTGTACTGAATAAACATGGGCTGGGGGGGGCTGGAGGGGGCTTTTCCAGGCTGGACCACACCCCGGGGGGCTATTTTTTGCCATGAATGAAGGGGCTGTGTGCTCGCAGGGCAGCCTGGCCTCCTGCCGCCGCTGCTGTGCACGGAGAGCTCGCCTGACACTCAATCCTGTTGCCTGGCTGGGGACCAACATCTGTGCTGAGCAGCTGGGCACTGCCCGCGGGACACCTGGGCACCGGCACTGCCTGGGGGACACCTGGGCACCCGGCACAGCTGGGCATTGCCTGCAGGGACACCGACGGGCTGCCAGAGCTGGGAAACACGGGCTGTTGCAGAGCAAGGGGAAGTGGCGGTGACTCAGTGGCTGTGCCAGCAGTGGTGCCAGGGCCGCTGGGGCATGTCGGACCCAGCCCTGCTGGGGCTGTGTGCCTGGGGAGCCGCATGAGCCAGCCCAGGGGTGAGCCCCACTGCCCCCCTGCCCCACGCAGCAATGCTTCCTGCTGCAGTTTCGGGTGACGATGGGGCAGCGTCCCCAGGGGCTGCCCCTCCGGTTGCTCCCACGCTTGGGAGGAACTGCAAAGCCGCTGGGGTGGAGCGGCTGCTGCCTCCCGCTCAGCCTGGTCCTGAACGCGCCCAGATTCCCCCCAAAGCCCCTAATCCCGCCTGGCTCAGCCCCAGCTTCCGCTCTGGGCCCTGTTAGCTCAGCTAATCCCTTGTGTGCCGGGTTTAGGGGCATGCTGCGTACAGCATCCCCGTGGGTCTCCCCCCGTGACCCCCAAATTTTGCTTCTCAAGGGGTCTGCGGGCTGCTCTGCCAGTCCCCAGCCCTGACCCATGCTCCTGCCACCTCCGCCAGCCCTGCTGCCCCACACATCCCAGGGGAGCCACGAGTGCTTGTGCCCGTGAATGAGTGGCCTGTCCTCACCAGGTGGAGCCGGGGTGCTGGATCCCACCCCTTGCTGTTCCTTATCACCACACAGCATCCTTGTGATTCACCAGGTGTGGCTCCCTTTCCGTCACCCCACTTTGAAGGAAGTTTCCCGTCCAGCCCCCCGCAAGTCCTGCGCAATAATAACAAGCCGGGATGAGCTGGCCAGCCTTCCTGAGCAACCCTACAATAACAAACCAGCACGATGTGTCCAGCTTTCCTGGACAGACAATAATAAACCCGCATGAGCTGGCACACTTTGCGGAGGAACCCTACAATAATAAGCCTGGGTGATGTGTCCATATTCATCGAGCCACCCTACAATAACAAGGCAGTGTGAGCCACCCAGCTTCCTCGCAGAGAAGAGGGGTCCCTGAGCTGTCCCCCTGGGACAGGAGGGACCCTGGCCACCAGGTCTCCATGTCTTCTGCTCCTGAGCTTGCCCAGGCCCTCCCCTGCCTGCACTGGCCCCTGGAGAAGGCACCCCGTGTCAGTGGTGGGCCAGGTTGGCAGAGGTGATGCCCTTAAGTGCCATCAGTCTGTGGCTCTGCCTTCCTGGAAGCCAGCAGCAAGTCCTTACAAGTCCTGGCATGCTGGGACCTGCTGCTCTTCAGGGCATCCTCCTTGCCCAGCTCTCTTGCCAAACTGGCACCCAATGCCAGCTGCCCCGGAGGCTCTCCTGCTGTTGCCCCACAGGCTGCTGGATGGGAGGACAAGTGCCCATGGTCAGGCTGGAGCTGGGGGTGCCACCAGCAGCCGCCCCCAGCCCCTGGGCAGCCATGCCCAACTTCTTGCAGGGTTGCCCAGACGGGAAGGCAAGGCTGGTGCCTGTAGCAAGGGCTGCTCTGCTGGACCCCACTCTTTTTCAGGGAGTTTGTTAGCACTTGGGCAGCGGGAGGGCTCGGATGCCCATGGGTTTGCYGGGCAGCGCGGTGGGATGACCTCTCTCCAAGTGTGATGGGGTAGGGGCTGTGCCCACTGGGGGCTGGAGCCCCTCGCCCCCCACCAGCCCTCTGCCAAGCCCCAGGCTGCTCCTAGTGGGCTGGTCCTCGCGTGGCTGTGGAGGAGATGCTGCAACCTCCTGCCCTACATCTGCACTGCCGCTGATCCTCCTTTTCCTGGGATTTATCCCTGGGAGCTGGAAGCAGCAGCCAGTGGGCAGGGCAGGGGCAGGACCCCCCCCAGCATCCCCGCATGGGGGGCACCCGCATCCACTCCAGTGCAGAGGCAGCACAATGCAGAGCCCCCACTGCCACCGCGCCCCTCCGCTCAGTGTCTGCGAGAAAAGCTGTAACCCAAGATGTGAAAACAGCACAAGGAGAAAAGAAAAGGGTATTGAGTGGCAGGGCTGCTGCGGTCGCCGGCCAGCATAGACTGCTGGTTGTTAAGCGGGTGCCTCGCTTGCAAAGGCTGCCTTGATGAAGTGTGAGACAGCACTTACGGAGGGACGCGGGCAGGCATTCTCGCTCCATCTTCCGCTCACAGTGCCGCTCTTTATGCGCCTGACATTTGCTTGCTGGAAAGGCCCTGAAAGTCAGGGGGAAAGGAAAACATTGCCTGCAGCAGGGCCGGAGTGGCGCTGGGAGGAGTGCCGTGCCGTGCCGTGCCGGGCTGGGCTGGGTCGGGCTGGGATGCTCGGCCGTCCCAGCCTCACCGCCTGCTCTTCCCTGGGGTGACCCCTTCACCTCTCGGCAGCTCTCCGGCTGCCTTCCCCTGCCGGCACCACCGCTTCCTGCCAGGTGTGCTCAGCCTGGCTCCCTGCCTGGGAAGCCCTGGCCATCCTGCCCCTGCCTGCTCCACGGGCGGGCTGGCAGCACCACCAGCTCTCCTACCTGCTGCTGCTGCACGTCCCCAGTGGCAGCATGGTAGGGGGTGATGGAGACAGCACAAGCTCAGGGCAGGTCCCTTAGCTGTCCGCCGCTGGGGTACACAGTGCCCCAGGGACTGCTGCAAGCTGGGGTGAGTGCGTGTGAGCAGTTCCAAGGGCTGGAGGAGCTGGGAAAGGGCATTGGTGTTCAGTGTGGGGCAGCTTGGGGTGCTTTGGGGCAGCTTGGGGTGCTTTGGGACAGTTCTACCCCGAGAGAGAGGGTCACTGCCCCACCAGAGCTGGGGCGGGAGACCAGGCTGGTGTGTCCTGCTCCATCCCGGGGGGATGATCTGCCCCTCTGCCTGCCCTTGACCCCAGCCAGGAGCGAGCAGTTCAACCCCTTCACCTCTGTCCTCCCGCAGGCAGATCCTGGTGGGATCCCTTGGTCCAGTGCTGTTGGCAGAGGCTGGGTGAGCGGCTAGCACAGATCAGTGCTCATCTACCTGGATCCCAGGGTGGATCCCTCCCCAGCCTGAAGGATGCTAGCACAACCATGGGCAGAGAAGCCCAGCACRAATCCAGTGAGCCACGCCAGCCCCGTTCCCAGGAGCACACACAAAGCTCACGGCAGGGGAGAGTGCCGAGGGCAGCCTGGCCACGAGGCACAGGAATGCCCCAGCCATGGAGCCCTTCCCCTGCTTACCGTGGGCTGCYGCAGCATTGCCAGGCTTTGCCTGTGCCAGTGCGGCGGCGGCTATGCCCATTGCCGGAGAGCCGGTGCGCCATTCCCAGGCTGCTGCTCCACCACGCCGCTTCTGCGGAGCCTGCTGGCAAGGGGAGCCCGGGGAAGCCATGCCCCCCCGGGCCCACACCCGTTGGCTCCCGGCCCCGGCAGGAATTATTAAGTGTGCCCCTGTGGAGCATGTGCTGAGGCTGGCCACGGGAATGTGGGCAGATCTGACATACAAGCCACAGCAGCCAGGCTGTAATTTCCAAACAGGCCCCGTTCGCTCTGTTTTCCAGTTAAAAATATATTAAAAAATAGGAATGTGGGGTTTGTAGCGAAGAATGTTGGTAACCACTTCGAACGTCTGGTGTGATAATGAAAGGGTCAGTCCCCAGCTTTGAGCATGACCGATTTAGACTCTGGTGCTTGGCACCGGCACGGGGGCCCAGCACAGTCCAGCCTGCCTGCAAACCCCTCCCCAGGCCTGGGCCAGGGGAAGGTGATGCTTCTGCATCGGTGGCACAGTGCCGGGCTGGGTGATGTGCCCCTCCTGCTCGCGCTGTCAAGAGGACATCCAAATTGCCATCTCTTATGGCCTCTTGAGAAGGGAGTCTGGGCAGGGGTGGGTGAAGGCAGGATGCCTGGGAGATGGATGCTGTACCCTGCCCACCACTGGCCCTACCGCCCCCCTAGGCTGGGGTACAGCCCCACAGCAGAGCCCTCCGGGATGGGGGGCACCAAGCGAGGCTGCAGTCCAGCTCCCCGTGAGCTGCCCCCACCGCTGCGGGACTGCTGGCGAGCACGGCTTGCTCCCGGCGCGAGGTCAGGCGCCTGCCCCCCTTCGCTGGGCAGCCCCCCCGACTGGGCTAATCGCAGTTCAGAGTGTGCTGCGGAGCCTCCCATGCCGCTGCCACAGCCTTGAGTCGCTCCTGATACCGGGACATCCCGCTTGGCCTTGTGGCCAAGTAGTCATAACACGCAGGGCAAGCCGTGCCAGCTCCCTAGGCACCGCTCCCCGGTGCCCAGCAAGCCGTGTGGGACAACCCGGCCGGCACTCCCTCGAGTGCCAGCTCTCTGCTCGTGCGGCTCCCCAGACCTCTGGCATCATGTTTATCCCAGAGATGGGTAATCAGAGAAAAACAAGTCACTGGAGGCCAGGGCTGACGTCGCAGTGGGGACAACAAGTTGGCTACGGGGGGGTTCAGCTTGGGGATGTGCTGGGGCAGTGGGGCAAGGAGGGAGGGGAAAGTCACTGGTACCCAGGGCTTGTCCCCCACCCAGCCCCTTTTGGGGACACCTCCTTGTCCCTCTCAGCCTCCGGGGCCATCAGGTGGCCGGTGGCTGGCACAGCACGCTGCGCTCCCTGCTGAGTCACGGCTCTGCAGGGAAACGCTTCCAGCTCTGGTTATAAACCCATTTCCCTCCGGGGCTGTGAAGCGCGGCCCTCCCATCCCGGCGCGGGCCAGCTCCGGCAGCCTGATGGCTCCAAGCCCATGGGCTCGAGCCGCCGGGAAGGGCAGCGGCAGGAGGTGGCCGGTGACTCCCAAATTCCATCCCAGGCTTGCCGGAACTGGGCCCTTCCCAGAGGGATGGGCAGCAGGGTGCCCTGCACCTGCAGACCCCTCTGCCACCCCAGATGCCCATCCCTCCCCAGAAGGCTGGTGGTACTGGGTACCCTTCTCCCAGTGCCTCCCCAGGGTGCCACCCCAGTGGGTGCGTGTTTGCAGGTCTCAGGGACACCGGATGGTTACAAGCACAGTGGGCACTCCACAGCGTTGCCCCATCCCCAGGGACACCATGGGGATGCTGTGCTGGCTCCGGGCAGCTGGGGCTGAGCACTGAAAGAGCAGCTGCCCTGCCCGGATCCTGACTTGGATGCTGGGAAGAGGAGCAGCCTGGGCAGCCCCGGGGCTCGGGGAATGTCCCAGGTGCCATCCTGCACTACAGCCCGCATCCCGGCTGGGTTGGAGTGGAGGGGGTTGGGCAGCACCCTACACCTGGGTGCATAGCCTGCCCTTCTGCCTTGGTGCTCCCTCAGGACCCCTCGGTGGTGGGGAGAGGGGGTGGGCAGCAGGGTAATGGCACCCAGGGCTGGGTGGCTCTGCAGGGGACTCTCCTGCCCTCCCAGGGCATTGACCCGTGCAGTGCTATCTAGTACACTTTGCTCACTCCACCACCGTTCCTGGCTTTCCTGGGAGCTGCTGTTTGCTTTTCTCTGAATTATGACTCCAGTTTGTGCCTTTGATCTGGGCTGTGTCGGCCACCCGTTGCCAGCCCCTCTCCTGCCTTTGAAGTGCAGTCGCCTTCCCGGCCTCGGACGCTGCTTTTGCAACCTCGGGTGCAACCCTGGCCCCATGGGGCTGAGACATCCAGGGCAAGAGCATCCCCAGGGTGTCCGAGGTGCTCAGCATCCCTCCTCTTCCCTGGGACCTTGTGATGAGCCAGCGTAGCCCAGGGCTCGGAGGCCGGGCAAAGAGGCATTGGGAGGTGTGTTTGCCCAGTGGCAAGCAATCCCGGGGATGCTGGCAGGGCGCTGGGACCAGAGCATCGCTCCCTCCTGTGGCAGTGGGCAGGGAGACAGGAGTTCCTGCACAGAAGCTGGCCAAAAAACAGACCCCGATGGCATGTGTGTTCTACAGCTCAGGGGCCTTTCATGCCCACGGCTCCAGCAGGAGGGATGAGACCTGCGGGGAGGGCGCCTTTCTGGGCACCAGCCGACCTGGCATCAGCCCTGCCCTCCCTCCCTGTCCGGCGGGGAGCAGTGAGGGGGGCTCAGCCTGCCCTTTCTGCCACTGGGAAGCCGGGGCCAGGCTTTGGACTCTGGCCTTGAGTGGGTCTGAGCGTCCCCATCCGCTCCCCGCTCCCCTGGCCCGGAGAGGATCCAGCCTTATCTGTTACACTTTGTTCTCTTGCTGTCTGGGTGTGGAGCGGAGCAGAGATTAGTGCGCAGACCTTTGACACACACACACACACACAGAGCCACACAACCAGCCACACACGCACCCAGAGCCACGCTCATCTACACATGGCTGCGCACACAGTCCCCCATGCACACACGCATACTCACACTCACCTGCACACACGCACCCATACCGTATCCCATGCCCCCCCACACAGCCACCCCCTCCAGGGCACACACACGTTTCCCCATCCCCGCACGTGTTTGTTTTCTGGCCGCGTGCTCCGTTAGGTTCCCAGCGGAGCGTGGCGCTTGCCCAGCCTGCCAGCCTCCCTGTCGTGAGAGCCAAGGTCCCCCGTGCACATTGGCATGGCCCAGAGGGCAAGTGTGGCATCCCACAGCCCTGGCAGGGGGTGCGGGCAGAAAGAGGAGGGCATCCTTGTGTCAAGCCTGGATGGAAACAAAAATGCGTGCAGGGAGCCAGGAGCTGGTCTGGCAACCTGGGAGCAAAGCTGGGCATCCATCGTCTTGCCGCTGCATCACCCTCACTTGCCATGGGGCCACCGGGGATAGCTTGTGCTGCCCACATAGACGTCGCTGGAGGCAGTCGTGGCAGGCAGAGGTTCCCCGTCCCCACCTCGTGCCGAGGTCCTGCCCCTGCCCAAGGCTCGCTGTCCTTATCGGCCAGCCGTGGCCCCTGAGGTGCTCCCACCGGGGAAGCCGCAGCCCTTCCCCCCCCCCCCCCCCCCCCCCCCCCCGTGCGATCTTATCTCTGGCGTTTCATGAATGACTCGCAAGCAGCCACAGTCTGCCTCTGAATGGGAAGGCAGCCCGCCGGCTGGAGCAGGCGTGCGGGTGTGTGCACATGCATATGTGTGTGTGTGTGTGCACGGCTGGGGAGCAGCCACGTCCTGCCCAGTGGCAATGCTGGCTGGCCCTGCAAGCCATGATGCGGTCCCTGGGGTGAAGCAGATGGAGCCCGATGGGCAGAGAGATGCACAGCCCCTTCTCTGTCCTGCTGCAGCACCATGGCAGGGTGTCCTGGCAGSAACCGGCTCCTGGCAGGTGCTTTCCTGGCAGGGTGATGGTGCCTCTGCTCTTTCCCGCAGACCCTGCCCCAGATCTGCGGTGCGGGAGAGGGGCAGGCGTTCGCCTCCGCTCTGCGGCAGCTCTACATGGCGGTGACGCAGCAGGAGGCCAAGCAGGCTCGGAAACGGCAGCACTCAGGTGAGGAGCTCTGTGGCTTGGGATGGGGAGAGCCTGAAGCACCCGGCCTCCCTGCGGCTGAGCCCCCATCCCAGGGGAAGGGGAGTGGGACCCTGAGTGCAGCTCACCCCATGCAACAGTCTCCCCCTTTGCTTTCCCCCCGTGGGCTGAGCTCCCCCACGCAGGTGCCATTCCTGGTGTGGATTTGGGCAATGCCCTGTGCTCCCTCGTCTCAATCCCAAATTGCATCTCTTTCTGCTGGTACCAGAGGACACTGAGGGCCCGGTGCCCGCTGCAGAAACCGCAGGGCACTCCCGTCCGCCGCCTCCATCCCAGGAGGATGAAACAGCRTCTTCCAGTGAGGGAACCACAGTGAGTGCAGCTCTAGAAACAGCTTCTCCGTATCAATGGCAGGATGGGGCCTGCACCTCCCTTCCCTCCTCGCATCCCAACCCTTTACCCCTCCAGGATGGGCTGGGGGTCTCAGCTCAGTTCCTAGCCCATCCGACCCCATGCATCCTGGCTGGGGAACGTGTGGGTCCGTTGCACATGTGTGTGGTTTGCACACCACCACAGGGGTGGGGGGGTGTCACTGCTTGCACACGCGCACCCATCCTGTGTGAACCCCCAGGGGGGACTGACGCTGCCTCCACTTTGATTTCAGCTGGCCTCTTCCCCAGCTCAGAAGCCCCGGCTGCCCGTGGCCAAGGCCAAGCCGAAGAAGGCGAAGGGGCTCTTCAGCTGAAATGTCACTGCCACCCAGCCCGAGGGTCTCTGCTCCCCCCAGCATCCAAGAGAGGCAGTGCAGGGCACCCATGCATCCTCTGCCTCCTTGCCTGCATCTCCTGGMGGACCCTGGCCTGGGGCATGGTCCCCTCCCGAGATGTCTCCAGCTGAGGTGATGGGGCATCTCCTCTCTTCAACGGTGTCTCAGGAGCCTCTTTTCTGCCTCTTCCCTGGTGCAGAGCTTGCCCAGGCTGCCCCATGATGGAGCCAGCACTGGACCYGGGGGGAGCGGGAGGGATGCTGCCGGGTGGGTGTGGGACAGCCGGGGCCCCAGCAGGCCCGTGGGGTTTGGCTGCTCTCGTGTGGGTTTGCAATAAAGGGCTGTGTCTGGGTGAGATCCCTCTCCTCCTGCTCTGTCCCCCCTGGGCCTGCAGTGTCCAGGCAGGGTTGCAGCCCCTGGTGCTGCTGGGTGCCCCTCAGGCTGGTCCCGCTGTCCAAGGGGCTTGCGGTGGCTCTGGACAGTGAGGAGGTGGCAGCAGCTCATTGCTGTGGGGCAGTGTCCTGGTTCCAGCTGGGACAGAGGATAGCAGCTGCCAGCCCGTGCTGTGCCTCACCCTGAGCAGCAGCATGTGGGGGGGGGGGTGTGTGCATGAGGGGACCCCCAGATCCCGAGTGTTACAGTAAGTCACTGCATGCTGAGGGGCCTGGAGCCCACGTTCTCCTTCTCCCACRCTGGGGACACACCATGTGCTGATGTCTGGAGCCAGGTGAAGCCCTTGCAGCGTGTTGGCAAAGGCAGCCTGGCTATGCTGAGAGCCACCCTCCATATGCAGGCAGCTCCTCCAGGGTTAGTGGGCAGGTGATATGGGGTTAATCCATGCTCTGGCCTCCAAAGGGCAGGGGACAACCAAGCCGCTAACACACTGAAAGCTCCCAGGCCTGGGAGCAGCCACGGAGCAAGTTATAGATGCTCCCTGGACACAAAGCACCACCTCTGCCCYTCCACACCCCATCCGTCTGTTCATCCATCCATGCATCCATCCATCCATCCATTAACCCCTGCTCTCCTCTTCTAGCCCTTGTGTCCACATGCTTCCTTTGGGGCTGGGACCCCACTCCTGTGACCAAGCCATGTCCTAAAACAGCAGGCAGAGGGCCAGGCAGCACTGCCGCAGGCAGGCTGCAGCCCGCAGTGCTGCTCTCCTGGGGCAGGGACTCGTGCCCCCGGCTGCCCTGCTCCCAGGGGCTGGGCCGGCCGCAGTCATGCCGCCTGCTCTCCCGGGCAGCAAGGGGGAAACAAAAACATCCGGAGCAGCCCCTGTGTCTGTGGAAGGGGAATGAAAGGGCCTTTGCTGGGCCGCGGCCGGCCAGTCCCAGGGCGAGAGCAGCCAGTTGCTTTTTATATTTCCTCTCTGAGGGACCAGCATGCGGGGCAGGGTGGGTGGTGGGAAGGGGAAGCCATGGGATGGGGAGCTTGTGCCGACAGCCATAGCTACGTATCCTACCTTCTCCTATCTGCCAGCATCTTACCCTGGCAGCTTTGGGTCTGCCTGTGGGGCACGTGCCCCCAGGGAGGGCCGTGCTACCAGTTGGGTAGGACCAGGGCAGCAGTTTAGCAGCTTTATGTTTCATGTGTCTTCTGTCACCAGGCTGTCCCCTGGTGCAACCTCTGCTCCATCCATATGGGCTCCATCTCCTGGCCTGGGAGCTGCTCTGTTCCAAGCCAGGTCCCCCAGCTCCCTGCTGGCCCCGGGCTTTGTGCTGCTTCCCCATGCACACCGGGACCTGCAGGAGGAGGGTTTATCACCCCAGCGAGGGCATTTGGCTCATCTGTCCCCTTTGGGGCTGAGGGGACAACACATGGGGGGACACACATTCCCACCCTGCTGTGCCAGTGGCTGGTGGGCTCTATAGGGGACCGGGTGGTGCAAACCAGCACCTGCACCCCCGGGTCATCCTGGCTGTGTTTCTGCTTCTCCCTGGGGTGCTCAACTCAGGGGAGCCAGTCCCAGGGATGCTGCAGGGGCGTTGCTCAAGAGTCTTGTCCTGCTGCAGAGTAAGTCCCCCCGGGGACCCCTGCAGCTCTGTGCCCAAGCAACAGGCGAGCACCCCGGCAGGCATGGGCTGGGGGTAAAGACCTGCTGCAGGGACAGATCCTGCTCCACTCACCCTGCTCCCAAGGCAAGGGAAGGTGGGGCTGCAGGAGCATGGATGGGGGGTAAATAAAAGCAGGGGAGTGAAAACATCAGTGGGAAAAAGAGCTCTACCSATGCCCCCCAGGCCACCGCAGGGACCCCAGCCCCCAAGACTCCAGCGTGGGGCTGCCGGTGCCTCCCTGGCCCAGGTTGCTGCCGGCTCCAGGGAGTGTCACCACTCATTGTCCCATCCTGTCCCGCTGGGGTCTCCTTCCCTGTCCCCACCCCCTCCTCCCTGGAGCCGGCTGGATTTGAGCTCCCGACACACATTAAAGGCCACAAGTTCGGCCTCGGCCTCCATAAATTTGATTCCATAAATATTAGTTTTCGCAGGGTTTAATGAAGCCGTTATGCCGGGCACGGCCCAGCACCCCGACCCGTGCCCTTAATAAGGGCTCTGTGGCCTCGATTAAAGGGACCTTTCAATCGCTGTCAAGTATTTTTAGAAAAGGAAAAGAAAAAAAAAAGAGAGAGAGAGAGAGGAGAAGAAGACGACCAAGGCAGCGAATAGGGAGAGGAAAATCCCAAACCCGTCCAGTGCAAAAATAGAGAAATAGCACCACCTAGACTGCATCGCCCGGCTCCGCCGCCCGCTCGCCCGCTCGCCCTGAGCAGCAGCCGGCTCCGGGCAGCCCTGCGGGGCCTTGTGCCAGCCCCGTGCCCCCTGCCCCGGGCAGCCTTGGGAGCCCACTGAGGTGTCTGTGGGATGCTGCCCTCTCGCTCGGGGCAGGGGTAGGGGGATGCGGTGGTGGGGAAAGCCGAGGTGCAGAGGAAGGAGGGACTTGGGCACGGTCGGGACGCAGGCAGAAGCAGTGCGTGGTGGCCAGGCATCCCGGCAGTGCCTGAGAGTGGCTGAGCACTGTGGGAGATGCTGTGTGATACAGGGATGGATGCTGCATCTCTCCCACCTCCACTGGAAGGTAATTCCTCCCTGTGACTTAGTGCTGCAGCAGCAAGTGTCCCTTCCCACCAGCTCCCCCAAACAGAAATCCACCCCCCCAGCAGAAATCCCCCCTCACCCCCTGGTTAGACAGACCCTGTAGCAGCGTCCAGCCTCCCCCACATACCCAGCCTTGCCTGCGCTATCGTGCCTGGGGCTCCTGTCCCACTTGGCCGCATGTGTCAGCAGGCTTTGCCTGGCAGGGACACGGGCTGGCATTGGGAATGCTGATGCCACGGGCAGCAGTGCTCCCACAGTCTGCCTCAGCCCCCCTGGAAGGGGTTGCTGAGAGCTGGGGCAGCGTTCCTGGCTGCAGAGCCACCCCTGCCACCAGCACAGGGCAGCAGGGCTGGGGCAGGACTGGGGGTGTTTGGAGCTGGGGCAGTTCCTGGGGGGCTGCTCTTCATCAGCACAGAGCTGTTAATGAGCGGGAGTCATTCTCCTGTGTCCCACGTCCTGTGCAGGAGCCAGGCCAGCCCAGCAGGTCCCTGCTGCATGGGGAGGCGACRGACTCTGCACCCAGTGACAGGACACTGTCACTGCTCACTGTGGCCAGAGCCAATACAGGATGCCGGGGCCCCTGCATGGGTAGGAGCTGCTGTCATGGACAAACCCAGCTCCCTTTCTGCAGCCCTGGTCCTCCGTGGGACATGAATGTTGTACCAGTGAGGGCTGGGCAAGGCTGCTGTCGGCCCAGAGCTGCTGGGAGGGGGACAGATGTGTGTGACATACACACTGCATGCCGGCAGGCTGCAGAGGTTATTTGGAGGTCCGGGTTTGGTCACTGACAGCCATAGGGCACTTGTGCCTGGGGATGTGCTGCACCCCCTGGACCCAGCGCCACCCCAGATGATCCTGTTCCCCACTCCCTCAAGGCAGTGATGAGCAAGGTGGGGAGCTGGGCTCATTCCTTCAGTGGGAGTACGAACCAGCCTGGAGGACCCTGTGGACCTAGCCCAGACTCCAATTTTCCTGTGCCCGTGATGCGCAGAGAACTGTGCCCCTTCTGCAGCCCTGGGAAGCCAGAGGTAGGGATGGGGAGTGGTGCTGTGACATGTCCCCTCTGCTCTCTCTGCTGATGATGGCCTTAAGGATGCTCCACTGGAAGGATCAGCTGAACAGATGTGGAAGTGGGGTGGCCTGGGGCTGCTGGCCAGACCCTCTTGCTCCATCATGTGCAGGAGTAGCAGGACAGCCTCACCATCCTGCACAGTAGCAGGACTTCACAGAGGCTCTGGGCACTGGTTTTGGACACCCAAAACCAGTATGAAAACCTGATGGAGTGTGGCTACTGAGTACGAATACCTGATGGAGACACCTCTGGCCAGTTGCACTTTGCCTGCAGCTCCTGCAAAGGAAATGGTCCACTGGGGCCACTGGATAGCAGCATCCCAAGCCCATGGGTGCTGCTGCCTCCCCAGCCTGCATCCCTCTTGCCCACGTTGCTTGGTCCCACTGAGGCCAACACAGCCCTGCAGCCAGAGCTGGACTTCTGGCCGGGCTGTTCCAGCCTCTCTGTCTATCCCTAGGAGTGACCCATGCCCTGTGCCCACTGAAGAGCTGGCGAGGGGACATCCCTGAGAAAGTTGTGTGCGTGGGGGCATCCCAAGGCACCGCCTCACCTGGGAAGGTCCTAGGGAGCCAGAGGGGGTGCAAGCAGAGCTGTGCCGGACCCCTCCCCAGCACACAGCTGGGGGAGAACCGGGGGGGCCCTGCAAGCCCTCGATCCTGAAATCAGGGTGTTGTATTTACTTTCCCCTTTTGGCAGCTAGAAGGGGAAGCCCATCCCAGCCCCTCATTGTTGTCTCAGCGAGTTAATCAGATGCCATAATCCTGTTGTGGAAATATCGGGCCTCCCTGGAAACAATGGGGAGCGAGAATATTGTGGTTAAATTTCAACTAGCTGCCTCCCTGCTCTGTTTGATCCCCGCCCGCAGGCCCGGGCCCCTGGCGAGCAGGCGGCGCGGCGGGGGCCGGAGCCCCGGGGGTGCCACCCCGCGCCCACGCCGCCGCGGG